>CM021100.1:238393431-238481781 GCA_007115665.2 Sequoiadendron giganteum | reverse complement strand
GAATTGAAGCAAGATTCAACCGAAAAGAAAGGTAAGGAAGATAAGGCTATTTTGGATCCTGGTGGAAAAATCCTGGTGGACCCAAGAGGGAAAGTTGCTCCTTCTGAGATTCCTTCTCAAAGTACCAAAGGACTTCAGTGTGATAATTTACTAAAAATACGGCGCAGACAACTAGAGGGGGAGGAACCAAACCTAAACTGTGGTCATCTCTCTTTGGGGTCAAACCAAACAGAAAATCGTCTTTCCCTCCTACGTGCAACATCTTTGAACCAACAAAGGGTAAGTTTGCTATTTCTATTCTAGATCTAGTCATTGACCATAATATTTCACTAATGGATAGAGTTTTTGTGGGAAAATTTATGGGGCGTAGACCTAATATTGAGGTAATCAAGATGTTTGTGAAGAAAAAATGGAGAACTAATGGCCAAGTTCTCGTCTCAACCCTTCCTAAGAGTTATTTTTCTTTTGAGTTCTCCTGTAAGGAGGACATTTCGGATGTGAGGAGTGGAGGTCCTTGGATAATTGGAAAGTCCTCATTATCCCTAAAGAAATGGTCCACTAATCTAGATCTTTCAGATTCTATTTTTGAAACTGTCCCTATTTGGGTGAGACTTCCTAGGCTTCCGTTGGAGTATTAGAATGTGGATGTTCTTAGTGTTCTAGCTAGCTCTTTTGGTGAGATCTTGTCCATTGACTTAATGATGGATATCAAGAAACAATTGGTATTTGCTAGAATATGTGTGGGTGTTTCCCAGAATGCAGATCTTTCAGCGACTATTGAGTTCCATTCTAAGTTGTGAACTTGGGCTCAAGCTATTGAGTTTGAAACGATCCATTTTTGTGTGTTTCAAGTGTAGGAAATTGGGTCATTTGGCTAAGAATTGTTTGCTTAATGTCAGCATGACTAAGGATCAACCCAAATCCAAGTCAGTTTGGCAAAAAAGAGTGAAGGAGATGAGAAACAGTTTAATAAAAATCATTTTGAAGAAAATGAAAGCAGCAAAAGGATAGTGGTCAAAGTTATCTCAAAGAACAAAGAAATGGATGGGACTCATGCTGATTCAGAATATAATTTGGTGGATTCCCACTAATGAGATGTGGAAGATGAAGAGAAGAAAGATACTAATGGATTCTTGCATAATGGTGAGGGAGATCTAGAATTTCTAATGCCTTGGGATAGTTGTCATCAGTCCATTGGCTTGGGGAAGGAAATTGTTGAGGGTGGTCTAGATGAAATCCATTCTTAGGATTTTAATATGCCGATCGAAGATGAAAATTTAAAGCTGGAGATTGGGATCCTTTTTTCTTCTTCGGCCTCTAGAAGAAGGGAAGAGTCTATCCTAATTCCTGAGTCTCTTGAATTGCTAGAGAAGGGGACTAAATATTTGAGGGATTTGAGCTAAAATTTGGAGTGTATAAAAGTGAACCTATCTCAAAATAGTAATGGTTTGATGGATACTCTTCCATTGGACCAGAAAGGGTTTTATGTGAAAGGTTGTGAGTTTGGAAAGGAGGAGAGTCAGGAAGAGACTGATAGAGAGGATTTAGGCTCTAACAATAAGAGGAGGAACAAGAAAAATCTTCATTTGAACACTCTGAAAGGGATATCAATGAGAGCTAGAGCCAAGGCAGCTTGTGGAGCCATAAAACATAGTTAGGGGAGAAGAGTTGTGTGTTGGCATATGGAGAATGTTAGAGAACTATCAATGGCTCTTAGTCGAGGATAAAAATGTGAGATATTTCCATATGTTTTCCCTGAAACACCATGCTATGAATAGGATAACTTATATTGAGGAAAATGGTGTTCATTTTGAGAAGGAAGAGGACATCAGGAGACAAGTTGTTGAGTATTCTAGCAATCTCCTCTCGGCTAGTGATGGAATTAATCAAATTCTGCAGGACTCTCTTTCATTGGCTATACCCATTCTGATTAAGGAGGACAAAAAAATTATGTTTGCCATCCCATGGAAGGAAGAAATTAAGAAGGCTACCTTCTCTTTTGAAGGTAACAAAGCCCCTGAACCTAATAAATTTCCTATGTTATTTTTTCAATGGTTTTAGGAGATTGTGGAAGAGGATGTGGTGAATGCGTTTAAGGAATTATTTGGATTGAGATACATCCCAATGGAACTCAAAGGTACCTTCCTGGTCTTGATCCCCAAACATCCTGGGGCTGTAGATTGTGAAGCTTTTAGGCCCATAAGCCTTTGTAATTGTTTCTCTAACATTTTTTCTAAAGTCTTGACTTCCAAACTTGTAACTATTATTCCTTCCTTAATTTCCCCTCAGCAAAATAGCTTTGTTCCTGGAAAGTAAATTTTGGATTTGATTACAAATATGCATGAAAATATTCATTCACTTATCGTTTCTAAGATTGAAGGCTTTCTCTTGAAGCTTGATATTTCCAAAGCCTGTGACTAGGTTGAGTGGGATTTTTTATTCCAGATTATCATAGCATTTGGCTTTAGCAATAGAGTCATTCATCTGGTTTTATAGCTCATCTCTTCTGCTACCATCACCATTTTGGTCAATGGATCTCCTTCACATTTTCTTAAGAATTATAGAGGATTAAGTCAAGGTGATCTCATTTCCTCTATTTTGTTTACTATAATGGTTGAATTCCTTGGGAGGAACCTGAATAGAATGGTGGTTCAAGGAGCCTTGTTGGGTTTACGCCCTTCATCTACCAACCTTGTGAGCTCCCATCAATATTTTTTTGATGATACCATTTTGATGGGAAGGTTTACAGTGGTTGAAGCTAAAACTCTTAAAAATGTAATGGATGACTATGAGGGAGCTTTTGCTCAAAAGATTAATATTCACAAAAGTTGTCTTTTTTCCTCCATACTCTGGTTAGAAGAGAAAACATGATAGATATCATTTTTGGATGTAAAGAGGAGGTTCTTCCTTCAATATACTTGGGTTTTCTCTTGGGCCTAAAGCCCTCTGACTCTTTTTGGAATTCCTTGGTGGACAAATTCAACAAAAAGTTGGTTGGTTAGAAGGGATCTCTTCTTAGTCAAGCTGGTAAGATTCAACTCCTCAAATCTACTCTTCAGAACATTCATATCTATTCTCTAATTCTTTTTAATATTCCTCTTAAGTATGCAGAGGCTATTGAAATAATCTAGAAATATTTTCTCTAGTCTGGAGTTGAAGAAAGGTGATGTATGCCCCTCATTGAATGGGACTTGGTTTGTAGACCAAAGAAGCTTTGTGGATTGGGCCTCAGAAAAATCAGAACTGTTAATAAAGCTCTCCTTGAAAAATAGATCTAGAGATCTTCCTCCTCAATTGGAGAATGGAATAAAATCATAAGAAGAAAATATCTGGCCAACACTGGATCTCTTAATTGTTTTTTAGGCTCCCAGTGTCTACCCAAGTGTTCAGCTCTTTGGAATGATATCTTAAAAGGCAGTAAAATAATTCATCTGGGAATGTGATGGAGTATAAGAACTGGAAATCTTGTGAGGTTTTGGGAGGATAGATGGCTTTTGAAGGAACCTTTGGATTCTTTTAAAAGTTTCAAACATTGGGCGGACATTTGCAAGGCTACTTTTGGATCCCTAGTTAAAGAATTATTGGAGGAATGGATGTTGGGTGAATCTTTGTCACATCAATATGGATCTTGCCCCTATCCAATCCTCCCTTGTGGCTTTCAGAATGGACTTAAATTTTTAGGAGGACATCTTGGTTTGGACGGCTAGTTCGTCAAGAAACAACTCTTTTTCATCAGTTGTCTCTTTGTTGTCCTTAGCTCCTGGCCCTCCCCCCTTTTGGGCCAAAGCTTGGTTAAGATACTTGATCCTGAAGGTTAACATTTTATTTTGGATCCTTCTTCATAACAAGGTGCTTATGGCGGAAAATATTTGTAATAGGGGCTTTCAAATCCCTAACCATTGCTACCTTTGTAAGTGTGTAGCAAAAATGGCTAGTCATTTGTTTATTAATTGTCCCTTTGTGAACTCTGTCTAGGAAAGGTTTTACTCTGTGTGGAGAATCTCATGGGTGTCACCTGGTACAATTAAGGATAATTTTATTCAATGGGTGGCCCCATCCTCTAATCTACATATACGCAAGCTTTGGTCCTTGACTTTCCCTTATATTGTCTAGGGATTTTGGAAGGAGAGAAACAATAGAGTGTTTAGGGAGAAGGAATCTTCGATAAAACTTGTGTTTGATAAAAGTTTCAGACTCATTGGGGAAAACATTAATTTGGCTCCTCTTCAGGAGGTGGTGATGGAATTTGCGATTTGTTCAACTTATGACTCTGAAATGGCCAAATTTTGTGAGATTGAAGGTGATGTGTCCCTGGCTTCTAAACCTGCAAAAAAGAATCAGGATGGTGTCTTGTGGTATCACCCTCCCAGGGGCTAGATTAAAGTTAATTTTGATGAGTCGGCAAAAGGGAATTTGGGATTGGTTGGGAGTGGACGTGTGTTACATGATAATAAAGGTATTTTAATTGTTGTGATTGTTGTCTCTTTGGGGAAACAAACCAATCATTTAGGTGAAGTTCTAGGAGCCTACCATATCATAAATTTGGCTAATATTTTGAATTTTAAAAATGATTGGATTGAGGGTGAATCCAAGAACATCATTGATTGTCTCCTTGGTGTTTCCCCCCCATTGTGGACTATTAATTATTTGATTGATGAGACTAGTGCAACTTCATCTAAGTTTGAGAAATTCAAAATTTCCCATTTCTATAGAGAAGGGAATGGAGTGGTAAACTTCTTTGTGAATGAGGGAATAAGACAGAATAGAAAGGTGACATGGAAAAATTTCCAATATTTTCCTGATAAAGTTAGAGCCCTAATCAACTATGATTGCACTCATGAGAGAGAAGCTGCATTTAAATATGATTGAAGGGAAAGGTGCCAAGTAGCGTGATATTATAAGATTTTTTTGTAGAATCATAATGAGTATGATAGATGGGTTGAGCTTGCACATTTTGTGGATGCTTTGGTTTTGCTGCATTTTCATAAGTCTATATTTTCTTGGTGTGGGCATTCAAAGCAAAAGACTTATTACAATGGGAGGATGCAGGAAAAGAGTTGAGCCTACTATGTGCACTAAGAATAAAGAAAATTCAAAGGTTTGGAAGAAACTTGAGAAGTGAGGGCTACAATCGTTCATTGAAAGACTTTATGGGCCTGAACTCAGAGCAAATGATTACTTTGTGAAGCACTAGAATAAAATATCAAGATCATCTTATTTGGTAGGAAGGTGATTGTGGATGAGGTGCTTATTGGAGAAGTTATTGGTCTCCCTCTAGATGGTGTTAAATTTTACCATGATAGGAGATTCTTGGATGAAGCTGTGATTAGTTTTCCGAAGATGGGGTAGGAAAAGACGAGACTTGTTAAAGTCTCTAATAGCTATTTTGATTCGAGGAGGATAAAGAAAATTTGGAGGAAGGTTCTTAGTGTCCTAATGGATTACATTACGCTAGATGAGAGATTTACTAGAGTATACGTGTATCATTTTGTTTTACTCAACCATTTTAGACATAAGGTTAGGGTTTCTTTCCCCTATTACCTGTTATGCTCATTGAATAATAGAATTGAGAAGAACTTGACTAAGGCTTTGTGGATGGTGGAAGAGAAGATGGCCATGGTGGACTACCTCCAGGAAGAGGTAGAATTTACTAAAAGCCTTAAGAAGGACGAGGAGATCCTTGGAAGAGAGATTGAGAAGATAAGGGAAGCTCTGAAAGCCACTATAGAGCACAACCAGGGAATAGTTAAGAATAACTCTATTATCTTGAGAGTATTGGTGTAAAAATAGATATCACTCAGCATGGAATCTTAATTGTGGATCTCGACGTTGAGAAGAAAAAAAGAAAATCTAGGGATTTGGGCCCTTCAAAGAGAACCAGGGCCAACATGAAGAAAAGATAGGACACTACACCTTTGGAGACCCAGGATCTTAGGATGGTGGCCCAGGATATGAACATCTTAGAAATGGAAATGGTTGAGACCTTGAAGTCTTTGGGTTAGTCTTAGTTGTGTTTCTACTGTCGTTGGTCTTATGCTTTCCTTTTACTGGTTTTTTGCTACTTGCTGCTGGTCTTTTTTGTTCATCTTTATTTTGCAGCCTGTCTTGTCTGGGATTTACTTTTGATATATCTTTTCTTGGTATGTAAATTTTTTGGTTTCGAGTCCCAGTAAAACCTATTTTTTCCTCAATCAAAAATAAAGTATGACAAATATTGTATGATTTTTTTATGACTACATGAAAAAAATAATGGAAGAGAGCAAAAAGAATCCTCTAGGCGCATAGGTCCAAAGTCTATAGTTTTGATGAATTAACAATTGATTTTATGATTTTTTGGCCTTTTGGACACAATGGAAATACTCAGTGATGAACTCATATTTTCTTTAACAAGCTTCAAAATAAACCTAAAATAAATCACACAAACATGGAACACTTAAATCTTGTAAGAGTTGATATGGAATACTCTACACCATGAAAGATTCAACTGAAGATTGTAACAACCAAGATCTAAGAATTTCAACGAAAATACAATAGAGATCAACTATGAATGAATACTGTTATTTTATCAAAGGGTTCAAAGGATAGATTAAAATTGAATTATTCAAAATTAATAACCCCTTGGTTATATAGTGAAGGTAGCACATAGAATTAAACAAGATCATGACAAATGTCTTAATCCTATGTCATGAAACAACGAACATTCAATGACATAGGACACAAAAAATTAATGATATAAAATAAGATAAGATGTAGTGCCAACTAAGACTTCTAGAAGGATACATTAGACCTAAGTAAACACAACATGTGGATAGGACCTACTAAGGGAACTAGCTAGATCAAACAGCTAATTAACACCAACATATACAAATAATTGGAAACATATATATGGTCATTAGCTAATGCATTATTTACAAACACTACTATATTTGATTGCATGATTATATGCTTAGGTTATGTATAAAACTAATTGAAGACAATATTTTTCATTAATGATTCTATGTTAAGATCTTGCAAATAGTTATATGCACTTATAGATATTAAATTTTAATTCCATTTTTTAGGAGACACAAAAGGCACATTGACATGATTATATCTTACATAGTTCATGGCTTATCATGGACTCTATAGGAACATTCTCCTTTAAGCGTCTTGGATATTTATGCATATTCATGATTGTTAGATGCTTTTCAATGCATGATCATTCAAAGATTCAAATGATCTTTGAACAAGAAGTAAAATCTAATTGTGAAATTCACTCACCCATGCCATTTCCCAATTAATTTTATGTTTTTTTCAAGAAAAATTTCCTTGATACATAAACATATTTTGAAATGATACTCATAGTTCTCCCAGTTATGAATCATTTTCTTTGTTCCTATTGATATAACATTGATTTTATTACATCACTAATATTTTTACATGATTAATAATAAAATAAATAATAGATATTACAGCTTTTTATTTATCTCAACCTCTATAACCTCAGGTAGGAAAAACAGAAAAAAATAAAAAAAATCGTTGTGGAAGATAATATAAAGGTTAATTTTTTACAATATTTTATTAAAAAATAATTTCTAACCAAAATAAATTATAAAAAAAACTCATACAGATGTTTTACTCCATCCAAATCGTTGTGGAAGATAATATAAAGGTTAATTTTTTACAAAATTTTATTAAAAAATAATTTCTAAGCAAAATAAATTATAAAAAAACTCATACAGACGTTTTACTCCATCCGTTTTATTCTCCTTTTGTATCATCTCGAAATGAACTCCATAATAAATCTCGTCATCTTACTTTCATACAACATTGAAAATTCAGTATACATAAGTATGTGCTGCGATTTGGAGCAGAAATAACAATAAAAACTATATCTGCTCAGAAATTTAACTGAAACATGCGTAATTTCTTTCGGCAAACAGATATCCACTCGACACCACCACTTGGAGTCTGTATTTTCCTCTTCGTTCTCTTATTTCCACATAAATCCGTACCTCTTGTCAATCAATATTAGTTGGCCGACATCACTTCCAGCTAATTTCCAAGAGGTATGAGCAGTTTTAGAGAAGCCATTAACAAACCCATTGTCAAAATTTTCATATGTATAATCTGTAGATCTGCAACTAGCATCATTTGGAGAGGCGTTTTTTATGATGTTTTTTAATTTTTTTCAATTGTGAGAGATTAGATTGTTTATACATAGGTACTTCATCAAGTCATGTTTGTCAAGATCCATCATGCATTTTTCTTTTTATACATTTATTATTTAGGGTTTTTATCTACTCAAGTTCATCTTAAGGGGGTGTTAGAGTAATTAAGAATTATGAATAATTAATTAATCTTTAATTAATTATTAGACTAATTTATTCTCATGCACTTAAGCTAAACTTAAGAGTGTTTTTCTTATTTTATTAGTTGATATTTTATTAGATCCTTTTATGTCATTATATGAGATTTTTACACTTTTTATGATCTAATTCATCTCTAATTTAGAGTTTTTTCTCATAAATCACTCACCCTCATTGTACTCTGTTCTCTTCTCCTCCCCTTGAATAATCTAAAGGTTCATTCTATATTTTTTTCTATTTGAAGATATAGCAGATTATTATTTGCAACTTTCTCTTGTGGAAGGTGTTTTTATTTGTTGTTTGATCTTATATCTTGTGTTATTCACAATTCTAGCATATGCAAGATCGCTATGATGTCCAATTCTAACAACTTCAGTGGTCATAATATATAGAATTGTAAAAAATTAATGTGCACCCCCACAATCACTAGTAATTAATCCACCAAATAAATGTTCTTTTCTATCTATAATTAACATGATTATTATCCAAAATCCAAATATTGTCACATTCATACCACAAGAGAGAGAAAAGATACAATGATTAGATTAGAGTGACAGTTTTTATGACACCAATCTTAATAAAAATATCACAATGTAGAAGCTAGTTAAAGACATCGAAATTGAAGTTGACAAACTCAAATCAAGAATAGGAAGAAACAATCTCACCTTGATATTGGAAATATAATAAGAATATCTTCCAAGTGAACATATTGATAAAATATCAAACATTATGAATGAAGAAATCACAACTAACAAGCATTAAAATGTTCTTGAAGCATATTTGGCAAGGTGACCATGGTTAAGTTATCAAGTTAAATTTAAAATAATAATTTAAATAAATTGATTACAATGTTGGACTTGAATAGAGGGGGAAACATCAATATCTTCAGAATAATAAAAGTAATAAAATGAAAACTAAAAGAAAAAAGATATAAAATCAAACACCTCATTTGTTCTAGCCTACTAGAGTATATATTAGGATATATATTCCTAGCTAGTAGAAAAGTGATGCTTTAATGGGACACGAGGCATCTTACTGGGGTTGTAATTTATTGGTTGGTTACAAAGCCATGCCTAGGTAATTGATGTAGACATTAATAATGATGCACACTTTCGTATATATAGATTAAATCTACCTATATAGGAATTAAAGTTATAAAGAAAATTTTCTCTCTCAAATCATGTACAATCACTTAGATAAGGCTATGTGGACATTGTCTTAAAATTTTATCAATCTAAATGATGTTTTAGTTTCATTCTATCATTTGGAGGTATTAAAATGATAAATTCATATGCTCAAGTCTAGATGGCTATATAATTAGTGAGGAATGTGTAGCCTTTATTAAATATTTCTAAGGTATTCTCGTATTATCATGATGAGAGGGCAAGCATGTGTTGTTTAATTTTACAACACTCCCCTAAGTGTAAATTTTTTGGGTATCCTAGCATTCCATTAAGAGTTTATCACCTTCTAAAATTAGTAGTTGTTATCTTTATGATTCATGTCATTGTTACCCATTTTTTAAAAGATGAAATGTCAGTTGGAATTTATTAAATAACCTTTCAGTTTTGTTTATATTTTTAGCTTAAATTCCATTTGAATTATATTGTAAAAATATTAAAATTATTCACATACCCCAAATTATGTTCATCTCTCAAGTTACGAACTATAGCAACTCCCCATAAGCATGATGATAAATTTAGAGATAAAAATAATGCACTTAATGATTATGCATGTTTCGACCCAAAAATCATCATAAGTATCTACTAGCCATCTTTTCCACTTGAATTAGAGTTTTGTAGTGGTGTTCCTTTCACATATTTCAAGATTTTAGTATTGAGTGTTCGACCTCTTTAAAAAACCATGCCCTACTTTCTAATTAATTGTAAAACTCACCCAAGATGTTTATTTTCCTTGCAATAATTTGGAAACCCACCCGTTCAAAAATATATTTACGCAAAATTTTAATTTATCAAAATTCAGAAAAATTTTGTTTGTGCATCCCTCGATGCACCCCTCTAAATATGCAATTATTTTTTTGCAATTCTTGTGAAAAAAAAACTAGCTTCATGCGTTGATGTGCATAAGGGAGATTGTGATCAAGACTTAGTTTATACATTCTTCGATGGGCTCCTCTAAATGTCCACTTATCATAAGCCACTGTGTATAATGGAGATATTATGATCAACACTTAGAAAATCTTATGACTTTTTTCTATCAATGGGTTGGAAATAACAAATGTTATCCTAATTCTTGTGTATTTCAGGTCTATATTAAGTGTCATTAAACAAATAAGTTTTATGCTTAGCCAAGTCTCCATGACTTGTCAGTTGCAAGTTATTCTCAAGAGCTAATATTAAATTGGAAGTTTAAGGGTTAACAATTCAAACAGTTAAGGAAATAAAGCATTAGAATGCAAAGTTACTTTTCATTTCATAATTTAATTGCAAGATGCAATTCATGAAAAAAATTTAGCCTGCATTTGTACAAATTAAAGTGCATGTTTAATTTTCACTTAAGTGACAAAAGATTCAAATGAAAAGTTTGAACATCAAGAAATTATAAATTTAGAATTTTTGGACATTATAATTTGTATTATTAAAGAATTCTTAATGTAAAATTAATTATCAATTCTTTACAGGATTAAAATTGATTATTTTAAGGGTCGATGGGCCTAGCTCAATTGGCTAAAGCATCTTGTCTTAGAAAAGAGGTCATGAGGTCTATTATCCCCACTGTCCTTGTGGTACCAGAGGGTATGTCGCGCGAACGTCTCTAGTCATGTGAAATTTTTTTACCAGTTGCACTATAGTTTATAGGGTGGTACCTACTAGATTCTGATTCCTACAATCTAAAAAAAAATGATTATTTAATAGAAATTGAGTGTTTTCTTCTTATTGACTATATCATATGGAGTAAAATAAATAAATAATAGATCTAGGGATATAATATCAAAGTGTGTGAACATTCAACAAAATGGTTTCTTAACAAGTGCAATGTAGAGAATTGTACGCTCCTTAAAATAGTACAATTTCACACTTAATTTGGACCTATTTTCACACCCTTGAATTAAATACCCCTTTAAATCATCATTAATAGGCCCCTAAGACACTTTATTTTTTATCATGAGGCTTAAATTCAACTAAAAATATGACAAAATCATCAAAAACATTAAAATTCCTAACCCACCCTGAAATTCTAGGGTTAGACTCATATGCTACTTATAGCATATGAGTCCCCCTAGGTGGGACCCATACACCAAAAGTGGCATATGAGTCCCATTTGGGTCCTTTTTAGGATTTGAGTAGGAAATTCAAGTTTTTAATTGAAATTTATTGTTGATGTTAGCTTTTGAGATCTAAATAATGGTGAAATAGGTGTATTGCCTATATAAACAAGCTTCTAAAGTCATTTTTCATCTAAGAAAGAAATATAGGAGAGCAATTTGAAGATCCAAGTTGTCAAGAGCATTCAAATATTCTTTACAAGAGTATTCAAGAACAAGTAATCAAAAAATTTGAAGCCTTGGAGCAACATTATTGTGTTTTTTCAACTCTTCAGGCTCACTTTCATCCAAGATCTAGCATTTTCAAGGGTTGATTATGGTTGTATATGGTGAATCCTGATAGATCCTAGGTTGGGGAGATGCAACTAGCCATTAATACAAGCCTAATGACATGTTTCCTAAGTGATTACATCCACCATTATCACTGTACTTTCAGCCTAAGGAAGATACATGCATATATTAGGGCTCATTTGGGTGATTATGGATCTAAAAAAGTGATTCATTCATGTTTATTCTTCATTCTTGCATCTCATTCTAACACAATAGAATAGGATTGCATTACATTTCACATTTTCTAATCTTAGACACACTTAAGGTTATGGTTTATGTTTATGTTTACATTCAAGATCTATTGTCTCTATCAAGGTTTAATTACCAAACTAGGAGTTTGATTGAGCGAAACCCACCATAAGAAAATCAACTCTATGTTCTATTTTACATGTCTTTTTATAGGTACAAATTCTGAAATTAGTTTGGAAGGAAAGAGCAGAAACTAGAGCACAAATTTTGACTTTGAATTCCCAATAAGGTAGAATAGGAATGATATGCCAGAAGTGGCGTATGAGACCCACTATAGGTAAATTTCTAGATTTTTGCAAATCTTGAATCTACACTATCATAAACACATTCTAGGCCAAAAACCCTACTCTCATATTGATATGGCTAGACTAGCATATGAGTCCCATCATGCCCTAATTCTAATAATTTTAGTGTTTTAGAGCTCATTCCAGGCATATTTAGATTCTCAAGTGCACACTTCTGATTTCTCAACTTTTTATCCCAAGTTACATGCTGTAATGCCCCGCCAAGTAACTCTAAAGGAAGTTGTAATTAACGACTTAAGCAAACCAATTTTTTTTTTAATAAGTGCAATTAACATACACATTCACTTACTAATTAACAACAACCTTTAAGGCTACAAGGTTGGGATTACTAAAATCCACACAAACATATTACATATAACCATAGCATTTAATAATTTATGAAATAACCATCGTACAACATAACATAATATGATAAACATCCAAGAGACAATGTCATATTCATTTACTTAATCCAATAGTTACATCACTCATTCCCAAAATGAGACAATAGTACAAAAGTATTACAATTACAGAATTCCACCTCGTAAACATAAGAGGGATAAATAATTTATACAATCAGAAATATTATAATGCAAGAATAACTCAAGAACCATGAGCTGTCCAATTGGATGTTTCGCCACCAAGTACTGAAGATAAATGGGGACCCAATGGTTTTGGTGCATGTTCCACCCAACCAAGTGGTACCCGAAGGCCCACCCCCCATGCTAGGAGATAGTAACAATGTAACATGGACAAAGATCTACAACCTCTAACCAAAGGCAGACTCATACTGACTCAACCAAACAAAAGTACAACATAAGTACAATACAAGTACAAATCTCACATCACTGACATAGGTCACATTGCTTCTAGACATAAAGTAGATCAAGTATGTTCAGAGAACCATACACATAACATAAATACTAACAACAATTGTTGTCCTAGATAGAGTGTCATCGCACAACTCATAATAAGTTACCCTCAGCGGATCTTCATAGGCTCCGGTGATCCTAGTGGCCTCTACCGACCCTCGGCCCTCATAATTACTAGTGCGGTATCAAATACCTCTCGTACAGACAAGATAGATGACTATGCCATTCCAAGCCTTTCCACTCATTCCAAGCCTTAACTAGCACTTGACTATGAGTGAAGCTAGAACTTATCTTTTTAGTGTGTAGTACTCCCCAAATATTCATTTCAATTTTAGTTATCACTTGATTAAACTCACTTCCATAGGTTACCCAAATCCTACCTCTTCTGGGCTCTAGCCCCTAATGGAAGCCACTCTTCTATTTGACAACACACAAACAAACTATCCACCAAGGGAATCACAAGTGCATACAACCTAGGTATCCAAAACCCACTCCATCACAAGGAGGAAACAAATAATAGAACACACTCCAAATATCTTGGAGGTAACAACACATAGTCCACTCCTTTCACATGAGGTACAAAACAACCCCGTTCGTGGAAACCGGGTAACTACTGAAAAGACACCATGCACTACCCAAGAGAAAACAACTGGTTGACATAAGGAAAACAACAACCCTCTTAGATCCTCTAAGATTCTCTGGAAGACTTACAAATTTGGACTAACACATAATCCCATATCCCAAAATACAACATGACAACATAGCTACAAAAGCAATCAAGTCATTAATCAAATCTTATATTTTGGATTTCCTAAATCCATACTCAAGAAATAGCTAACGTTTACAAAGGAAAAGGCACAATAACCGGGTTTACTCAAATAACCATATACCCATTTTCCATTTCCATAATAGAGAATTTAAAACTATTTTAAACTCACAACCCTTTGCGAATACGAGGAAAATAATTATAAAACACAATCACGAGGGAATCACTACTTTTGGATATTCTAAATCCATATCTCATAAATATTTCAATCACACTATTATAACTGCCCAACATAGAAAATAATTAACTTAACGTAATTAATTGTCTCTTTATTATAAACAACTCCTTAATTAACTTTTAATATAACATAAAACTATTGCCAATAATCTTTTTCAATTTAAATTAGTACAAAATCTATGTCTCTTCAACTATCCATTTAAAACATGCAATATAAAATATCTTAAAATATCATTTTCCTTAACAATTTAATCATGCATTTATCCTTATCTTTCAAAATCTCCATGCTAAACTCATCTAAAAGTGTCTAAATACTACGACATGAAATATTGCTTATATTCTCCATATTAATTACTTATGTAATATATTCGTTAAATGTACCCAATATGCCATCCATGCATAACCTAACTATTCTTATATATATTAATGTATATGTATATATACTTTCATTTATACATTAAATATATCTATTTTACCATAACAAAAGAATTACATTATATTAATAAAATATATTAATATTCCTTAACTAAATTTTCCAATTGTCTATGCTATCCAACTATTTAAATACAACTAAAATATTTTATAATATTATTTCAAAATATGCAAGTTTACAAAGTATCCATTTTATTCATTTCATTAACCCACTAACTCAAATGATATATATATAATTAGATCATAATACCCATTTTATTAACTAACTATATTTGATATTAAATATTATTTAATTTACAATGAAATTAAATAACAAATATCATTATAATATTAGTGAACCCTAAAAATCCTTATGCAATGGTGGACAGACTGAACAAATTCGCCATTTTTACAAAAAAGACATGGTTGTGGTGGATGAACCCACCCAAATCCGCCATTCCCAAAAAATATAAGAAATCCCCAAAAGGTTTGGGGAGGCGGTTGTGCCTTAGCACAGCCGAGCCCCAAACCCTTTGGGCGTAGCTAACGAGAGTGGGGAGAGACTGCAGAGGTCTCCCTCCATAGTTGTCCCCTCATGGGGGCAGCTGTGGAGGCAGCACCTCCCACACCTCCCCACTTCCAACCCTTGGTTGGATTACAAACAAACAAATTCCGGTAGAAAAGTTTTATTAACAAAAAGAATTCGGTTTTCTAAAACCCATAAACATGGATGCCGTACGATGGTGGAAATTATATTAAATCTATATATTTTGATATATGTAAATTGTATATATATATATATATTATATATATTATATATATATATATATATATATATATGTATATATATAATATATATATATATCTAAAACGAATTTCCACAATAAATAAATTGAGGAAATTATGTGAAAAATATTCACTAGTAAGAGAAATTGTAAAACATTTTCAGAAAATCCAAATTTCATAGAGATTTTACAAATTAATTCTTTTAATCCTTTTTTCTTGAATTCTTAAACAATTAGAAGAATAATAAAATCAAATGGATCTAAATTAAATTCAAAAGTATTTTCAAAACAAATTTATTTTTCCATAGAGGTTTAAATTTTCTAAAAACAATCTAATGTTTTGTTTAACCTCAAAGTTCGATTTAAACAACAAAACAATCCATTTCCTTGGCTAAATTAACTTCTATAGAGAATTACACAATTTTCCCGAAGAGGTTTCCACAAAACAACAGAAGGTTTAAATTTAATTAATTAATTTCTTTCTTCTATTCACAAATTCATTTTCTCAATAGATTTGACAACAAATTGATTAATCACTACAATTTGAAAACCTTCAAAGAACAACACAAATTACAAAAGAAAACCTGATTCTAGAAACTATAGAAAATGAAAATTTTGATGTTGAGCTTCCTCCAAAGCTTCTCCAGTTCAATCCAACAATCCACAAAAACGACAAAGAATTCCAGAATAATTTCAAATAAATCTACAGCCAAGAATTTTCTTCAAACCCTCATCTGTGCAATTTTTCCAAAATTATCCTCTCACACCAGAAGAAGTTTTTCCCCCTTCAAAGTTCTCCCTAAGCATCAATTTTGCAACCAACTCTTAATTCCTAAATTCAACTCACACATGCATGCCTAATTGAAAATATCTTGCACAACCAAATATGATTTTGCATGCAAATCTAAAACTTAAATATCTAAATATCAATTATCTCCAAAAATTTAATACCAACTTTGCTTTTCAAATCCAATTTCAATTTCTAATTTAATTCCAACTTAACTGAAATGAAATTCCAAAATAATTAAATTTCCACAAATTGAAATTAAATTCCAAGTTAATTTTAATTCTTTTATTTCTTTTAATTTTTTTGCATCACATTTAATTAATTAATTTAATTATTTAATAACTAAATTCAACCCCTTGGATTAAATTTAATTAATTGAATAAAATAAATTTAATTAATTAATTTAAATATAAACTTTTATCCACATTACATAATTTAAATTAAATAACCATCAACATGATTTAATGCAATTATTCTAAACATCTATTTCCAAATCAAGAATCTTCAAAATTAAATAACATTAAAGCAAGGCAAACAACGACTCGACATAGACGACTGACGACACACTATGGCTGGGGTGTAGACTTGACACATGTTACCTAGCTACTATCTCTCGTCAAATTAACCATTGGATTGATATGCAAAGACTTGTGAAACCAGGTGGAGTCAGTGTCATGTACTTGCAATCCTGAAACATAATAACCAACATCATAAAATATAACAACATATAATACACACCGTGAAGAAGAAATCTCAGATTCCCAGGGCACTCGCAAGCAAGTGTTGTGAATCCGTCCCCTTCACCAATACACTCAACAAAACTAACACTTCCATAATACATTGAATATTCTCATAAGCACTAACATGTTATATCAACTAACATCATCATTACACCACACCAATAAAACATGTAACATAAATCATCAGATAAACTAAATCACATCACATAAAATAGTCTATCGCTCAATAAATAGCGATCAAATACACACACAAGATAAAGTATCTAAATATCCATAAGTATAAATCAGCGCAAAACAAGGACACACTGTCCAGTCCATAAAGAAAAACGGAGGGGTGTTACACATGCTTTTATAGATCATTTAATAAAGTTCTCTATTGCAGTAGGTTTTGACTTTATCTCTTTCATTTCATTAGCCTTTCCTATCCATATCTTGGTGTTGAATCCCTCTCTAGTTTATAATCATACCCTAGGATAACCCTATTGCAAGTCATCTTTTTCCTTTACATACATTAGATTGAGATCTCTAAGGTTTTCCTTGAATGAGAGTTAAGAATATTGTTATTCTATCTCCCAAGCATAGAAGAAAACAATTTTGAATGTTTCATTTTTGGTAAACCTATATTTAGAATGTAATAATCCTAATTTGGAGTTCACTATCATCCCAAATCTAGCTTGCATTAAGTTTGCATTAGGGTTTGCATTAGTTAGATGTCATTCTAGGGTTTCTAAATCTTGCATTCTAGGGTTTCTAAATCTTGAATTTTGCATCTTGCATAATTGAAAATATTTTAAAATCTGCATTTACATTTAGTCTCTAGATCATCTAAACAAAAAAAGCATAAAAATCACTTAAAATTTTCTAAAATTTGTGAAAATAAAACCTTCACTGGGACTCATATGCCCCTCTAGGAAATTTAGTCTAATTGTAGATTTTAAATTGCATTGTCCAGCATTGAATTCTTTATTTTTGTGTTTCTATTTTTTGTTATTAGTTATCAATTTCAATGTGTGGAGGTTTTTATACATTTATTTGATTAGATTTAGCATAGTAATTTTCATAGTTCAATTAGATGACAATACTTCATTTTCATCACTAGTTCATAGTTCAATTATATTTGATTACATTTGGCATTTGATAGAAAACCAAACCAAAAAAATGTACAAACTAATGAACCTCTTGGAGAAAGCATAGTCATTTGAGTATGTCAAATCTCTTTTTCCAAGTTAACCTAACCCTCAAGTCTTTTAGTAGTGATGACTTTGACATGTTAGATGAATCCCTTGAGCACTTCATCTCACAAGGTTCATCCACTAAGTTTTGCTATGACAAACCAAAACATGAGAAGGTAATGTGATTCAACCTCAACTTATCCTTTACCCACTTTCACACAAACATAAAACTCAAAACAAGCCTATTTTAACCCTTGAACCACCTAAGAACAATGTTTTGTAGTAATCAAGTTATAGTACCATTCCTCATATGTATAACACTCAAAATAACCCACAACCAAAACAACCAACTCCAACAACCTTACATTTTCCTAACCCCATCTTGCTTAGTGCTCCTTGTTTACCTTCACAGATTAGGAAGGAGTATCATCTTGTTGAAAAAATTAAGGATTCTCATGCAAAGATATCCCTATGGGACCTTATTCAAAATTCACCTAATTATCACCCTATGCTTCAAACAGCCTTGCAACAAGTAGTGGTTTCCTTTTATACAAATGCAAACAAGGTGGAAGCCCTAATACAAGGAATGAATATAGTTAATGTAGACAATATTTTTCATCAACATGAGCTACATCCTTTGGAATTGAGAAAGAAAAATGATCCTTCATGATAATAGCCATCTATAATAGGTTAGGAATAAAAATAACCCTTCTTGACAATGGCTTCACCCTTAATGTGTGTAGTGTAACCCTTTTAGATAGACTTGGCATGGACAAATCAAGAATTCAACTTGATTGCTTATCAATTCAAGGATTTGAAAATGTAGGAAATAAACCAATCAGTGTGATTATTTTAGCTATTATTGTTGGAAAGGCTACCTTAAAAACTCCTATTCATGTCATGCCTCATGACCTCTCATATAATCTTGTTTTTAGGAAAATCTTGGATTCATGAGATGTATGCGGCACCTTGAACTCTTCATCATATAATTAAGTACATGTCTATAATGATAAGGTATATAAAATTAAAATATACCCCAAGCCTAAAACTTGTTTACAAGTTGAAAAAGGAAGGACAAGTTCTCTAAACACATTAATTCCAACATCCAACATAGAACCTACAGAAGAACATAAAAAAGAAATATAAATGGTGTCAAAGTTATTGGAATATGATTAGGTTTCTTTAGAATTTGCACCTTCATTTTGTTGGAAAAACAAGGATAGACAACTGAGAGGGGGAATGAATCAATTGTTCCCAAAATCAAACTTATATAATATTAACCAATCCTTATATCACAGATCGGATAATTAATAGTGCAAGCATAACAACAACACATCAGAGACACATGAACACCAAGATTCTATACGTGGAAACCCTGTTAGGGGAAAAAATATGGTGGATGTTAGTCCACCAGATTATACCCTGCTAGAAGTATAATGAAGAATAAAAAGAGAATGCACTTGCATTCAGGCGCACTTCCTAGAGCACACTGCTCAAAGAGAAGGCTCACTTCCTTACATATAGTAATTGGATTAAATCCATTTGATGAATATGAACTAAGAAAATAGCTTATGTAAATGCCTGATGATAGTTTCGTTTAGGAACAAAAAAACTTCTTCAAAATTTTCACCCTTCTGTTCAAGCTCTTCCACACTCTGCTCTAAATGATTTGAACTTTATTCACTTGTACATTAGTTTTACACTTGAGCACTTGTTCCAAATGAGAAAAACAATCTCATATATATATCGGCCACAAATAAAGAATAAATTACAACTGTTGGCCTTGATACATGTATAAATTACAATGCATACGAACACGAGTCAGTCACAACATAGTGAGGACCCAAAAAAACATCTCCAAAAATGCCAAACAATAAAATATTAATCCTCATGGATCTGTAACACGTTAACACCACAATGTTGGCAAAGAACATGAACACATGGGGACATATAAGAAAAATCTTTGATCATGAACAATCCAATCACTACAGATGCACACTAGGATAGAGCATGATCTAGACTCATCTATGAATGCCATAGGTACATGTACAACACATGAGATTACCATAATTTCATCTGCTTCAACCAAGAACACCATCTACAGAAATTGAATAACTATAGGCATATAGATCTTCATAACTTCCACAAAACTTTCAAAAAACATACTAGAAATGTTCCACAATAAACCCTTTGATGCGAACCTTCAAATATTCAACACCGAGAGCTTTCCAACATTTTGACCTTCTTAGCTCCACTGGTTGTCTATACTATATTTTATATAATTTTCTCAATCTCCTCGACATATAAAACCTAAAGCATATTAGAATGCCAATAGTGTTGACATTAATGACAACAATATATCAAAAACACAATCACAACATCCAGCAATATCCCCCTTTGGCATTGATGATAACACATGATGTGAAAAATAATACTATCAACCCAACTAACTCTTCTTCAACAATCTCCCCCTGAGATTGTACACTTTTTCTTGTTTCCTTCATTTCTCATCTTTCCCACTTTTTTCACATTGCTTCTCTCCCCCTTTGACATCAATGGAAAAGGTAAATATGCTTTTATTTCAATTTTGAAAACATTTGACTGCTCCCCCTGAGTAGCGGTCACCACAATATCAATTTGGAATATGATATGGCAATGAATTTAAAGATTGATGCAAATACTTGCATCTTAGTTTTGATACCAATTATTGGCAAAAAAAGGATAGACAACAGAGAGGGGGGGTGAATCATTTTTCACCAAAATCAAACTTATAGAACATTAACCAATATTTATATCACAAATCTGATAATTAACAGTCAAAGCATAAGAAAACACATCAGAGACACATGAACACCAATATTTTATATGTGGAAACCATGTGAGGGGAAAAACCACAGTGGATGTTAGTCCACAAGATTATACCCTATAAGAAGTATAATGAAGAATAAAAAGAAATGCACTTGGATTCAGGCACAGTGCCTAGAGCACACTAGTCAAAGGGAAGGATCTTTGCCTTACATATAGTAATTATATTAAATCCATTTGATGAATATGAACTAAGAAAATAGATTCTGCAAAAGCCTGATGATAGTTCTGGTTAGCCATGGGAAAACTTCTTCAAAATCTTCCACCCTTCTTCTCAGACTCTTCCACACTCTACTCTGAATGATCTGACCTTTATTCGCACTTGTACATTACTTGTACACTTGAGCACTTGTTCCAAAGGAGGAAAAAAATCTCACATATATATCTGCTACACGAATTTGCATCCATTATTCAGTCAACCACAAATAAAGAATAAATTACAACTGTTAGCCTTAATACATGAATAAATTCCAATGTGTACCAACATGAGTCACTCACAACATAGTGAGGACCCAAACAAACATCTCTAACCATTCCAAAAAATAAAATATTAATTGTCATGGGTCTGCAACATGTTAACACCACAATGTTGGATGAGCACATAGACACATATCATAAAAATATATGATCATGAACAATCCAATCACTAGGGACATACAACAGGGATAGACCACAATCTAGACGCATCCATGAACGTCATAGGTACATGTGCATTACATGAGATTAATTCATCCGCTTCAACCAAGAACACCATCTACAAAAATTGAATAACTGTAGGCACACAGATCTTCATAACTTCCACAAAACTTTATGCTCACATCTAAAAATTTCAGACAACATACTAGAAAGGCTCCACGATAAACCTTTTGAAGTGCACCTTCAGTTCTTCAACACATAAATATTTACAACATTCTGAACTTCTGAGCTCCACTAGCTTCCTGTACTATATTTTATACAACTTTCTCAATCTCCTCAACATATACAACCTTAAGTAGATTAGAAGGTTAATAGTGTTGACATCAATGACAAAAATATATCAGCAACACAACCACAACATCCAACACATTTATGGGAGAATACATAATCACAAGAAAAGAAGATGAGAAAGAAAAGAAACCAATTGTTATGTCAACACAGAGCTTAGAAGAAAACTGACAAGCATCTACCTAATCTACCCTTGAAGGAGATACAAGCTACACAAAAAACTTCGATAAGATAGATTTTCAACAACCAAAAAACCCAAAAGAACTGGAGAAACTTTATGGAAGAGGTTAGAAGCTTATGAAATAACTTGGTTATAGTGGAAAAGGATGTGGAAATAAAGAACAAGGCATATGTGTTCCTATATAACCCAACAAATAAGAAACAAAAAGTGGTTTTGGATATTTTCATTCTAAGATAAAACAAACAAATAAAAAGCCTTGTTGAACATAAATTTAGTTAGATGGAAACCTAAAATAACTCTCACCATGAAGCATTCTTAACTACTTGATATGACTTGTTAACCATTATCCTAGAATATTGTGAAGATGATGAATCCTTGAAAGAAATGTTAGGAGTTTATGAAAAACCATCTACTCCCCAAAAGAAATGGGTTACATGTGCTATGATTAGCAGAAAACAAAAAGATGGATAAAAGGAAAGTAGTGATATTGACATGAGAAAAGAATAATACAACCCCGAATTTCTGAAGTAAAGTGCATTTCCTTTAGGAGAGACAATTTATATACCGATGGGCATCAACGATAAAGAGAAAGTGATTAAGATATGAAAGTGCCTTGAGGAAGAGGAATAAGAAGACCATGCAACTTTGCTTCATGAATTTTCTGAAATTTTTTCTTGGAGTTATTCAAATATGCTAGGAATTGATGCTAAGATAGTGACACACAATTTAGTCCTTGTTGAAAAATCTAAACTAGTTAGGCAAAAGATATGAAAAATGAATCCTAACATAGCTTTGCTAGTTAAGGGGGAGATTGAAAAACTCCTGGAAGTTTTTTTCATATGACCTATAGATTATTGTCCTTGGATCTCGAACATTGTTGCAATTGCAAAGTCTTACCCAATAATCACATTATGATGTGTACAAACTTTTGTGATTTATATAAAGAATATCTAAAAAAAGATTTCCACCTTCCTAATATTGACATGATAGTGGGCTCGACTATGGGACATGATTTTTTGTCATTGATGGATGGAATTTCTAGGTAAAATCAAATCTTTATCAACCATCAACATCAATAAAATATAACATTTACAACTATTTGTGGAACATTTTACTTGGTAATGATGTGCTTTGGATTAAAAAATATGGGAGAAAAACATCAATGAACTATGATATTAATATTTAACAATTACATACATAATATTTTGGAAGACTATGGTGATGATATTTTATCCAAATCAGTAACTAGACAAGACAATATGGATATATCCTTCAAAAAATCTTTGAGTGAATGTGAAAATACAACATGAGATTAAATATGAAAAAGTGTGGCTTTGATGTAGATAGCGGAAAAGTTATAAGTTTTATCATATCCCATAGGGGAATTGAGGTGGACATAAAGAAAGTTGATGGTATAGTTAACATGCCACCTCCTAGAAAAATTTCTCAATTATACACTTTACATGCAATAATTCAGGTTATCCATCATTTTTTCACATCCTTAGCAGATCAAACATTATTGTTCACACATATCCTTAAGAAATAGGCTCAATTTATTTGGAATGAGGATTGTAAAAATATTTTAAGAGATCAAAGGATTATCTTGCCACTCCACCTATTTTACAACTTGCTATGCAAAACAAACCATTCATCCTTTATACCGTAGAATCAGCCCATGCTCTCATAGAATTGTTGGCTCAAAAAGATGAAAATGGTAAAGAACATCTTGTTTATTATATTAGCCAAACTTTGATTGATTATGAGAAATGATAAACAACAATAGGGAATTAATGTTTGGACCTTGTATTCGCTACTAGTAAGTTAAGACATTACTTATTGAATGTTGAAATACATGTGATGACAAAATTTGATCCTCTAAATCATTTTTTCACTAAAAGAAATTAATTAGGATGTTTAGATAAATGGGTTAAGTTGTTAGCAGAGTTTGACCTTAAGCTTGTTTCAAAAAAATAAATTAAAGGACAACCCTTAACTGACCAGCTTTGGCATCAGGTTTATAATAGTCCCACCCATAGGAAAGCCTATTCCCTTATCCTATTGATTAAAATTCCTATACACCAACAATACAATAGAATATGAAGCATTAATTGATGGCTTATTTATTGTTTTAAATTTGGGAGTGAACCACCAAAAACATATACTAGAAGGGAAAGAGGGTTTCGTAATGAGCATCTAGGGTTTTTCACCTAGAAGCTAACTTTTGGAAGAATGAAATCTCTTTCACCTAATGATATGCTTTGGATTTCATTCAAAGGGGTTGGATTATGGGCTTAAGGTGTGATGTGTGTGGAGTTACCTAAATGCTAGAAATGGAAAATGAAGGCTAACTAGTAATGTAAAATCTAGGAAATGAAACTATACTAGAAAACACATTGAGATATACAAGCATATACAAAATGACCTAATAATATACACTAAACTAAAATAGAAGGTTAGAGATGAAAAGGGTGTGCACTTGGAAGTCTATAGGGGCTAGAAATGTTTTTTTATTTGATGTACATGTCGAAAGGGACACTTGTCCCAAGTGGGGCAACCTAGTACTTTTTCAGGAAGATTTTGGAAAGTTGGTCCAAAGCCCATTTCAGCTAAAAGGGTATCCAGATCTACCAAGTTTTCTAGAAAAAAAACTTTAGTAGGAGTAGGTCACCTGAATTGGTGACCTAGTCCTCTTTTGAATTTCCTTGAACTAGAATATAGGATCTAAGGTCTTTGGTTTGTGTTTCCTTCTCCTTCAGATATTCGGTCTTGAAAGTGAAGATTGTGGTTTGTTGAAGACTTCCAGGCTTCAACTAGGGTTTATTCAATCCTAGAGAGTCTATACAACTTTTTGGATGATCTTCAAGCTTCAAATGCACCTAAATCTACAAATGCACACAAAGAGAAAGAATAAAATGTTGGATGTTAGGATATAAGGGTTTTCCTTGGTCAAACCCCTTTGTAGATAATCAAATTAAATGATGAAATAAAACAAGAAAGCATGAAATATGAAGCAATGTAGTTAGCTATCTTGCCATGATGACAAATCTTTTGTTGTTGCAACAATTAGCCCTTGACTTCTTTAGAAAAAATGCCTTGTTGACTTGGAATGATCAAACCCTAGCTTGCTTGAGAAGGAGGGAGAATAAGAGATGAGAGGAATGTGAGTTGAGAAGAATGAATGTTTCATCTAATGATAAATTAGGTTTTTGAGGCTTATTTATAGAATTTATGCCCTAATTTTCTCGAATCAACACCATACAAGCTGACCTTAGGGTTTTAGAGACAAAATGTCAAAAGAAACTTAAGTTAAAATTGAAATTTATGCCACATGGGACTAGGTCACCCAAGGTGGCTACCTGGTCCACCTAGGAATTTTTCATTGGTTGTCAGGGATTTATGTGTGATTGTTGTTGCTTGTCAAGATTGTCTCATGAAACTCACTAAGATAGGATGTGTATGTGTATTAAGGGGTCATTTAGGCATAGTAAAGGGTTGATTTGGTGATGAAAAGCCTAGGAGAGTGTGAAAATGTTTTAAAACACCTTACAACACTTAGGCACAAGGCTTGGAAATGCATAAAAAGAGGTTGAAAATGGTCCAAAATCCATAGGAAAAGGTCCAAATGAGTGAAAAGTGTTAAATTCTACACTTTTTGGTGACACATTTAGCCCCCCTTTTACTAAGAGGATGAAATTGCTTCAAAATCACACTAAAGTAGCCCGATGGAGATGTCAAATAAGGAGAAAGAAGAAGAACGAGAAAGATGAAGGAGGTGGTCAAGCCCCCAAGGATTTGAGATTCTATGTCAGAGAGACATCAATTCCAAAGACACATTCAAGGGTGAATGCATTACAAAAAATAAAGATACATGATCATGCAATGACAAGGATTAGTATGGAGAGAAAGGGTGAAAAAGATGTGCTCACTCTAGGGCCACACAAAATCATGTTCTCTGTGAGGTGAGTTGTCTCAAAGGGGTAAGAAAAATACACCTGGTTGGTATGTACTTACACATATAAAGGTGGCTATAGGGAAAGTCATGCCTCTTGTTGGGCTTCCCACTTAACCATACCAAAGTTATACCTTATGATAACTTTGTAAGGCACCACAAAAAGGAAGTGATGTTTCTCAAAGGGATTTTACTTTTGTTCATGTGATGTCTCATATTAAGGAACATTATGTGTAATGTTTCAAGAAAGGAAAAGTGAAAATGTACTCATATTGTATGAAAGAGAGGCAAGGGCTCATCTTTTATGCAAAAGAGGAAAAATGCAAATGTCTCAACCCTTAACAAAATTGTATCTAATGTTTTCAAGAGAGAGGATCATATGATAAAGAAGATCACACAATGAAAATGTGAGTAGTGATGTATTCCCCCACTTTAAAGGAATTAAAAAGCACCGTACTGTGATCAATTTATTTTAAAGAAGAAAAGGAAAGGGACAGGAGAGATTGTTCGGAAAGCCCTATGTTGATTCATATGTTTCTAAAAAGCTATGTTATGAGGAGTGTATGTCACATGTGATTCAACTTAAGACAAGTCATCCAAATCCCAAGCTTGATATTACATTTTCATGAAAGGTGAATGACAAGTCATAAGAGACAACGAAAAGTGACATATGAGGGGGAAAGGCTAACTAACCTCTTGCCCCCACTTAGTGTAGGATAAGAGTGAGCTGAAGGGATTGGTGAAATGCAAGGTTGAGGGAAAATTAGTATCAATGAGAGGAATTAGGTTCCTCCACATAAGGGAGAGCACCAAGTTCCTTAAAATGTTGAATTCTGCTACTCAAGGCCTTACATTGATTAGTGTGATGACCATGAACTTGATAGTAAGGACAAAAGGAATGTTAAGAAATTTCTTTTGATTTTTGGGAGGAAGGGATATAAAGTGATCTTGGAGGATTCTCAACAATATACCCTCTTTATCAAGGGAAGAAGGTGAGTGTCTAGTTTGCAACAAGGAATGGGATTTCTTAGTATAGGATGGCATACCTATGTAAGGCACTATGGATTGTGATATTTTGTAGAATCCTTTGCAAGAGTGTGTAAAATCTGAATCAAGAGGATGTTGCAAGATGACATTGGATTTAAGAAGAGAGACCTTTGTTGGTGTCAAAGGATCACTTGTGAAGGTTGGGTGAGAGGAATGGGTTGGGATGGTGTTGGCGTGGTTGGAAGTTTTGTTGATGTCGATAAAAGGAAAAAATCCAAGACCATGGTTGGATGTTTGTGTGTGAGGCTCGATAGGGTTGCAGATACCTTGTTCATTAGCACCAAAAACTTTTACACTATATCCAAGTTGCTTCATGATCTCATAACCTTTTCCATAGAGATTTTTCCACTTCTTTGTATTGGGTGAGGGGTCATTGTTTGTATTGGTGGATAAAGGAGTTGAGGTGGATTATTTCGAAGGATCGATCGAGTCTTGTGTTAACAAGACTACGTTTCCCTTTGGAGAGTCTGTATTGATGGTCTTGGATTCTCCTAGTAAAGGAGGTGTGAAGTTTAAGGAACCCCAATCATTTTCTAGGGAATTTCGTTGTATGGGTTCCACTTGTTTAGGTAGTGTACAAGGGAAGGGTTTGGATTTATTTTTCTTAGTATGTAAGACATTGTAAGGATCAAGATCAATGTTCAGTGTGTACACTTTGTTGTTGTAGATGTACTTCATCTTACGATGTTCAAAGAGAGGAAGGCACAACATTCATTTCATGAATCCATGGCCTAGCTAAGATGAGGTTAAATGAAACACCATTAGGCATAACATGGATAGATGTATCTAATGTGGCGAATCAAACTGTAAGAGGCAAACTGATCACACAAAGCTTCTTTTGTCCTACATTGTCAAATACAGTGAGGGATAAGGAGGTGGGTAGGATGGTTGATTTATCGACATGGAGCCTATCAAGGATATTGACAATACACATATTAAGTGGAAAGCCATTATCAACAAGGGTTTGCTTGATCCCTATGCATTTGTATTGAGATATGATCATGAAGGATTCAACAATTTTTTGCACTTCCAAAGGAGGGACCTCACTTTGGTGGAAAAAAATGTCAAAATTCATGCCTTGAATCATAGTTGTGATGTCATTTTTTGTGTATTAGAAAGGATAGGAATTTTTTGTAAGGCTTCCTGCATCACGGTGTGATAGTGAGGGGAGGCTTGGATAAGGTCCCATAAAGATATTTTAGTGGGAGTATTCCTTAGTTGGTCAACAAGGTCATACGCCCTAAGGAAGGAATTCAAGTGAGGGGAGCAAGTAAGATAGGAAGAGATTAAGCTAAGGGTGGTGAGGTTGATGGTTGGGAACACAGGTTGTTGTGAGTGTAATGTGTATGAGCAATGGTATTATGACACGGTTGCTACAACATATTAATTTGAGTTGGGTAGAGGGTGAATTCAGGTTTATAAGGTGCATAAAGGATGAGTTGAGGTTGGATAATATTAACATACCCTAGGGAAGGAGAGTCTAAGATAGGTGAGCTACATCTTCTTGTAAGGGCATATATTATTAAGGAAATGATCAATTGTTGGTTTAGGAGGAGGAAGGATTATGATGGGTTTCTATTTGATTTTCAAAGGTCACGTGCTCTTTTTCCATACTATCAACCCTAGTAAAAGAGCTTGGAGAAGGTTCATCACATGCTTTAGTAGAAGAAGAGGAAGCATCAAGAGAAGTACCACTATGATTTTCAAATAGGGAAGGAGGGTTGAGAGTCTTATGACTCTTAGGAGAAGGATATTCTAACACCAAAATGTCCTCTTTGCATCAAGGATGGACATTAGAAGAAGAGAAAGTTTGATCATCATAGTTAGGGAGACTAGGTAAGGTAATGTTTAAAAATGTGTTTATAATGTCCTTTTATTATGTTAAACTATCTTGCCAAAGGGGATGAGGAGAAGAATAAGCAAGACCATCATGATGCTCAATGATTGTACCTTCCTTTAAGAAGATACCATTATCACTAGAAGGAGTGGTATCAAGAGAGGAAAAATTATGATCAGAATGATTATCTATGTTTGTATTTACTTCTAACACATCATCCTTGCAAAGAGGAAAGATAGTAGGTTGTGTATGTTCAAGACAATTATAAATGTTTTCATTTGCTAGACTCTCATAAGTAGGGAATGTATTAAAAGAATCTTTAACATGTTTATTTATTAACTTTTTCTTTGTAATTTTAGAAAAAAAATGAGACTAACATGTTTGAAGAATGTACAATGCAAAGTAAAGATTAAAATGGAAATACAATTTTCAAATTGAAAAGAAGGCTATTTGCTGATTACACTATCAATTATCTAAAAAATTAATTGTGTAAATGAAAAATTAAAATTAATAATGCATGAACTGAGCTAAATTAAGCTAATTCTAAGATAATACATGTAACAGAAGCACAACCTATTGATACAAGTAGGTAATGGAACAAAAAAAATCCTGAAAACAAGGTTTTCAGCTTTGTAAAGAGTAGTTTCAAAATCTTGAAGGGACTAGGTCACCCAAAGTGGTGACCTAGTCCACTTGGTGATTTTTTTGAGATTGTTTAGAAGTTTTGGATTGATACAAGTGGTTTATGTATGGGGTAATGCAGACTGAACATGAAAATGCAAACTTTTCTAAATGATTAATGTTCTAAGATGCAAAAATGTAACCTATTATACACTTTCACTAACGCAAAATTTTGAAACCCTAGGATGCAACTTCTCTAATGCAACATGCAATCCAAGCTAATACTAGGATTTTTAAGAAGGCCAAATTAGAAGAGAGGATGTAAGATAGTCAGGTTCACAAGAATGAACTGCCAAAAACATATACTAGGAGGGAAAGAGGATTCCCCAATGAGCTTCTAGGTTTCTCACCTCGAACCTATCTTTTGGAAGAATGAATCTCTTTCCACTTAATGATATTCTTGGTGTTCATTCAAAGAGTTGGATTGAGATTGGGGGGTTTGTGAGGTGTGTGATTGAATGTTTCTAAATGCAATAAACTAAAAATGGAAGGTAACTAAGAATGTAAAGCTTATGAAATATTACTATTCTAGAAAACACAATGTAATATACAAACATGTACAAGATAACCTAAGAAATATAAAAAACCTGTTACAAAAATGGATAAGGTTGAAGAGGTGTGTATTTATAATCTTTTAGGGGTTGGAAATTCTATTGAATTTGATGTATAATCTTAAAGGGACACTTGTGCCAAGTGGGGCGACCTAGTCCTTCTTCGGGAAAACTCTAGAAAATTGCTCTGGAGCTCGTTTCAACCACAAGGGTATCCAAATGTACCAAGATTCTTGGAAAAAAATCTCAGTGGTACTAGGTCACCCAAAATGGAGACCTAGTCCTCCTATAAATTTTTGTGAACCAAAAGATGGGATCTGAGGCCTTTGGTCTATGTTTCCTACTCCTTTAGGTATTCAGTCTCGAAAGTGAAGAATATGGTCCGTGGAAGTCTTCCAAGCTTTAACTAGAGTTTAGTCAATCATAGAGAGCTTGGAAAACTTGTTGGATGATTTTCAAGCTTCCAATTCACCTAAATCTACAAACACACACAAAGAGAAAGAAGAAAATTTTGGATGTTAGGATATAAGGGTTTGCCTTGGTCAAACCCCTTTATTGATAATCAAATAAAATGATGAAATAGGACAAGAAAGCATGCAATATGAAGCAATGGAGTGAGTTACCTTTCCATGATGAGAGATCTTATGTTGTTGCAGCAATTAGCCCTTGAATTCTTCAGAAAATATGTCTTGTTGACTTGGAATGATCAAAACCTAGCTTGTTTGAGAAGGAGAGAGAATGAGAGATGAGATGAATGCAAGTTGAGAAGAATGAATGGTACATATAATGATAAATTAGGGTTTTGAGGCTTATTTATACAGGTTACGCCATAATTTTCTTGAAATAACACCATACAATTTGACCTTAGGGTTTTCAAGACAAAATCTAGAAAAAAGCTTAAGTTAAAATTGAAATTTATGCCACATGGTACTAGGTTGCACCAGGTGTCGACCAAGTCCACTTGAGCATTTTTCATTGGTTGTTAGGGATTTAAGTGTGATTATTATTTCTTGCCAGGATTGTCTCATGAAAACTCACTAAGATAGGACTTGTATGTGTATTAAGGGGTCATTTGGGTATAGTAAAGGGTTTATTTAGTGATGAAAATTCTAGGAGAGTGTGAAATTTTTTTACAACACTTCAACACAAGGCTTGGAAAGGGGTTAAAAGAGGCTGAAAATGGTCCAAAATCCATAGGCAAAGGTTCAAATGAGAAAAAAGTGTCAAAGTCTACACTTTTTGGTGACATAGGGAGTTCGAGATATTATGATATTTGGTGATTCACAATTATTCATTAAACAAATAAATGAAACATATCAAGAAAAGAATGAAAATTTATTGAAACATAAGGATCTCATAATGAATTTGTTAGAGAAGTTTGATTTGTTTACCATTGATAACATCCCACGAAAGCATAATCAACAATTGGATGTAATGTCAAGTGCATATTCTCTCATATCGCCTTAAGATCCTTCAAAATATTTCACATTTATTGTGCATAGAATTATGAACCCATCAATAGAATCCAAAGACAAAGAAATATTATCAACAACTATGGAAAGCTCTAGTGAATGGTATGCATCAATATTTAATTATTTAAAAGAAGGGTATGTGTAGGATCATGATGGGCCAAAAAGTGGCGATATGTAAGTGATATGCTGGCCCATGTGGCTGACGATTTTTTTTTACCCAAAATTGATGAAACGAAAAGGGTTTTTAAATGAGATTCTTAGCTTTCCACCAATATAAATTATTCTTTTCTTTGAATTTAATAACTAATTATTATTCATTTTCTATTTGAATTATGACTAAATTCCTTATTGATAGGCTGATTTAAAAACATCTATAGCTTTCAAAGGGTATCACATTTTTTGAACTTTAAACATGCGTCACACTCTATGCTTCACATAATATAGGATAAAAAAAAAGAATTGAATTTCATGAATTTTTGACCAAGTTAAGATGGTCAGACGTATGAGTTTTTTATATTTTCTAAAAGTTGTAATAAAAAATTCATAATTAATTATTTACTTGGAAAAAAATTACAAACAAATGTGCACCACATTGAGACATGAGTCTTCTACTTATATCTAAAATCTTATAAAAAAATATTATCATTTTATTGTGGTTAGGGTGGTCATACAAACACCTACTTCTTATTTTTTCCTTGAAATTTAAGTACTACTGCATTGAAATTTTAAATTTTCAACAAATAGATTTTTTTAAAACAAAAATAAACCTAGTAGTTTAGAAACCACATGCAATTTGCAACAGATTCTATTCTTACATATTTTTGAAATAATATAGTTAACTTATTCAAATATTTATGTCAAGTTGTCTATCTCTGATTTTTGTGAATTTATTGCCACTTACGGACCTATTTTTTCCATGATGATCCTGCACATGCCCAGAAGGTACATTTCCTGAGTTAAACACTAAGAATACTCGAGATCATCTTCAAAAACTTATATTCAAGTATATAATTCTTTCCAATGTGTTATGTCAAAGATCCTTTAACGATCTTTTTCTTATATGCCTTAAAAAATCTGAAATACCCACAACAGTTGAAGAAGCTCATGCAAGTGCTTGTGGAGGTCATTTTGGAGGAAGATCATTAGTTGAAATTTTTTTTCACATAAGATACTATTGGAGACATATGGAAAAGGATTGATTTGAATATGTTAAGAAATGTCACAAATTCAAGGAACATAAGAATTTGATTCATGCTCCCACTTCTGATCTTCAAGACCAAATAGGAATTTGGCCATTCTAAGTATGGGGAATGGATTTGATTGGAAAAATGTCACCTCCTTCTTCCTATTGGTGTAAATAAAGTATTTCACCTAGTTAATTCATTACTAGGTTACTTTTTTACATTTTTGTTAAGTTTACTTAGGTCCTAGGAAGGTATCTTTCTAAAAGGAATTAGTTGTCATTTGTTGTTACCTTATCTTTTGATTTGTAACACATGTGACCTAGGTAGTTTTGATTAGTTGTCCTATTCTCATATGAGTAAGGCACTTGTCATAATTCTATGGAATATTGTATTTCATCTTGACTATATAAACAAGGGGCTCTACTAAATTCTACAACATATCATATCAATTGAATTATATTTGCATATGCATATTCTCTCTCTTATGCTTTTCATTTGGCCTCAAGAACTTGAAAACCATAGCCAATTCTAATATTTCCACTGGGCACACCTTTATAATAACCACACCAAATTATTTCACAAATGGGTGGCAATCACTCCCCTTCATTTGACAACTATTGATGTGATATGTCATTTCATATTGGAACACATTATTGATCACTTTGGACTTCCTTTCACCTTGGTTTCAAATAATGGGAAACCATTTAAGAATAAGGGCATGAAGAAGTTCTTAGAAATGTTTAACATCCAACATAATTTCTCAACACCTTAATACCCACAATCTAATAAGTTGAATCAACTAATAGAACCCATGAAGAAATACTACAAAAAAAATAGACAAACACAATAAGAATTGGCATACACAAGTGACATACACATTATGGGCTTATTGAACTAGTATAAGAAAATATAACGGAACTAATCCCTATAAACTTGTCTATGGTATCAACCCAATGATTCCCTTGGAGTTAGATATTCCTTCATTAAGAATCGATCTGCAAGGACTTATCGATGAAAATACTTATAAGGGAAAATGATTGCATCAGCTGGAAATTCTTGATGAAGAGAGTATTAACGCTCTTGAACATTTTCAATATTATTCTAGAAAATTGCAGCATAGATACAATGAACATGTTATCCCTCCTATATTCAGTAAAGGTGATTTTATATTATTCAAAAATCAACGTAACATCAATGTCAACCTAACTGAAAAAGGAAAATTCAGCCCTAATTGGTTAGGAATTTATATAATTAATGAAAGTTATGGGTCTAGAGCATACACATTAATATAAATAGATGGTAAACCTCTTAAGGAACCTATAAATGTCACACATTTTCATTGGTACTATGTTTAATCTTTGTGAATATTGTGAATGATAAAGAAGTAGTATTAGAGTTAGTAGATGACCATATCTCCTACATTGCTTCATTCTTGACAAACAATTATTTGTGTGTCTTGAATACTAAAATTATTTAAATTAATTTTTTCGATAGTTACTCTAGGCTTCATACTATTCAAGATAATCTTATATCTTATGTTACATTAGATCCTTATATGAATTTAATGTTCTACAGTTAGATTATAGATGCATTTAATTTAGCATAGCATACCCAATCACAATCTTGCATCCAAGAGAAACTAAAATAGTTTTAATTAGATCACATAAAACATGATAAATCATGGAGACATTTATTAAATAGTCTTACAAATATTATTTGATCAATCGCATTGCCATTTAGCATGTAGAACATACACAAAAGTAATGAAACGTCGAAATTATCATATATATATATATCAAAGTTTTAAGTACATTTCATCAAATATAACATTAGGGTGGCCAATGCCTACTAGATCCCACAAGATCTGGTTATTTCATCTATCTAGATACAATCTGATGATAGATGGTGGTATGTGATCATGAGTGTGAACTAATGAGAGCATACAATGTATACTATAGACCTTGTGCTCATCCAATGCCCTCCTAATGCTCTTTTTCTAGGTGGTATCTCTCTCCCTATAGCCCAACTACCTCTACATGAGTCTCTTGACCTCTGCTAGACTGTGAGATGACCAAATCTCCTCATAGGTAGCCTTGACTCGATCTATGTGCCTAGTAGCACCCTCATACACTACCCTGTATCTAACATATGAATTGAATAGCTCTCGATCCCGCTCCATGATGGGTGGGGGAATTTAGTTTGTAGCCTCAGCTCTGAGAGTTGGGGGCACTATCTTTGTAGTGACATGTCGATAGAGATCTTGTAAATTTCTCAAAAACCTACAAGATAGAAATTATAAATCTAATCAATACACATCATGATATATATATGAAAGAATAATCATTAAAGCATAAGCATAATCATAAATAAAATGTCATCACCTAGGTCTCTAGGAATATGTGTAAGGACAACCTTGTCTTGTGCAAGAGGCATGAGAGATGTGCTAGCCTCTTTGTGATCATATGTGTTGGTGTGCATTGTAGCTACCAACTATATTTTAATATCATAAATGGGAGATGGATCTCCCCACTCTTGGGAAACTAGGTTGTCATCTACCAGTTCATTACCCTCACTCATCGCCTCATCATCATCCTCCTCGACCTCCTCATTTCCTCATAATTAGGGTCTAATATTGAGTTGTAGTTTTCATCCATCTCATTTTTGAATAGGTCAGAAACCCTGAGTCCTATTATATCCTCATAAGCATCCGTCTAATCTAGGAGTGGTCTTCCATAGCCTATCGATTGATCCATGGAGAACATTGGAGCTGGTTGTGCTACTATCCACCACTCCTTATATGTATCTATAGTATCAACATCATCAATGTTAAATATTGGGGACATTTCATGGTCACTATCATTAGAGTTACCAAACATGACATCATCAAAGGTTAATTGTCTAGTGTCTCCTCACCTCTAGGCACTTCACACTGATCACTTGTAGAGGGACTATGCTACTAGAACTACCTAAATCTATCAAAACTATTACATGAAACAATCATAGTAGAATGGTCATAATTCATAACCATGCCTACCTAGTATAAATATACCCCTTTGTATCCTCCTCAGCTACCGAGTCTCATCTAACCACTGTGGTATCAACTGGTAAGGGCTCCACATGATCTCATCCTAATCAAGGTTGTTGAAATTTTCTCTCCAATATAGAAGATCTTTAGATTGCCATGCCCATCTCAATGGATAACTGAAGGCACTGAGGTACTCAATGCCACATACTAAAGGGAATCATATTGGTCTGGTGCATGTGATATGCTTTGGACACTATACCTATAGTAGTGTACAATGCACCATACTATCCACCTCATGATATTTAAACCCCTCAAGATCATAATATATATGTGCTAAGATGTTGCGGCCCCAAGTATATAATTTTCTATAGTGCTCCATTTGTCTGATCATGTGGACTAGGCATCCATCTAGCTATTCTCCATGAATATCAAGGACGAGTACTAGTGCTACTGTAAAATTCATAATCTACTTCGAGAGTGAAGATCACACATATAGTAGCCATAATAGCTCAATGCATGCACCAATGATCTCCTCTCAAATCAGTCCATCCAAGTAATATCCTATATTATCTCACATATGTAAATATGTTTGTTGCACTGCAAAGCTTATAGTCTCACCATGGATAAGAACTCGAAGGATGAGATGAATATACTCTAGGGTGATCATCATCTCAACCATGTGTAGGTGAAAGGTATAGGTTTCAACATCCCATCTCTCATATAACACCATCAGCATGGCATCATGGTACCTCATGGGAGGCATGAGGTATGCGTAGTAGATACTAGTAGTCTATAATGTTTGAACATTTTCCTCTGATAGTGTCGAGACCAAGTCTTGTATACAATAGAATTTTTCATCATTGAGATGTTGCAATTGGGTGGGCATCTAAAAAAAATAGAGTAAAAGTATATTTTATAATCATTTTAAAATCTAAAATAGTTACATCAATAATCAAAAAGAGTGATGAAGTTATCCTAGTGTGCTTTTGTAAAGATCCTAGACACTTTATTTCCCTTTTAGCACACTCTATGAAGAAATGGGACACTTTGTGGAAAAGGGTGACACTTTGTGATAAAAGGGGACAATTCCTGAAAAAAGGGACACTTTCTGAAATTTTCTTCCAAGGTCCTAAATCAGCCTATAAATTCATAAAATATAAATTAAATGCATAAAAGGAAAGCTAAGGTATAGAAAATCATCCCACCTAGTGCTAAAGGTCACCTCATAGTACCTTCTCTCGTAGTGTATCAAGTCTCAAGGAACTATACTCTCACCGACTCGGTATTTTCATCTACTCTTCAACAAATTCAAACTGCAATAAGGTAAAAGACAAAAAAAAATAAAAATTACTTCACTTTTACTCTTATATATGTTAAAATTAAGGTTTTACTATATTAGGGTTTAAAATATCTTTCATTCAAATTCACATAATGGGTGTTAGAGAGATCCATTTTTTATGTCATTTGTTGCATTGGAATCCTTATTTTTATCTTGTTCTCATCAAATTCCTATCATTATGTGGTATGGTACTTGGAAATACCCTATGATATGACTTATCCAATTCTACATGGCTAGATTGCTACCTTGATTCCACCTCCATAAAGTAAGCAGAATCAAGGGGGGCATAGATCTACCCTCAAATTTGATTTATATGAGAAGGTAGATAAGATGATTTTTGGATGAATAATGAATTTTTATTGTAGGATACAGTTCCTAACATTGTGGTTTTGTAGATAGCTACAATCGGGGCTTCATTCTCTCATGTTGTGAATGAACCTGTATGAATATCCTTCTATAAAACAAATTTTATTGTTCAAATTGATTTATCTTATATATGTATGTAGACTCATATGGGTGCTAAGGTGAGGGATAAATCTAGTGTAGAAAATTGTATGCTCTTGAAAATATTACAATTTTACACTCAATTTGGACCTATTTTAGCACCGTTGCATTAAATATTCTTTCAAATCATCATTAATAGGCCCTTAATGCCGTTTACTTTGGATCTTAAGGATTATTTGAACTAAAAACCTAAGAAAATAATCAAAAAAACTAAAATTCCTATCAATCCACCCTAAAAATCTAGGGTCAGACTCATATGCCACTTCTAGAATATGAGACCCCTACGTGGGACTCATATGCAAGAAGTGGCATATCAGTTCCATTTGGGTCCTTTTTAGGTTTTGAGTAGGAAATTCAAGTTTTTAATTCATTTTTTTTCTTAATGTCAGTTTTTGAGATCTAAATAATGGTAAAATAGGCATATTGCCTATATAAAAAAGCTTCTAATGTCACTTTTCATATAAGCAAGAAATTTAAGAGATAAATTTCAAGATACAAGACATCAATATCATTCAAAAATTCTTCACAAGAGCATTCAAGGATGAGTAATCAACAATTTTGAAGCCTTGGAGCAACATTATTATGTTTTGCAGGTGTTCAAGCTCACTTTCATCCAAGATCTAGCATTTTCAAGGGTTGATTATGGTTGTCTATGGTGAATCATGATGGATCCTAGGTTGGGGAGTTACATCTAGCCATCAAGCTAAGCCTAATGACTTGTTTCCTAAGTGATTCCATCCTTTATTATCACTCTACTTTTAGCCTGATGAAGGTACATGCATATATTATGGCTCATTTGGGTGATTAGGGATCTCTCAAAGTGAGTCATTCATGTCTATTGCTAATTATTGCATCTCATTCTAACATAATAGAACAGGGTTGCATTGCATTTCAAATGTATTAATCTTAGACACATGGAAGGTTGGGGTTTATGTTTATAATTACATTCAAGATCTACTATTTCTATCAACCATTTAGTTACCAAACTAGCGGTGTGACCAAGGAAAACCCCTCATAAGAAAATAAACTCTATATTCTATTTTGTAGGTCTTTTTACAGGTATAGATCCAGAAATTAGTTTGGAAGAAAAGAGCATAGATTGGAGCACAGATCTACACTTTGAATTCTGAAAAGAGTGGAATGGAACTTATATGCCAGAAGTAGTGTATGAGTCTCACTACATGGAAATTTCTAGATTTTTGTAGATCCTGAATCTACACTATCAGAAACATATTCTAGACTTAAAACCTAGACTAGCATATGAGTCCCAGTGTGCCAAAATTATAGTATTTTTAGTGTTTCAGAGCTCATTCCAAGCATATTCAAATTCTCAGGTGCACACTTGTGATTACCCAGCTTTCTATCCTAATTTACATGTTTTTCTAGATCATTTAATAAGTTTTTATATTGCATTAGGTTTTGACATTAGGTATTGCATTTCATTATCCTTTTGAAGCCCTAGATTTGTGGTGAAACCCTCTTTAGTTTATAATCAGACCCTAGGACAAACCTATTGCAAGATCTCTTTCTCCTTTGAATGCATTACATTGAGATCTCTAGGGTTTTCCTTGAATGAGAGTGAAGATTTGTATTCTATCTCTCAAGCATAGAAGCAAACAATTTCAACCTTGCAACAATAAAAGATTACATGAAATTGCATAATTCTTGTGACATGTATCTACATGTCAAATTTTAGAGAACATATATAAAAGGAACATTATGTGAAAATACAAGTAAAAGTAACCTTTCATATTCTCAAGTGTTCTTTCATTTCATATTTTTAAAGGGACTAACTGTTGGTCTTTATATCCAAATGTACCTATAAATATATAATGTAAACTCATTATTATGTGTTGGAAGATGGAAACCCATGGAAAATGATTAAAAACATACAATATGATATAATTTTTCTCTATTTTTTTATGTTTTCATGTTCCCAAACTCTCAATTTACTTTCTTTCCATATAAATCTCATGTGAATTTTTTTTGAAAACTTAAGAATGTTTTTTATTAGTGAAAAATAGGTTTTTCAAGGACTAGAAACCCGTTACATACCAATTTTGAGAGGACCAAAATCCCATCCAAAAAAAGCATGCTACTTAAAAGATAAAACACAAAGCATCAGTAATGTAACAACAACAAACAAACAAATAGAAAGAAAAAACAATACTACATAAGTTTCACAAAGGTTTAGAACGACCTTAAACCCTTTACAACAAGGTTTTGGTAGGGACCTTGAACCCAAGATAATAGAGGGATTAAAAACCCCATCGAACTATAATATCTACTTGAATTAGCCTGGTAACCATCAACCTGTAACAACCAAACTGAAGCATAACATCCACTCCATGAAAGTAGCACTAAGCCATAACAAAGATGGCACCATGAGCTCACAATTAGGACCCACAAACCAACCCAACATCCTACCTCAATAAAGGAGTAAAAATGAAGGAGAGAGAATGAATTCCACCTTTCCAACCAGAGAACCAACTCAATATCCACCTCAAAAGGAGATATCTCCCCTCTATTAGTGAGGAAGACATGATCAACACTTCCACAGCTGCTCGAAATCTTCAGCATCGTCAACCTCCACCTCGAAAGGATCAACAACTAAGGAAACCAAAAACCTTCACCTCTCTAGTCTACCTCAATAAGAGAGTAATCCACCTTCATAGGACCCGAGGAAAAAGATAGCACAATAGTAGAACCATTTGTATACACCTAAAATCGGTCAAGATAATAATTTAATTAAATATAAGTTATTTAATTAACAAAATCCTTCCAATTCCTCTACTTATATATAAATTAAAAAAATTATTCATATAGTTCACTTTCTTAAATTCTTCTTGAAATTATTTTCTTCTAAATTTAATTAAATAAAAAAATCTAAATATATTTTTCTATTTGGTTAATTCCCTCTCATTAAAATTGAATTTCTAAATTCAAGTTTGTCACATTTCTACATATTATTCTAACCTCCTTCCACCTCAGCATGTCTCACATAAATTTTAATATTTCTATTTTCTAAATGGGAATTTCCATCAACAAACTCCTAACAAGATTGGAGACACATGACTTCTTCCTCCCTTTGATGATCTTCAACACTTGGTAAAGTGTTCTATTAAAGGGAACCATCTCCATGATTCTCTCTAACTTCTTCCTCTATCGTTGATCTCTCTAGATCACAATCTTGATTGTTGAATTCTACCACATCATAATATGCCTTGGAAATCCTATAAATATAGCATCATCCTCTAGCTTTTGATAACAGATCTTTGAGAAAACTTACTTTTTAGGAATCATACTAGTATTTGGAGAGCATTGGCTTAGAATTTTTAGTTTACATTTAGAATTTACATTGTATTATTATTACAATAGAAATTTTCTTTGTAGAATCATATCATTGTATTAGTTTTATAGAATTCACCTCAACATTGCATTTAGAATTGCATCTCATCATTACTAATAATCTTTACATCATTAGCCTTTTATATCCAAAATACACAAAAACTTGTTAATGTAGGCATTTAGCTTTGCATTTCATAAATCTTCTCATTTCTTAGGTTAGCATATGATAAATTCATATGCAACACATAAATAAATTTGAGAGAATTCATGAATTTGAAGGTCCTTAAGATTAGAGAGAAATGAAATGATTTTAAAGAGTAGATATAGTTGCTTGTCTTGTTATTTCAATCTCTTGCATGTATGAAATTTCATTGGTGTGTTGGATTTACCTTGCTAATTCCTCATTTTAATATCATACATAGATTGGCACCCACCATGGGGCCCAACCCTTATTTCTAATAGTTTTTGGAAAGTGTGTTTATAGGTCTAGACATGAGAAGTTTTAGTGCAACTATGAGTTGTTTTGGCACATACGAAACACCTTTTAGTGCATATAGTTCCTCTTACAATGCATACGAGCCATCCTCTAGCACATAAAAACCCTATTCTGGTGCATTCATCCATTCTTCTAGCACATACAAATTATCTTCTGGTGCATATAGGGGATTTTCTAGTGCATTCACTATGTTTTGTAGTGAATCCATAGACTGTTATAGCACATACATTAGTTTATTTAGCATGTAGGAGTCATATTTTAGTGCATTGAGTCTCTTTTATGGTGCATATGTTTTATTTTCTAGAGAATTTAAATTTTGATGACTAATCTTTATTCTTTGTTTTTGTAGGTATTCAAAAACATTGCCAAAGACTCTACTCAAACTAATAAAACATTGTCAAAGATTTCAAATCTGAAACTACTAAAATTTGATTGGAGGGATTTATTGTTGTTTCTTTTGATTAAGTTAGAAACATAGCTTAATTAGGGGAAAACAAACACCATGTCTATTGTGATTGTTGAGTGGTAGGTATATGGTCTCCCCTTAACTAGTTGATGAAAAATCCAAACCCATTTTTTTCAAAAAAATTTGCAATTTAATCCTTAGAGGGCCTACCTTGGTGGGAAAAGAGAGTCACCCCAAGGGAATGACCCAACCAGGAACATGCTAAATCCAAGCGACTTCTACTTGGAATATAAGTGTGGGTGCTTGAGGAAAGTTCAAGTTTCACAAGGATTTGTTTGACAAGAAGGACAATAATGGTCTCTTGTCATATGGATGACCCCCCATGAACGAAATTCCTATGTACTAGAACCCTTTTGTTATAGTATGCCAAAATCCGCCTTCTATTTGCTGGTGCAAGAGGTGTAACCTTTGAATCCATCCCATATTCTTGTGGCTTTTAGTATAGATGGGAAATGAAGATTGGTTGACCCAAGAAGTGAGTACAATGTAATGAGGAGCTAGTGTTTCTAATCCTCTAATCATCCACTAAAAGTAAGGAAATTTGGAGTAAAATCCAAGTGGGAATCCCGTAAATACTATCCTACATAGCCCTAGGAATTGTAATTTCTTGATGTGTCTTACATGTGTGTTTTTAAAACAACATTAAAAAAAAAATCACAAATAGAAATATACACCCAATGATTCAGAAGAATATCCAATCAAATAATCAAATTGTCAATAAATATTGAATACTTCCAATTTAGTGCATCCAAGTTATGTTCTACCACATTTGTGTCATTTACTAGCACATCTAGGTTTTGTTTTGGTGTATACCCTCCATCTCCTAGCACATTGAGTTCATAGTTTGGTGCATATAACACACCTTTTAGCACATTTAGCTATTGTTCTAGCACATTCATAACATTTCCTAATACATATAAGCCTTGTTCTAGCACATCAATCCCCTACTTTGGTGCATACCTTCCCTATCCCATAGCATCTGAGTGATTATATAGCACATCTAGTTCATTATCCAATGCATATATCGAACAACCCAATGCATCTCGCCTTTGTATTCGCATATCTATTTTTTAGCGCATTTTTGCACTATTCTAGCTAATCCAATAAATTCAAAAAAACCAAAGAGCTAAATATATCCACTATTCGTTAGTTTGAACAATAAATAGTGATCCTTGTCAACACACACCCCTTCCTCATATACCCAGAGTCTTAAACTTGTTGAAACTAGCATTTACAAGTGAAAATCATTTACCTAAGCTTTGTGCAAACATCTAAAAGTGCCTCATCATCATGTATCTATCTCTCATTAGCAATTGAGTTTCACCATCAAGATTTATCATCCTTCATCCCAAAACAAACATTGTATAATCAGATTTAATTTGTCCTTTTTGAACTCTCAAACCACAATCAACGATTACTACATTTCCATCACTTGTATGCATATTCAAACAAGATCACAAAGGAAAAAACTCAAGGAAAAAGAACTTGAAACTCAAAGAACCATGGTTGAAGTTGAGGAAAATCCATTCCATAAATTTCACACACCTGAAACTCAATAAATAAATGAGGAAGATGTCCAACAAGCTCAATAAGAACCAAATTTCAACAAATTTCTAGAAAATATTTTTGAAAGAGATGGAGAAAATTAAATTTTAATGTTGGCTAAGAAATGTGTCAAATTTCTTGAAGATTTTAACATTACTCAACTAAAAAGAGAACCCAAAAAGACTGAAACTAATTCCCCAAACATAGATCAAGTGGCTTCCTTAACCAATCAAATGTAAAATATTCAACATCTTCTTGAAATGTAAAAGGGAACCACAAAAATATACTCAATACAATATATATGTGCATACCCTTTTGATCAAGTTGTGAACATGATACCCTTCCCTAAACATTGTGAATTTCATAAATATCATAAGTACAATGGTAAAACAGATCCTATAGATCACATAAGGGAATTTCTAACCATGAGCCTTGAATTTTCACATGAGGAAACTTACTTGATGAGATTTTTCCCATGAAGCTTGGAAGACAATGTATGCAATTTGGTTCTCACAATTACCCTTAGGAATCCAATCCTTTGAAGAATTGGTCAAAAAATTTATCACACAATATTCTTATAACACTCAATAAGAGATTACAATTATGGACCTTTGCAATGTAAAATAGAAAAAATGGAGAATCATTTTTGGTATTCTTGCAAAGATGGAGGAGATTATTTGCAAGATATCCTTGTGCCATACCTGAAAAATAAAAGATGGAATTTTTCATTGACAATTTGAATGAGGATATGAGCTATAGTCTTGAATTGCAATGTCCACCTACCTTTGAGAAATTTATTGAAAATGGAAGCAAAATTAAAGAATCTTTGGTCAAGAGAGGAGTCTTTAAAATTTAAAATGAAAATAACTCAAAAAATTCCTCTAATAATTATAACAACCATGATAAACCAAATTTTTTGCAAAGAAACAATAATAGTAATAATGATGCTTCAACTAAAACACATAATTCCAAACTAGTCTTTAATCTATCAAGAGTCACACCTAAGACCAACCAAAGCCCCAATCAGAACAACATCAATAAAGACACCAATTAGAATGGTGACCAAAATAACCCATCTCGACCACCACTATATCAAATTTCATCAAATCACAAGAAATTCACACCTTTGCATCAATCACTTGAGTCCGCATTGAGAGAAATTCTTACAAAAAATCTTATCACCCTACCTGACACTTGAGGTTTTGAGCCAAAAGTGAAATTTTCAGGGTTAAAAGATTCCCATTACTCTGAATTTCATTAATTCAAAGGCCATAAAACAAATAATTTTATGCAATTAAAGCACAAGATACAAGACCTAATAGACCAGAATATCATACAAATAGAAGGACCTCAAACAAAAACTAACCATGGTGCATTAGAGAATCCCTTATCAAGTTATGAAGAAGGGGCATAGTCTACAATGAATAAAAAAGGGAAAAATTTAAACCATGTTCATGATACTACCATCTTTCATATTTTAGCTATTCAAGATCAGACAAATCAAATTCAAATCAATGATGTGAAGGACATTGTTGCATCCAACAATCAAATTAATGACATTCTAACTCACCATGGACAAGACACCATCATGACTAAAAAGAAACTCAATGACAACAATACCATATCCAATCAAGTCCATAATATCAAACAAGACATGGCTGCAATGGATAACCAAATTAATGTCATAAAAATCAAAGGGAAACAAGACAACATACTCATAAATGCTACCATGAGGGCACAATCCAAATATTTTCTAAAAGGGAGCACATCCAAAACATTCACTGCTTTTGTCACATCAATATATCATTTTTGATCAACTTCAAAAGACCCTGGCACAAATATCTATATTGGGGCTCCTCAAGATTTCACCTACCCAAAAGGAAATTTTGGAAAAGGCCATAGTAGACACAACCATACCAACAGATTTGCAAGTTTTTACTTTCCAATCCATGGCGAGGCATTTGATTACAACCCATTTCCTATCATTCTTAGAACACGATGATGTATCCATCACTCATCTTCATAATGCAACACTTCACATTGAAGTCTTAATACATAGAAGTCCAATCAGGTGTGTTCTAATAGATGGAGGATCCAGTCTCAATATATGTACTTTGAAACTTGTTCGTGCATTGGGGTTCTTTGAGAATGCAATAGATTCAAAGAGAAATATCACTATCAAAGCCTATGATGATAAAGAAATATCTTCAAAGGGACTAATTGTGCTACCAATTTAGGTGGGGTCGATTCAAAAAGACATGATTTGTCATGTTTTGGAAAAAGAGTTGACATACAATATACTCTTGGGGCGTCCTTGGATCCATAAGATGCAGGTAGTGCCCTCAACCTACCATCAATGTTTAAAATTCTCTTGCATTTGACATCATCATTCTAACTAATTCCAATAGTCCTCAGTATTGCGACACCCTAAAGTCAATTAAGGATATCTTTGTGCCCCATAATAGAGAAGCTCTTTCTTCCCCATCTACCACCTGAAGTGATCCAAGACAATCAAATTTGTTGTACAAATTTCTCGCCACGTCCTTAAATTAAGAAATTCAACCAAGTTCTCCTCCTAAACAGCTTGAGAAAAAAGGAAGAAGATATCCCTTCTACATCCAATGATCATGAAGCCCAACTCAACACTTCATCCAAAAAAATTGAGAAAAAGGTCCAAGTCAAAGAGAAAGGCGTGGGTGAATATTCTATTGAGCAATCCCTATGTATTTCTCAATTAGCTTCCCCAAAGTCCTATGGTCAACCGTCAACCTCAACACAATGGTCCTCACCACCTATCACATTTTTTGATGGAAGATTCATAAAAGAAAGTATTCAAGCTGAGGAATTTGATGACAAAGAAATTTTGAACTGGCTTTACAAGGATGAAGTCAAATCTCAATCAGCAACAACTAATGTACAAACAACACAATATGGAAAATTATTTTCAATCTTGGAGAAAAAGGGATACAAAGGACAAGGACCTATTGACAAGAGAAAAGAAGGCATTTTGGAACCAATTTAACCCATCTTAACCAATCCAAAATACAAGATAGGGCTAGGGTATAAAGAGGAAACAAAAGAAGAGGCCACCAATAAGGTTGTTGAATGAATCCTACAATTGCAAGCTAGTAATGACTATGAAACTAACTCAAATCAATATGAGAATGATTCATTATCTAGATAGTCTTTTCATGAAAATATAATTTATGTGATACAAAAGTATGTATCCATATGTTAAGATCACTTGAATTTGAATCACAGCCTATCAATGGCTCAAGCAAAGAGGATTAGAATCCTAGCAAGAAAAATCATTCAGAGGAGAGTTACATCAGAGATCTTGAAATTTCTATAGGACTACTTGAAGACAACACCACCAAGACCCTCACTACCTCTGACTTAAACCAATCCAATGATTCCCTACCTCTAGTACATCCTGAACTTATCAAGTGGGACCAAAATAAGCCTTTTGATATCCCCATATTTTGAAATGATAATGCCATTGTCAACTTTCTCTGTAGTAACAACCCCAAAAAATGTTCCACTACAAAGCCTTAAAATGAAGCTTCTAGTTAGGGGTTGTCAAATCGATCTAATTGTGAAAACCATTCCATGACAGTATTAGATCAAGAAAAAGTAAAAAAAGGAGTGCATCCAACAGTGAAAACCTCTCTGAGGTGCCGAAGGATGAGAGATTTGACACTCTCCTCGAACACTTTCAAGAGAGATCAAAATTATTGATCGAGACCACTTAATCAATCAACATTGGCATGATCGAAGTAGTGAAGACTTTACATTTAACAACATCCTTAACAAAATAAGAAAAACCAAGCTTCACCCAATTATTTGAAGAGCGACAAGTCAACTTTTCTTGGTCCTATGTAAACATGCCAAGGATGGATCCCAATTTAATAATGCATCATCTATCCTTACCACCAGGGGTAAAACCAATGAAGCAAAACTTAACAAAATTGCATCCAAATATTTCCCTATTGGTGAAAGTAGAACTAGAGAATCTATTGGATGTAGGATTCATCAGACCAATTAATTATGCCAAGTTGATCTCCAATATTGTACCAGTTTCAAATCCTGGCAACAATATCTAGATTTTCATAGATTCCAAAGATCTCAATAAATCTTGTTCAAAGTATGATTTTCCTCTACCCAACATAGGTATCATCATGGACCTAATGGCTGGACATGCCATTTTTTCACTTATTGATTACTTTTTAGGATATAATCAAATCAAAATTGCATCTAAAGATCAAAATAAAACAATCTTCACATGCCCATGGGGCACATTCTCTTGGAATGTCGTGGCTTTTGGATTGAAGAATGCAGGAGCTACTTATCAATGAGCCATGACAAAAATATTCCACAACATGATGCACACATTTATGGAAGACTATGTATATGATTTCTTGGAAAAATCATACACCAGAGAAGGAAACTTAGAAATATTAGACAAAATATTCACCAGAATAGAAAAATTCAATGTATGACTAAACCCCAAAAAATGTGTATTTGAGGCGACATCTGTAAAACTTCTAGGGTATATAGTTTCAAAAAAAGGCATTGAGGTGGATCCATCAAAAAATAAAACAATCATGGAGATGTTTCCTCCCAAGAACATTAGTCAGCTAAGATCAATCCAAGGAACATTATAGTCTATTCAAAGATTCATCTCACAACTGGCAGATAAGACCCATCCATTCACTCACCTTTTATACCAAAATGTTTCCTTTATATCGGATGAGAAATGTGAAGCCATTTTCAAACAATTGAAGAAATATCTAATGAGTCCACCTATCTTAGTGCTACCAGCAAAAGGTAAACCACTCTTACTATACATAGCAACAACTAAGACATCATTGGGAGCTTTGCTAGCATAAGAGGATTCAATAAGAAAAGAAAAGGCTATCTATTATATCAATAGAATATTAAATGACTATGAAATTAATTACACATCCATTGAAAAGAATTGGCTAGCAGTAGTGTTTTCCACTCAACAATTGTAACATTACATGCTAACTCATACCATAAAGCTAATATCCTAGATTGATCTATTAAAATATTTTCTCAATAAGGAAAATCTAACAAGAATGTTGACAAAGTGGGTAATGATACTAAATGATTTTGACATCCAGTATGTTGATAGGAAATCCATCAAGGGAAAAGCCATAGTGGATCATCTGGCTGAAGCACTATTAGATGATGATCATCCTCTACACATTGAATTTCCAGATGTTGATGTACTTACCATAACAAAAAAACAATGAATATTATGTTTCGATGGATCATATACTCAACATGGATCAGGAGTAGGAATCTTGTTTGTCACCCCTCAAGGGAATACTATTCAAAAGTCATACAAACTAATGTTCCCTTGCACCAACAACATGGTAGATTATGAAGCACTCATCATTGGAATCAAGGTACTTGTAGGGTGGAAAATCATAGAATTGCAAATTTATGGAGATTCTCAATTGGTCATAAATCAAGTCAATGATGACTATCAGACAAAGGATGATAAAATAATTCCCTAAAAATGGATGATTGATGACTTTCAGAAATACTTTGTTGCCATCAAATTTGAACAAATCCCAAGAATGGACAACAAAGCTACTGACGGTATGGCTAGTACTACTTCTCTGTTACAAATTCTAGATAAACGAAGTCATTATGAGTTCATGGTGGAACAAGTTTTTACCCTTGCCTATGATGATCTTGAGTTCCAACTCATATGCCACCTAAATAATTTTGATACCTCAGTCTACGAGAACATTTAAACCTATCTAGGAGATAACATTCCTCCCTGATCTATCATGAAACCAAAAATTAAACTTCATCTATCAAACCACCCGACAAACCCTTATTATGGATATACTTTACCGATGAGGTCTTGATAGAACTCTCATTCGATGTCTAGAAGATGAAAATTCTAAAACGGCCTTATAGGAAGTTAACAAAGGTATCTATGGAACACATTCAAGTGGTCTTACCTTAGCAAAGAAACTCCTCTATTTGGGTATTACTGGTTGAATATGGAGAAAGATTGTTTCTATTTTGTGAAAAAATATAAGAATTTTTAGATCCACGGTAACCTCATACATGCACCTACATAAGATCTCCAACCATTTACATCAACCTAGCCCTTTTGTTAGTAGAATCTCAACCTTATGGGGAGAATCCATCCATCTTCTTCCAATGGGAAAAAATTCATAATCATGACCAAAAAGTACTTCACAAAGTGGTTTGAACTTGTTCCTTTAACTACCAACACTAGTAAATTACATCATCTATAGGTATGGCATTCCTCAATCCATTGTCACCAACAATGGTAGACCTTTCAAGAATCAAGACATTGAAGAGATTTATGAAAGGTTTCATATCCAACATCAATTTTATACATGATACTATCCTCAAGGGAACAACCAAGTATAGGCCTCAAACAAGAACATCCTAAAAATCCTAAAGAAAAATGTCAACGATGCTGGATGTAACTAGCATATCCAATTGAACCTTGCTTTGTGGGCATACCACACTAGTATCTGCACCCCGATAGGAGCCACACCATACTATATTATCTATAGATTAGAGGCAATTTCACTTATTGAGGTTGAGATTCCATCCCTCTGGTTGTCATTGAAAGGCATCATTTTAGATGAAGAATATCGGGTGTCTAGGTTACAAGAGTTGGAACTGTTGGATGAACATCGTCAACTTACAATTGATCACCTGAAAGCATATCAAAAAAGAATGTCAAGAAGTTATAATCATAAGGTCAAACCAAGAACATTGCAGATCATTGATTTGGTACTGAAGGAAAACTTGCACAATCAGCAAGACTGAGAAAAGAAGAGAAAGTTTGAACCAAATTTGCTAGGTCCCTTTTTCATTATATCAGTCTATGGATTAGGAGCATATCAACTATCCATGCCTAAATGGGATATATTTTTGGAACTTATGAACAACCTCTATCTCAAAAAATTTAGCATATAACTCAACCATTGCACATTAAAAGGTCCTAAAGAAATCCAAAAAAATTAGAAAATTTCCTAAAGAAATCCAAAAAAAAAGTCTTGAAAAAATCCAAAAAAATTAGAAAACTCCTAAAGAAATCTAGAAAAAATAGAAAAAGTCTTTGGAAAAATCCAAAAAAAATCAAAAAAGAGAAAAATACAAAAAATAAGAAAAATAAGAAAAAATTGTTACCTTGATGAAAACCTAGCAAACATGCATCTTGGAAATAGCAAAAAAATCATAAAATTTGAAAAAGTGTGATAAAAACAATTAGTGAAAACCTGGAAAATAGGTGATATTTGTGATGAGTCTGCTTCTCCATCTATTGGAACATGTGTTGGTCATCCACTTTTACCATCATTATACATACATTTTTTTCATAAAATGAGCTTCATGAACATATTCAGTTGTTGCGGTTGTTTCCAACGATGGCTTGGATTATCAATGTGCATATCCATAATAATTCATTTGTTTCTTAGTGGGGGAAAAATAATAAACTCATTAGGGTCAACTTGTTTTGATCTTTAAAACAAAAGACAACAAACATCAAGGCAATTTGGCAAAAACAACAATCACCCTAAACATCGAACTGAACATCAAGCATCAATCAGTCAAACAATCAACCATCCAAATCAACATAAGAAACAAAAAATATCAAATATCATGGTATGATCATATTTTTAATCATGGTTGGATCAATTTAGCATGTATGTTCAATTGTCATATCTCGATTTTTGTTATAATTTCTCTACAGTACCTTGATGATGACTTGAACTAGAGGGGCTAGGAAGGAGAATAATATATTTATTTTTCTGTTGTCTGTGACTCATTAATTACTACTGTGCTAATTTTCACAGGATTTTTTATACAAAGTATCATTAATGACATTCTAAATTTGCATGAGAAAAAAATTAACTCTTGTCTGCTTACGCAAGTGATGCTCAAGTCATCTTGGTCCAATTATACCTAGATGCTTGTGTTATCTTGTGCTATCAAAAATCAATAGAAGTTGTATGGAAGTTGTACTAAGTTCATCATGGTCTAATTAAATCATCGATTTTTGTACTAACTTTCAACATAATAAAGGCTCAATGACGATAAAAACCATGACAATAGAATGGAAACATTGCGTCTTAGTTTTGCATGGTAGATTAGATTGCATCCATATTAGTTTTGCATCTATATTTCAGGATTTTCCAAGGCTGGAACAATTTTCAAAAATGATGTTATCTCTATCATTAAATGGATTGAGTACACATGACATTACCAAAAAAACATCATTTCCATATAGTTGCATAACCATATTGCATATCCTACATACACTAGAATGCATTAAAAAAATCATTCATCCATCCATGCATCACATCATAATATTTGCATTAGAAAATACTTAAAATGAAGTGGATTGCATCATATTTGCATAATCAAAGTCATCTCATATAGTGTAGAAACATCACCATACATTTATAGTAGGAAAATACCAAAGGGAAATTGCATCATGTTTTACTTGCATCCATCCCATATCATAAATCATCATCCATAAATCTTTAACGTATCATCATCTAAAAGCATTATTGTAGAATCATTACATCCATCCCATATCATAAATCATTATCCATAAAGAATTAACATATCATCATCCAAAAATAATTATCATATCATCATTGCATTCATAAAATATCATCCATAATAACATTTAGAATCATCATCTATGCATTAAGATGTCATCATTACATCCATACATAATCATAAAAACATAAAAAACATCTCATAACATATAGAACATAAAAAATAAAGGAATCCATCATAGGTATCCATCATAATAATAATGGAATAGACACATATAGATCAAAACCGTTGTCACTACATATCATATAAATCTCAAAATAATCATAATGCCAAGTGTACAAGGACATACAACAATGTAAAGAGATAAGATATAAAAAATTTGGCAATATCATAAATGCCTCAAATTGATGTATACATCCATGTCTTGGAGTACATCAAATCTGACCACTGGGCTTTAGTGGTGCTCCCCTCAGACATTGTAAACCTCTTTGAGCCTCCTTCCAAACCTCCTAATGTACCCACACCTAGTGCACCTATACCTGGATTCCTGCCTAGAGGATCTATATGTGGTCATTGTGTCACACCCATACTAGTGGTCTGGAACTGGCTACATGCTGATCTAATATAAGCGTAACTAGCTCTCTACTATGCAGGCACAACTACATGATATCATCCCTTGTAATACTTGACCTCTCTAGTTACCCAAGTGGCATCCCTCATAATATCACCAATAATAGTCCCCTCTACCACTCTTTGTAATATATTGTCCAAGGCCACTGCTTGCTCACCCTGCTCTCGAGCCACATCTCTCTTGGCTTTCAATGTGGCTATTTGTTCCTATGCCTATGCAGCTTGTTTATGTGCCTATGCCAATAAGGCTTAAACCTGGGCTAGTTTTCCTTGCAGCATCTGAACCTATACTTGTAAAGCATTTATTTATGTCTTCTTCTATTGTAATGGCACCATGTTACAACCACTAGATACCTCCTCCACCAAGGTACCATGAAGTTCCTGACATCAAATGCTACCCCTCTATGACCACCACCTCTCCCATCATCTTCATCATCATCCCCACCATCATCACCATCTCCCCCATCACTACTCTCCCCTTCCTTCTCATCTCCTTCACCTCTCCTATGCCTAGGTGCACATGGTGGTGCCCTCTCCTCATCATCCAATAGGGGCACAAGCTCATCTAGAATCAAGAACTGAGGAAATGGATGAGTAAAGAACTACTGGGCATAATCCTCAAAGAAGGAAACCTCTATAATCTCTAGGTGATACTCCTAAATCACTGGTTGCAATCCATAGTACTCCTAGCAAGCGGCCTCATATGACAAAACTGGATCCCACTCTAGTATATCCTATTGTTTTTGTGCATAGTGAGCAACTCCCTGGGGCATGCCTTGTACCCTATCATACTATTAGTGTACTCTATGTAGGAAAAATATCTAAATGATGAAGGGATTCTTGTAGATAAAATATATAGCTATACATACATACATACAACATCTATGTATCATTATATAGCAACCACTCGCAATCAAGATAAGGCCTCCATATCATAGAATATAGGTCATCCAACACTCTCCTCCATTACTCCAATTTTCACATCTTATGATGGAAAACTAGACCTGTGTGACCATGAACATAGGCTCTCTTAGTTGGCCTCTATCTCCCTACAACTAGCCTCGTGATAGGTATATGCTCCTATTCCCATAAATGTACTAGTGTGACCCCTGCTTACAAACTTGATTCTTTGAGATATACAACATCAAGAAGATCATGGTATAAGTGAGCATGCATGTAGGATCCATAGGCATATCAAGTCTGATGAAGAATTAATCTCTGTAGCATCCAACCCCATCAAACCGATATTCCCTTTAACCTATGGTCAAGACATAAGAATCCTTCGATAAATCCAACAAGTACACATGGAAATGTGGCATAAGCATCAAACATATCCCACCATGGGATATCACAACCATAGATCTGGTCATCCTTGAATACTCTCCTCAAGGCATCAATCCCTCCCTACTTAGTTACATCATACACAACCAAATCTCCAACAACTGAAATCTACAAAATCCAGTAGACATCCTTTGGTGTGATTGTCATCTCACCGATGGGTAAATGGAAAGTGTTGTGGTTGCTATGCCATCTCTCTAACAAAGTAGTCAATAGTCCCTGATTAATCCTAATTTGGGGAATGTCTAACAATGAACTCAATGCACACTATCCAATAAATCTCTCTCAACCTGATCTAAATGTGGTATCAATCCCACATCCTTAGGAATTGCTCCCACGACATCAAGGTAGATGAAGGATCCTATCATCATAACATATCAAATCAACAATTGATTAATCAAACATCAGTCAACCTATCAATCTAACTAGCCCTAATGATATTTTGATTACATCTCGTAAGAACTTATCATTTATCCTTACCTATCATGAGGTCGATCATCATCAATCAATCATCGATCCTCACCTATCATGAGGTCATTCATCGTCATCCTATCATTTAATCTCACCTATCATGAGATCAAGCATCATCTAATATATCAACACCATCAAACAACACCTAATCGAAGGTTGATGTGATAAAAAATCATCAAAATAAGGGAATCTAATCTAAAATTCATCAATCTAGCATGGATGCTCTAAAAAATGGTTCCAATGCACTAAAAACGTGAATGTGCTAGAGAAACTCACCAATGTGCAAAAAAATTTATGTTCCATTGAAATTCATCTATGTGCTAAACCCCTCTATCAATGCACTAATTGCTTCTATGCACTACATAATTTACACATTACACTAAAACTTGATATTGTTGCGCCAAAACAACCTATGCACTAGGAAAATAAACCTATGTGCTACTTCATGCACCCTATGCACCAAAAGTCCTTATGCGCTACAAAATTAACTCTATGCGCTAAAAACCTATCCCTATGCACTAAAAAACTAAATGCACTACTATAGTCCATGGATATGCCACTTTGATGACCTAATGCACTAAAATATAAAAAGCATAATTCAAACATTAAAAAATGTAGGAAATTTGAAATGCACAAATCACGAGGAGGATTTTTGGGGTATGTACAAGAGGTCGACAAGTTGTCAGGAGGTTTTGCCAACACAACGCTCAGATCAATGTGTTTGAATGGGGATCACCATCTTGCTCCAATTTCTCAAGGTTTCTCTATCTCTCAAATTTTCAAAGCTACAAGTGCACAAATGAATCATTTTTCACTCATTTTTACCTTGTAAAGGGTGATGAAGTGGGTGATTAAGTGGCATTGCATTATTTTATTTTCAAAGGGGCTTAATTCATCAAATAATCAATTGAGGCGAATTTCACTATCATTTTTGGGAGATAAATCATTCTTGCATCATAAAATTTTGAAATCATCAAAATCATCAAAATTTTCTAAAATTTAAAAATATTAAAAATTCATTGATTTATCTCCCAAGGGGGCATATATTCATCATCATCTGAAAAGCAACGTCTAGGGCATATCAATTTTTTTCTTTGACGCAATGGAAAAATACATCACTTCAAAGAGGGGAAAAATGTATACACCTAAAGTCGGCCAAGATAATCAATTAGGGTAAGTGCAAGAATTTGGGTCCACGAAGAAGGGATGTTTCGTTCCAAAAAAAAAATCTCGCACGAAATGCATACATGTTTTTAAAAAATGCATACGCATTATGGATCGAGTACTCGAGGCTAAATCCATAATGCATATGCGTTATGATTTGGGTACATGAACCTAAAATACGTACGCGTTATGAAATGCGTACACATTCATAACACGTATGCATTTCAAAAAACTATTTATTTTTTTAAATAAGCGACTGTGAAAATAATTTTCACTATCAATTGGAGCAGGCCAGAAGGAGAAGCAGATTGCGTACGCATTTCAGAGGAAAAGATTCTTTCAAATTTTCACTACCACCTCCTCCTGTCGATGCAACCAATCTCAGCGACCTCCAAGTTAGTTGAATTCTGCCATATTTTTCCATTATATCTTGCATTTTTGTTTTATAATTTCTATTTAGGTTTTTTTGTTTAGTTTGATTTAATTTTATATTTTATAGTTTTTAAACTACATTTAATTAACCGAAAACATCAATGAAACAAACAACATAAAATTCTAAATAAAAAACCCCAAAAAAAACCTAAATTCAACACATTTAATTTAGAAATTTAAAAAACCCTAAACCCTAGTTTCTAAAAAACATTGGTCCTTAAAAACTAATTAACCCAGACTATTAATCCTTGGACCTAAACCCTTAAACCTAAACTAAAACCATATTTTTAGGTTAAATTTAGGTTAAAGGTAGGGTACAATTAGGGTTTGGGTTAAACTTAAATATATATTATAGTTAGATTTCAAAATTACAATTAGGTTTTGGGTTAAACTTAAATATATATTATAGTTAGATTTCAGAATTACAATTAGGGTTATGATTAGGTTTACTTGTTTAATATTAGAATTCAATTACCTGGCTAGGGTTAAAATTCATTAGGGTTAGGGCTCTAAGATAAATATTCAGGTAAGGGTTGAGGTTAGGTTATTATTCAACTAGGTTTAGAGTTAGAGTTATATTTCTATTAGAGTTAGGGTTAGGATTACGATTATGAATTAAAATTTAAGATCAAGGTTAGGGTTGGTTTTAGAATTAGGGTTCAATTGGTGTAGGTTAGGGTTAGGGTTAAACTTAAATTAGGATTAGGGTTATGGTTTTAATTTTACTATTAGTTAAACACTCAATAAATATTTAATTAGGGTTATGATTAAGGTTTATATGCATTCAAGGTTAGTGCTCAACTAAGGTTATGATAGGATTTAATTAAATTATGGTTTAGGGTTAGATTTCAAGTTAGAATAAATTAGTGTTCAAGTTTTTTGATGAATGATAGCTTTGGTTAGATATAAATGTTGATTGCCTAAAGCATCATCTTCATTTATATTAGATCAGATTGCTCTTCATATTTACATTTCTAAAATAAGTAAATTCAAATTTATAATGTGTGTATAAAATCAAAATATTAAATGATATTAATATAAATCGAAATATTAATGATGTTAATATAAATCAGAACTTACCTTTTAATCACCATTTGAAGAAAGGATATGATTAAGGTTACTAACTGATTGGTAATCGGTTCCTCTTAGACCCGCGCGCTCATAAGAGACACGTCCCATGAGTGGATGTGCCTCCACTTGTGGAGACATGTCCTCTCATGAGACAAGTCTCTTAGAGGAGAGTCTTCTTCATACTAAAGGGAGTTCAATTAGTGATATGCAAACATTGAAAGTAATGAATGTTCTGCATTCAGCACATTCAGTAAATTTGGAAAAGCATCAATCTGACTTAGAATTTTAAGTAGAATTCTTACACTTAGAATTTTTGTAAAACCCTTACTCTCCCAATTTTATAGAAGATATGATTAAATTTACATGGTATCAGAGCCACGTTTTGTGAATCCAAATCAAATCTAAATATCAGATTAATCTAGAAAATTTGTATTTTCTAAAATCAAATTCACATTACATTCTTCATAATGTCAAGTGTGATCAGATTTGAAGATCATCTTGCAGGAGCAGACAACTTCACATCATGGAAATTTAGAATCATGATGATCCTTAGAGAGAATAAATTAGACTCACTTGTGAGAGAAAATAAAAAGGAACCAGACGTCGAACTTGAGAAAACTCAATGGATTGAAAACAATGAGAAGGCCATGAAAATCCTAGTAGATGCAATTAGGGATCATATAGTGCCCATCCTAGCAAAACATGAAACTTCATACCATATGTACAAATCTCTTGAGAGTACTTATGAGATGAACAACACCTGTAGGACTCTAGCATTAAAAAGGCAAATCAACAATGCTCAAATAAATAAAGGAGAGTCCATTAATGCATACTTCATGAGGATTATTGAACTAAGGGATCAATTATCCACAATTGGATATCATATTGATAGCAAAGATTTGACTCTAATTGCACTAGGAGGTCTACCAAACTCTTGGGAGTCATTTGTTCAAGGAATAAGTGTGAGATCTAAACTCCCCAATTTTGATAGGCTAAGAACGGACTACTTTCAAGAAGAAACAAGACTTTCTAGAAAGGAGAACAAACAGAAACACATAGATGAATACATTCATGTTCTCCACACGAAATATAATAAGAGGGGCAAGAAAAACTCCTACAAGAGAGGATCTTTTAAAAGAAATAGAAATTCCAATGGAAAGGAATCTTATAAGAAGAAAGATATCTCTCAAGTACAATGTTTTAGATGTGATCAGTATGGCCACTATGCAATGAAGTGCCCTGATAGAACTAAACAACAAGCATCGTTTGCCAAAGTAGGAAAGCCAAATCTAGATCATGAATCTAAGAACTTTGTGTTCTATTCAGCCCTCTCTAGTCAAATATCTGACAACACTCAAAATTGGTTAATTGATAGTGGTTCCTCTAGACACATCACAGGGTTTAGAGAACACTTGGACTCTATGACTGAAAAGTCTAATGAAGAAGTAACCATCGGGGATGATTTTGCACACCCTATAAAAGGGGTTGGAAAGTGTTTCATCAAATTAAAATCTAGGGTTTCTCTACAACTCACTGGAGTCTTATTTGTACTTGGAATAAAAAGAAATCTTATATCCATCTCTTCCCTTGAAGACAACGGTTATATAGTTACATTTATGGATGGGAAAGTTCTAGTATGGCCTAAGAACTCAACTATCAAGAAAACCCAAACCATAGGCATAAGACAAGGGCACCTTTACAAACAATGCACTGAGGTTAAGCAAGCCCTTACTCTTAACATTGTTGATTCAAATGAAATTTGGCATAGAAGATTAGGTCACCTTCATTTACGTGCCTTACCTTCTATGGAAAAACTTATTACAGGCTTACCCAAATTAAAACCATCTCATGAGGGAACTTGTAAAGGTTGTGCCCTAGGAAAGAATACAAAGGGATCCTTTTAGAATAGCCCAAGTAAAACCCTTAATGTGTTAGAAATGGTTCACTCTAATCTATGTGGACCCATGTCTGTACTTTCCAAAGTAGGATTTCTATACTATGTCCTTTTCATAGACAACTTCTCTCAGAAAATATGGATCTATTTCCTTAAATGTAAAGAGTCAATAGAAATCCTCAATAGGTTCAAAGAGTTCAAAGCCCTTACTGAAAACTTCTCCAGAAAGAAAATAAAAACCTTAAGGACAGACAATGGGAAAGAATTCACCTCTGAAATTGTTAAGGAATTCTACATGAGTGCTAGAATTAAGAGGGAATTCATAGTTGCCTACAACCATCAACAAAATGGGGTTGCTAAAAGGAAAAAAAAAACCATTGTAGAAGCTACTAAAGCAATGTTTCTTGATCAATACATTGAAACTTCTTTTTGGGCAAAAGCCTCTAAGACTGCTATCTATATCCAAAATAGATGCCCTCATTCTCATCTTGATAAAAAAAACTCCTAAAGAAGCCTTTACCGTCTTGAAACCTAACATTAGTCATTTTAGGATTTTTGGTTGTCCTATCTATATTCATGTGCCCAAAGAGAAGAGATTCAAACTAGAACCTTCCAGAAAGAAAGGGATATTTATGGGATATAGTGAAACCTCTAAAGCCTACAAGATCTTCATACCCGGGTAGAGACAGATTGAATTAAGCAAAGATGTCATATTTGAAGAAGACATTGCATTTAAGAGGGAAAAAAGTTCCAGTGAGATAGAAACTCATTCCCCTAGAGTATCTGAAATGGAACTTGCTGCTAAGACTCAGAGGGAGTATCTTGAGGAAGTACCAAATGAACATCCTTCCACTTCAGATGAGAATACAAATGAAAATAGTAGAAAGAGGCCACTTTGGGCTAGAAAGATGCTCAAAGAAGCTAAGAGTCATGCAACACCCAAAGGAACATTTAGGGAAAGTAAAAGTTCCAAATGGTTCTCTAGTTATGTTGCTCTAATGAAAAAAATCATAAATTTAGAACCTGCTAGTGTTACAGAAGCCTTCAGACTTCAAGCTTGGAAGGATGCAATGATGGAGGAATATCAGTCCATTCTAAAGAATGATGTATGGGACATTGTGCCCAGACCAAAGGGGAAATCTGTTGTCTCTTCCAAATGGCTCTTTAAAATCAAACATGCTGCTAATGGTAGTAAGAAAAACATAAGGCATATTTTGTGGCAAGAGGTTTTTCTCAAAAGGACGGCATTGATTATGAAGAAACATTTGCCCCTGTTGTCTGCTACACGTCAGTGAGAGCATTATTGGCCATTGTTGTAGCTAAAGGCTGGAAGATCCATCAAATGGATGTGAAAATTGCCTTCCTGAATGGAACCACTGAAGAGGAAGTCTATCTAGAACAGCCTGAAGGTTTTGTGATACATAAACCTGACTCACATGTGTGTAGACTAAAGAAAGCCCTCTATGGACTTAAACAGGCTCCTAGGGTTTGGTATGAATGAATTGAAAGTTATCTCTTGGGACTGGGTTTCTCCAAAAATGATGTTGACTCCAATCTCTACTTCAAGGTAATCAAAGGTGATATGCTAATAATTATTGTGTCATGTGTGTGACTCCATGACTTTATGGGCCTACTCCCCCTATGTACATTATTGAAAGGTGACGATCTTTCTAATAATGAACACTTGTATTTGACATTGTAAAGTGGCAACTCTACAATGATAAACTATCATCATAGATATCATGTGACTTGATATCTATGGACATGTCATGATAGTATCTCTTGGACACTTTGATGGATATCATGGAACTTGATATCATCTGAAGATCATTGTTATCCTTAAGAGATAATCATGGTGGATATTTATATCCGTGGATATGCCATGAATTATGGTAGACATCATGTGACTTGATGTCAGTGCACATACCATAATAAAGATGTGCTATGAATAATGTCATGTGACTTGACATATTAAGAAATCATAACATATCTTAGATATCAAGTCTTAAGGTGATATCTCTTCTTATTTGATTTGAAATATCTTCCCTAGCTAAGAGGAAGTGTTGATGAATGATAGCTTTGGTCAGATATAAATTTTGATTGCCTAAAGCATCATCTTCATTTATATTAGATTAGATTGCTCTTCATATTTACATTTCTGAAATAAGTAAATTCGAATTTATAATGTGTGTATAAAATCGAAATATTAAATGATATTAATATAAATCAAAATATTAATAATGTTAATATAAATCAAAACTTACCTTTTAATCACCATTTGAAGAAAGGATATGATTAAGGTTACTAACCGATTGGTAATCAGTTCCTCTTAGATTCGCATGCTCGTAAGAGACACGTCCCATGAGTGGACGTACCTCCACTTGTGGAGACACATCCTCTCATGAGACGTGTCTCTTAGAGGTGAGTCTTCTTCATACTAAAGGGCGTTCGATTAGTGATATGAAAACATTGAAATCAATAAATGTTTTCCACTTAGCACATTCAGTAAATCTGGAAAATCGTAAATCTGACTTAGAATTTTAAGTAGAATTCTTACACTTAGAATTTTTGTAGAACCCTTAGTCTCCGAATTTGATAGAAGATTTGATTACATTTACAAAGATATAATTAGGATCTATGGTTCAAGTTAGAATTAGTTCAAGTGTTAGGGTAAGGTTTAGAGTTAGAAATTAAGGGTTGCCATTAGAAATTGTGCTATTTATTTTAATAATCAAGTCAAGGGTTTATGTATATTGTTTAAACTTTATATGAACTATATTCGATCTCATGGACCAAAGATTTTTGGATCTATTAATTACAAAAATATTTAAAAAATTATAATCTAAAGCAACATATCCCTAGATGAAATCATATTTAAAAAAAATTCCTCATCTATATCCATTAAATTTTTTATCTTAAACTTGAAAAAGTAATCTATTAGCAATGTCTTCTTGAACTGAATTCTCCAATTTTTCATCTTTAACAATTGTTTTTCTAATCTATTATTTAACAGGTTCTTGTTCAACTTGTTGTTCTATGTGCTCTTGAATTTTTTCTTAAACATATTCAAGTTGTTTCTCAACATATTAAATATGTTCAACTTGTTCTTACTAGAACACAACTTAAGAGGATGCAACCAATTCATTTACAAATACATATGCACATGCATACAATTTAAATCAATATACATTAAAAAATCCTTGAAATAATATATCATGCATATATATTTCCCATTACACCCTAAATCATAGAGAATTTCCCTCTTTACCTAAGTATTAGATACCTAGAACCAAAAGTATAGGTTCTATTGAAACCTAAATTCCAAATCATAGGTTACCATGTATCCTCTTTGATAAAATTTTAACTTTAAATAAATCTTCTTAACTCTTTATATAATCTGGATAATGATAAAACCAAAACTATGTGCCTTCCCTATTATGTCATGATTTAGTAGTTTGGTTTCCTTATTTCTTTCATTTATTACTTTTAATCACTATTTTAATTTATTTGCATCCTTTAGTTTCATATTATACTATTGTTCAATTATTTTATTTTTAAAATAATATAATTCTCGTACCTTTTATGTCCCTGATATGAACAATATTTTGTGTTCTATGCTAACTCCTATTATCATTTCCCCTTTTCAAATACCATGATTCCAATGTTTCTATTATTATATCTTTAAACATCCTTATATTTAATATGCTTGTCTATCAATAATTATTATTATATAATACTACTTTTCTAATTATATCTATAGTTTAACTTCTCACACATTCCCATGCATACTATGCTCTTACCCTTAATTCTCCTATAACCTAGCATTTCCATTCTCTATTGCACTTATATTTCTAAGGGAATCACCCTAGACCATGATTCTATTCTTGCACCATTTTTTTTTAATTTCTATCTTAATGGTTATTGTTATTCTAATATAAATATATAGGTCAAAATCCCCAAACCTTGAAATAGATTTCTACATCCTTTTCCAAGTTACAACCTTATATTTATACATCATAAGCAATATAATCCTATCTATCAACCCTAAACCATAAAACCTATATCTTCACTATACGTAAACTCCAAACCATATGTAATCACATATCATTAATCAAGAAAACCCTAGACACTAAACCCTACATTCTAAAATATGAACACAAACCCATTAGACAAAACTCAAATTGTAAACCACTAACTTGAAATTTTCAAAACTGACAAGCTTAAATTATAAACTTAATGTGTACATGCTATGGATTTTTTAATGTTATAAATTGAATGGTCTTCAAAAAAATTATATTTTGAATTTGTGCACGTTCAATGTGATTTTTAAATAACTTTCAAATTGTGTGCATTATTTAACTAGTTTGTTGATATATATTTTTTAATTGTTTAAGATACAGTTGCCATTTGGTTACATTCACATGGATAATGTATTTAACATAGAGGATTTTATGCCTAAACCAAAAAATCCTATAGATCCCATAGATCCAAACCCACCACCACAAGAAAACCCCATGCCTCCAAACTCTCCACCTCCTAACCCCCCACCCCCTATAGTAGATCAGGATCAATTGAGAGAAAGCATTAGGGAAAATCTTATGGTTATTCAAGGAAATATATATTTGATAAAAAATGACCCTAGAATCCACCCCATCTCACACGGTTTGCATCTACGATGCAAACTATTGTCGATTATGTTTGATCTATTGATGTGGACCTAGATAGGTTCCATCAATGGAGAGAAGAGAGGAGACAATTCTATGCAAATAGATTGTCTTATAAATAAATTAATGACCTTAAAATTACCAAACAATCCATGTGCTATTATTTTTTAACCCCCAAACTAACCAACCAATCCCACCCACCAAAAAATAAATTTCAATTTTATGGTGTAGGAACCCCTAGATAGTTTCACATTTTTGGGATAGATGGTGGATGGTGTTTGATAGTCCACCACATGGAAATTCGAAGGTTCCCCTATAATTTTTGAGAAATTTATGGGAAGATTTTGAGTTGGGTTTAAAACCAAACTATTTTGATATGAGGTCATTTTAGGGAGTTGCGCATGGCATGCCCCAACATAGATTAGGATCACATGTTGATCCTCAACAATGTGCTCCAATTTCTCCTATTTTTCCTCCTCCTTCTCTTGGTGTTCCCATTGCATTTCAACAACAAACCATGTTATCAACATTAGGAGCATTGAGTTCACTTTCAGGACATCTCACTCATAAGACTTCACATACGATGGCTGAAGTGGTCAATAGAGAGCATGGAGGCTTGAGCAATAGGAATACTCAGGCATCCACTTTAGGTGACCCACATGTGTCTAAGACAGAGTCATATATGGATTTACTATATTTTGAGCATCATCCTACACAGGTATGTTCATCTTTTGAACTTTAATTTTTTGTTTTTGGAATGTGAAAAATTCATGTAAATAATAACATCAAATTATATATATATATATATATATAATACAATCTTAATTCAATAAGTGTTTGGTGTAGATGCATGATCAAACACTGCCTGAAACTCAAAATGATCATGTTTATATGTCGATTTTTGTAGATATGGGCTCACCTTTTGGTCAGGTACTTAAACGAATATATATCAAATTTAGTTTTTGTGGATATATCTAATTTATTTTGAATGTGGACACATGATGTTTGACTGATATATATTATATCTAGATGTAGGGAGGTATGATACCTGGTGTTGACCAACCACAAGTTGTGGTGAGTGCTCCTGAGCCATCATCAGCTCAGGTGCATGCTTTCTAAAATTTTGTTAAGTTTTAATTAAATACACATCATAGATCTATTTTAATTTTTACATTTGCATACACATGCATGAATGATCTATACAAACTGTTGTACATCTATATGCAGGGATATCATGAGATACCCATCACAAGTGCACCTGAGACATCATCAACATTTATGCATGGGAAATCATAGGTGCATGATCATGAGGTCATATCATTTGAGGTTGTAAACTTTAATAAATATCCTAAACAAATTTTATGGATCCTTTAAATATATATATCTTCGAGGTTTTAACATATTGATTGCTTTATATGAATATGCAAGGTATAGTAGATCGGGCATTTGGATCTTTTGAAGTGATAGTTATGCTACCTGTTGAACAAAATGAGCCAGTATATTCACATGATGATATGGTAATTTATGCATACTAAAAATCATTTTTATTGTATTTACTAGATATTTAATTAAATTTATATTTTTTATCCAAAAGTTTATATTTTCAGGTTTAAATATGTTTAATTATATCAAAATTTCTAAATAACTTTAAATCTAATTTCAAGTTTCTTGTACTCTTTTACAACATGATGTGGGTACATCTAATCGACCTAGAACAAAGAGGAGACTTGATTTGACTGATCGGCCTGATAGTTAGATGGTTTTAAAATTTAAATAAACTAGAGATCTCTAGTTTTATTTAAGTATATGTGTTGGACTTGACATATACATATTTGTGTTTATTAATATCAATTTACTTTAATGTGATGATTATATATGCAGGAAATTATGATCATGTTATGTTCATTTTGATGATTATATACACTCATTTATGTAGATCCAGATATTTTATTTAATTTTCAAGTAATACATATACTATATAAATTCTTATCTCTACAATCAAATTTCATATATATAATTTATTACATGGTTAGGTGAAAAATTAAAACATTCCTTAAATAGTTTATATCATATTCATAATAAATTAAGGGTAGGCAATTTTAACTATTTTCCAATTCTAGCAAATATTTGAACAATTACATAATATGTGGTAAATAGAAGACATGAAATGTATAATCTATAAAATTGGAACGGGATTTTTAAAAGTTACTAATAATTTCATTGAGGATCATACAACTATACAACATGATGAAACATATATGTGCACATGTATAAACAATTATTTATCTTATCAAATTTAACGTGAAGACCAAAAATTGATATTTACATAGTCTCTTGATAAAATTATTTTATAAGTGGCAATCGCATGGTAGATCAACTTGATGAGAACCTAAAAAAATAATTAATGTAAGTAAAGTAACTATAATTTTTATGAGTCATTTAAGTAAATAATTCATGCAAGAAAAGAACAATATATAGTAAAAGCTACAAAATTGGATCTTATAAATTCCATACAAATTCAAATGATGTTTTCCATAGGATGGATTAAGGGAACTAAGAGGAAATGGCTTAAGGGGGGTCCTAAGAGAATTCCTTAAGTGGAGCTAAGAGGATGGCTTAAGGGGATGTAAGAGGGTGGATTAAGGGGATTTGATAGAATTATTTTAAAGGGTGTAAGAGGGTGGATTAAGGGGATGGATCTCATGAATCCTAGGATATGGCTTAATGGGTCCTAAGAGGATGGATGAAGGGTAATTATGCGAGTGACTTAAGAGATGCAAGATTGTGGATTAAGGGTATGTAAGAGGATATGACTTAAGGGTCCTTTAAGAGGATGTCTTAAGGGGATGCAAGAGGGTGGATTAAGGGGAGTTGATAGAATGACTTAAAGGGTGTCAAAGGGTGGATTAAGGGGATGCATGTCATGAACCCTAGTATATGGCTTAATGGGTCCTAAGAGGATGGATTAAGGGGAATTATGCGAGTTAATTAATTGTATGTAAGAGGATATGACTTAAGGGTCCTTTAATATGGTGGCTTAAGGGGATGCAAGAGGGTGGATTAAGGGGAGTTGATCAAATGACTTAAAGGGTGTAAGAGGGTGGATTAAGAGGATGTCAGTCGTGAACCCTAGGATATGGCTTCATGGGTCCTAACAAGATGGCTAAAGGGGATGCAAGAGGGTAGATTAAGGGGAGTCCATAGAACGAATTGAAGGGATGTGAGAGGTAAGAACCCTATAAACCTTAGAAACCCTAGAACCTTATAAACCCTAGAAACCCTAGAAACCATAGAAACCCTAGACCCTAAAGCATGCGACCTAAATCATAGGAGATGAACCCTAAACCCTTAAAACCCATATTGATTTTTTATTCTAAGCATCTCATGAACCCTAGAAACCCTAAACTATAAACCATGTGACCTAAATCATAGGACATGAACCCTAAACCCTTAAAACCCATATAGATTTGTTATTCTAAGCATCTCATGAACCCTAGAAACCCTAAACCCTAAACCATGTGACCTAAATCCTAGGAGATGAACCCTAAACCCTTAAAACCCATATAGATTTGTTATTATAAGAATCTCATTAACCCTAGAAACCCCAAACCCTAAACCATGTGACCTAAATCCTAGGAGATCAAACCTAAACCATCAATCCATATAGATTTGTTATTCTAAGCATCTCATGAACCCTAGAAACCCTAAAACCTGAACCATGTGACCTAAATCCTAGGAGATGAACCCTAAACCCTTAAAATCCATATATATTTCTTATTCTAAGCATCTCAAGAACTATATAAAACCTAAACCCTAAACCATGTTACCTAAATCCTAGGAGATGAACCCTAAACCCTTAAAACCCATATAGATTTTTTATTCTAAGCATCTCATGAACCCTAGAAATCATAAATGCTAAGCCATGTGACCTAAATCCTAGGAGATAAACTCTAAACCATTAATCAATATATATTTGTTATTCTAAGAATCTCATGAACCATAGAAACCCTAAACCCTTAAAACCCATATAGATTTGTTATTCTAAGCATCTCATGAACCCTAGAAATTGTAAAACCTAAACCATATGACCTAAATCCTAGGAGATAAACCCTCAACCATTAATCCATATAGATTTGTTATTCTAAGCATCTCATTAACCCTAGAAACCCTAAACCATGTGACCTAAATCCTAGGAGATGAACCCTGAACCCTTAAAACCCATGTAGATTTGTTATTCTAAGCATCTCATGAACCCTAGAAACCCTAAACCATGTGACCTAAATCATAGGAGATGAACCCTAAACCCTTAAAACCTGTGTAGATTTGTTATTCTAAGCATCTCATGAACCCTAGAAACTGTAAACAATGTGACATAAATCCTAGGAGAACAACCCTAAACCATTAATCCATATATATTTATTATTCTAAGCATCTTGTGAATCCTATAAACCGTAAACCCTAAACCATGGGACCTAAATCCTGGGAGATCAACCCTAAACTCTTAAAACCCATGTAGATTTGTTATTCTAAGCATTTCATGAACCCAAGAAACCATAAACTGTAAACCATATGACCTAAATCCTAGGAGATCAACCCTAAACCATTGATCCATATAGATTTACTATTCTAAGCATCTCATGAACCCTAGAAACCATAAACCCTAAACCATGTGACCTAAATCCTAGAATATCAAACCTAAACCCTTAAAACCCATGTAGAATTGTTATTCTAAGCATCTCATGGACCCTTAAAATGCTAAACCCTAAACCATCTGACCTAAATCATAGGAGATCAACCCTAAACCATTAATCCATATAGATTTGTTATTCTAACCATTTCATGAACCCTAGAAACCATAAACCCTAAACCATGTGACCTAAATCCTAGGAGATGAACCCTAAATCCTTAAAATCCATATAGATTTGTTATTTTAAGCATCTCATGAACCCTAGAAACCCTAAACCCTAAACCATGGGACCTAAATTCTAGGAGATGAGCCCTAAACCCTTAAAACCCATATAGATTTGTTATTCTAAGCATCTCATGAACCCTAGAAACCCTAAACCCTAAACCATGTGACCTAAATCATAGGAGATCAACCCTAATCCCTTAAAACCCATATAGATTTGTTATTCTAAGCATTTCATGATCCGTAGAAATCCTAAAACCTAAACCATGTGACCTAAATCCTAGGAGATGAACCCTAAACTCTTAAAACCCGTATATATTAAGGGGATTCAAGAGAGGAACCTAAATCTTAGGTGTGTGATCATAAGAAGATGGCTTAAGGGGATTCAAGAGGGTGGATTAAGTGGAGTTGATAGAATTAATTCAAGGGATGCAAGAGGTGGATTAAGGGGATTTGATAGAATGAATTGAAGGGATGTAAGAGGGTGGAACCCTAGAAACCCTAGAACCCTAAGGGTCATAGAATGATTTGACATAAGTGGAGTTGATAGATTGAACCTTAGAAAACCTAGAAACCCTAGAACCCTAAAACTTAAACCATATGACCTAAAGACTACGAGATGTACCCTAAACAATTTAAACCCATAGAGATTTGTTATTTTAAGCATCTCATGAACCCTAGAAACCCTAAACCCTAAACCATGGGACCTAAATTCTAGAAGATGAGCCCTAAACCCTTAAAATCCATATAGATTTGTTATTCTAAGCTTCTCATCAACCCTAGAAACCCTAAACCATGTGACCTAAATCATAGGAGATCAACCCTAATCCCTTAAAACCCATATAGATTTGTTATTCTAAGCATCTCATGATCTGTAGAAACCCTAAAACCAAAACTAAGTGACCTAAATCCTAGGAGATGAACCGTAAACTCTTAAAATCTGTATATATTAAGGGGATTCAAGAGAGGAACCTAAATCTTAGGTGTGTGATCATACGAAGATGGCTTAAGGGGATTCAAGAGGGTGCATTAAGTGGAGTTGATAGAATTAATTCAAGGGATGCAAGAGGTGGATTAAGGGGATTTGATAGAATGAATTGAAGGGATGTAAGAGGGTGGAACCCTAGAAACCCTAGAACCCTAAGGGTCATAGAATGATTTGACATAAGTGGAGTTGATATAATGAACCTTAGAAAATCAAGGTTGTAGGTGGGTTGTGAAACCAAATTTTAAATAACCCATGTGTGTTACTTAAACGCGTAGACGTTATTTAAATAAAATGAGTGTGTGTTTCATAATGTGTACACGTTATATTTTTACTCATTGGGTAAAGGTAACACATAAACATTTCTAATATAACCATTTTCCCCTGATTTGAATTTTTTTGGTAGAACACATTTTTCCTGCAACATTCTTTTTCTGTAGTACAGTCTGAAAGCGTCATTTTCTGCATTTTTTATTGCAAATTGGTTGAAAAGACAAGTGAGGTTGATTTTTCTCAAGTGGAATCAAGTACAAGAATAATTTACAAGAAGATTCAAAAAAGAGAGTTTTTTTATGTATTCATGATGTTTTTGTACTTCAAAGTTTATAGAAGAAAGGATCTTCATAGTACATAGTTTTATTTGAATATTTGAAGGAGATGAAAATTTGAAAATTGGTTACAGGTAAATCATTTTTTTTCATCAAAGAGGGTTTGGTAACCATGGGATGAAAGAAAAGACAAAAAAAAGTGTAGAAAGCCATTGACACATAAATAAATTCAAGAAAATATTGATATGGAGGCAAAAAGATAAAGGGATAGAAGATAAAGAATTCGTCAAATGAAAATTTTGGAAGCATCTAGTTCCATGAATGTTGAAGAGGAATCCATGAATGATGAAATGAATGTAGATGATGCAAATGTGGAGATGGTGAATATAGAAGAAAATGCAATTATGGAGACAAACTCAACTATGCCTTCAACTTCAAATTTAAATGACATGGAAATAGTACCTATGCAAACAAATTCGGGTATGTCTTCAAATCCACCTCCCAATGATATGGAAAATGCACCTATTGAAAAAATCTCTAGGTATTTTTTCAAACCCAAGTCTTGATAATATTGATAATTCTAGGGTTGAAAGAATGCAGAAACAAAAAAATGATGAAAATATATCTTATGAGAATGCAAATGATAATCAAATCCCTCGTATTGATGAAAATGAGAATGAAATTATTTTTACATTTGAAAATGAAAATGGAACCCCTTGTGTGAATGAAAATGAAACCCCTTGTATGGATGAAGGTGAAAATGTTTTTTTACAATTGAAAAAATATGTGCTAGATAACCTTCGTGGTAAAGTTTCTTGGAAGCAAATTATAACTTATGGAAATAAAAATATATATATATATTTTTTTATAGAAATAAAATAGGATTCCAATGTCAACTCATGGTGCAATTGATTAGAATATAGAAAATGAGAAAAGTGATGAAAAAATATGGTATTATTGTAAAACCAAAAAAAAAAGATGATTCAGTAGAACAAGTCATATCTAGTGTTGCTAATGCTATTGATTTTATAGGTAAGAAAAGTCAATCTAAAGATAAAAAAACATGGCTTGTTGTGCAATAACAACTGCTTTAGTTGATTAAAGCAACTTAAAATAAAATAATGTTAAGTAAGATTAGTAAATTTATAAAAGTAAATACTAAAACTTTGATACGAGCTGCTAAAAGAAGAGAAAATATTGAAAAGGATCCAATTAATTAATGTTGGAGTTTTAGTGGTAGATTTCCAAGATCAGACATGAAATTAACTAATGAAATTAAATCTTTAATCAATAAATTTTGGCATGATAATACAAGAGTATCACCTAACATTAGAGATGTCTTAAAATTAAGGGTGGGTTCCAAAATTCGTGTACCTCATCCAAAGCATCTCTTAGATATGACTCAAACTAAATTATATAAAAAAAAAATAGATGCTTCAATCTTACCATTGAATATTAAAATAAGTCAAAGATCATTCGAAAAGTGTAAAACTTTGTATGTTAGAATTAATAAGCAACAAATCTCTTGTTGTTGTAAGACTCATGTACAATTTCGTTATTATTATGATATTTTTCGATATATACGATGCACTTTGCATGTTAACCAAATTATGCAGGACATTTGTGGTATTAATATGCCACTTGAAAGAATCAAAAAATTTATAATAGGTTTGTTTTGTGAACCCTCTAATGAAAACTTATTATATTTAAAATCATGTATTTATGGAGAATGCGATAGATGTGATAAATTTTCATTATTAGGAGAATGTATGCATGAAAGTAGTTTAAATGAATTTGGACAACAATTAGTAGATGTAATTGTTTTTTTAAATGTTTAGTATTCTTTAAAAGATGGAAAAATTGGAAAACGTTGTGAGCTAATTATGGAAAAATCTAGTGTGCATGAATTTATTAAAAAATTTAAAGATAAAATTGTACCTAAATATGTTCAACACTCTCAGTCTTCTCATTGGCTTGATAATCAATTTTGTTTATGTAAAAACACATTCCCATTTGGAACTATATTGTCGGCTATTGATTTTGCTGAAAATTATACTAGATTGCTCCATAAGAATAAATTCAATTCATAGTATTATAATTTAGTGCAACCAGCTATTTTTGTTCATATTTTTTATAGACATGCAAATGATAGTAGAGAAGATAATAGAATTTTTTTGAGAGAGTACAATTTTTATGTAAGTGATAATCGTTTACATTCATCTGAGTTTGTTCAATATTGTTTTGATATATTTTACAAAAATTTAAAATAAATAGGAATTCAACTACTAGAACATCTAATATGGTCAGATAATTGCATGGGTCAATTCAAAAATGTTAGGATGTTTTATTGGTTATGTTGAGTTCTGTACTAACGTACTTATTTTCCACTGGGGCATCTGAAAAAACCAAAGAATTTTTAATTTCGATGTCGGTAGAATCTTTCTTTGAACCAATGCAACGAGTACATTGCTTCAAAGAGGGGCAAAATGTAGACATGCAAAAATAACAATCAGGCATCATACAAATTAACATTCATTTCTGCTATTAATCAATTAAAATATTTATTGATTAACTTCCTAAGGTTCATTAAATAAATCAAATTATTTAATCCTTATGTTCTTCTCATTTGATTTAATAAATCAAACAAATTTAATGTCAAATCCCTAAAATCCCCTAAGTTAATTAATCTAAATTAATTAACTTCTAATCACAATTACCATTCTCTAGCTTTTGACTCAACTAGAGTCAAATCTAAACTCCTAACTAACCCACCCACTTGCATCAATAAATCAATTTAATTGATTTATTAAAAAGCCTATTTTCTCTCAATAACTCTCATCTTTGACTTTTTTGAACAAAGATTATTCCCCCCAAAACCCTCAACAACATGCATTTATTGACATTTTTCAAATTTGAATGGGCACATTGGCCAAAACTTGCACAAGCTTTGACCAATCCCATCATGCCAAGTGTCTCTATTGTATTGGAGGGGATTTAGTCCCACATTGGCTAAACTTGGCCTCTCTTCTCTCAACTTCTTCTATAAAAGCAATGCATCTTCTCTCATTTTACAAGACAATTTGAAGGTATCTAAACTATAGGCAACTTGAGCTCATAGCAACTCATTGTCTATCTCATTTGGCTTAGAAAGGGATTGGGAAAGGGCTCTCTCACATCTTCATGGAGGGTACCAATCCATCATAGAATAGAATAGGTTGTATTTCCTTTTCTCCATGCATATTTGTTTAAGTTTTAGCATTTTGTTTGGAGTAAATGGTATATGTTATTCTATGAGGACGCTAATCCATACAACCAATGTGTGAGATTTGGCTTCCTACAAGTGGCGCTAGAAGGAGGGCTCAATTACATTTCCAAATTTGTGTTTCTTGTAGTTAAAATCTGTTTTTCTTACATGTTCTCAATTAAAATGTTGTCTTCACCTTTGATTGAGGGTATGCATCTTTTTTGAATCACTCTTTCGGTATTTATCCAAGACTTTGTGTTTATCAGTTTTGACTATGGATCCATTTTGTAGTTTTGCATGTAAACTGTATCCATTTCCCTTTTGAAGGGATCTGATTGTAGATATGGAGCCTCAAACAAATGGTTTGAGAATGCCATTATTGGGATTAAACGTGCAGCATTAACGTTTTCTTCTCAAGGCATCTGGTTTTTCTGTTTTTTATCATCTGAATAGACAAAAAAAAATAAAAATGGTGACTACTATGATTAATGGGGGTCTTCAAAATAGTGAAAGGATGGTCAATTTTAGAATGATAAATGTGTGAAATTCATTGCATTTTATTAATACAAAGCTCCAATTATTTCTATATTTCCACATTTGCATAAGAAAAGGAAGGTAGCTTCATATCATGTTCTGATAGCTCTGGTAGATTGTGCTGAGTGAAACTGTGCCTGTATCATTGATAAATTTGACTTACTGTTTCTATAATCTGTAGTGGGCACACTGATCTTGTTTTGAAAATCGATTATTACTTTTGATGGTTGAAATATTCTCTGTTAATACTGCCATCCACCACACCTTACTTGCATTAACTTCAACACATTTCTTAAACGTTTCCTTCCATTATTACCATTCGTTCCATTCTCTATGTTTATAGTTGCAACTGTTACATATCATGTATTTTATGTATTACCACATAAAGCTTGCAATTCTTATTTACAGCTGCCATGTACTAAGGAAGTTGTGTATGGTCAGGTCATCTTTTTATTGCAGTGGGTTTAACATAAATAGTTAAGGCATGGACTGTCAAGCAAGCAAGATCAAACGCCGTAAGATGTGGTTGAGGGCTCAAGACTACTATCGCTTCCTTCCTGGCCAAAATCCACTTCTTCTCCACCTCCTTTGTGGTAGGATGCTATGCTAGTTCAAACGCTAATGTAGTGGGTGGTGGGCTGTCCATGTGTATTTGATTACTGGCACTGTCATTGTCCTAACTGCAACTTTGGGCTTCATTAAAGCTTATTCTTAAGAGTCACAAGTAATCCCCTCACTTCAATCAAGTGAAATGGAGGCGTTAAGGGACTATTGTTATTTTGTCTTTGTCGGCCTGATTTTGAGCCAATAGGGAAGGTAAATAATGCTTGCTTGTCACCTCCGTAGATTCCATCATTGCTGCACTTAGTAAAGTCACTGCTATTTGGCGTTTCCTCTAAGCAAGGTGGTGGTTGCTGGTGATCTTATCTTTCTCCTGCATGCTCAATGTCTCTCGCTGGTTCCAAGCCACTAGTTCATAGCAGGGTACTTGAGAGTCTGTAATCTCATGAAAAGACACCGTCATCATGGAGTTACCTATCCATCTATGTCACTAATGCCTAAACCCACCACCCTGATCTATAATAATGAAGACTTCACACTATACACGATTGGATAGGTGAACTAAGTACCCCTTCCTGCCTCGGTATTTATGGTGAAGTATAAATCTAACTGTCAGGAGTTGGAAATTAGGATAGTGAGAACTCTATGATTTCTTCCTGCCGACAAACCAGATATTGGTATTGATTTTTTCTCCAACTCCCCACACAAGTGACCCCATTTGATCTCTTGAAAGTTATGATACTAACTACAGTAATGGCGTCGCCTCTATAAGTCTCCCTCCTCGGTGTTATCAAGAACTCCAAATCTGCTGTCATATCCTTGCAATTCAAATGCAATTACTGCAAGCATGGTGTTTGTCCCCCTAAATTATGGGTTGGTGCGGCATTTAAGATTGGATTCAAAAACCCATGGTTAGCAATTGCACTACACTCTCTGAGATCGCGTTTTCTTGAGGCGTTCTGACAAACATTTCATGTGATTCATCTATGCTTTCATATGAATTTGTGATGACTGTTTCTTGACAGCGAACTGGAAATCTCATTCATCTTTATGGCATAGAGTCTGTGGTTTCTGTCATGTTGTATTTCAGTCTTTCATTGGTCTATTCTGATGACAGTGAACTTTATCCTTGGTGGCCATTATGACGCCTGTGTTTCTCATTTAGCCACCTACAAATGCACAGATCCAAAGTCCAGAGCAAAGAAGTACGTAGAGATTTATCTTATCATCGTATGTTTCTATGGTTGAGAGTAGCAACCCCTATGAAGTCATAGGTGTACGTTGTCATGACCCATACCGCGTCGCCCTCTCATAATGGTGATCATTGTCAATAAGTTAAAGAGCTGCTCTTTATCTGGAAGTGTCTTCCCAGTGTCAAAAGTCAGACCATGGGGTGTAAATCTACTTTCTCTATTGTACGCCAGTGATTCCAGGGTTGTAATTCTATCTAATCAGAATGGTATTCTTTATATTAGTTTTAAATAGGGATGTGACCTTGATGTATCGATCTATGAATTCGATAGGTACAAATCATTATGGCTGTGGAATTTTCTTTTACATCATATCCTTTTGAATTCAATCCCTGGCATTGGCTGTAATTAAAATGTTTAAAACTAGAGATGGCATCAGGAAAACTATTCATGGTTAAGTAGCGCTATTTATTTCTAGACTTGGTCGATGTGATAAGGGAATCACAAAGTTTCAATGCAAGATCAGGTTGTCATTAATATCACATCTGCACTAAAATGCTCTTACAAACTTGACCAATGTTATTTTTGCAGGCATCCTCACTATCACTGACAGTAACAACCGAATTCTAGAAAGATTGAGGATGTTACGTTTTTCAACTAAAAGGGCAGCTGATGAATCAATATTATTACTCACCAATGTTGCATTGAATATTGAAATATTTGAGGATTGCACTAGGGGAGTACTTTAATATCGATGTCTCACCAATGTTGCATTGAATATTGAAATCTTGGATTCTAAAGTGGCCTATGGGTCATTGATTGTAACTAGCTAGAATGCATTCAAAATTAAGGATGTCAACTCATAGGCATTAAAATTATGTTTTTTCCCAAATTAGGAGATCATTAATGCTTGATTTAGACTTACCATGTAAACTTCCACAAAAGGGAAACTCTTGCATTAAAAGTTATCATTTGAGAAAATTTGTTTTGTGTATTCATTATGACAACTTATCAATAATTTATTAAGATGAATTTCATTCCTAAGTGCCTAACCTTTTGAACTTCTTTTTTCTATATAGGTACATGGATAAAGGTTGAAATCAAGGTGTTGACAAGAAGGTTCAAACATCAAGGTTGAAACTAAAGGTTAACATCAAGGTTGACATTGGAGATTGAAGTTGAAGGTTGACATCAAACGAAAACAAAGGCGAAGTGGAGTTAGAGATTATTTTTTTTGAAACCAAAACTTAAAAAAGCATTTTTTAATGCTTGTTTCAACAATCTTGGAGCTTTCACTTACTACCCTTTTTTTCCGTTTTTAGCTAACTCACCTTTCAATTTGGGCTTAAAATCAATCAATGACTTGATCTTTTCAAAGTTGGTTAAAATTGAATCTTAGATACTTACTAGATTTCAATTTGGGATTAAAATTGAACAAGGCAACTTCACATTTCAATTGGTGCATTTAAAATGAACTCATCATTGCTTTGAGGAATTTAAAATTGAACATGTGTACTTTGTGTTTTGTAAACTTTTTTGCAAAGTAGTGTCATTTAAAAGGGTGTATGCACTTCTCTCGCGCTTCACGGCAATCTTGAGAATCAAAAGTCTTTTTGATGACCCTAAGTTGCATAAAAGATTGCCTCCACACTTCAATTTGGGATCTAAAAATTGAACAAATCATGCGAGTGTGAGCACGATATATTGCGGAGGTTCTCCCCTTTGTTTTTCAACGAAGGTTGTGTGAACGACGGAATATGTTAGCTCGCTTTTGTTTATCTTAGAGGGCCTGCCTTGTGGGAAAAAGTAATCACCCAAGGGAACGACCCAACCGGGAACACGCTAAAGCCAAGCGACTTCCAACCGGTATATAAGTGTGGATTCTTGAGGAAAGTTCAAGAATCATGAGGATTATTCCGACGAGATGGACAGCAATGGACTCTCGCCGATGTTGGATAATCCCCCACGAACGGAATGCCCGAATTAGAACCCCTTGTTTAGAAATTGGCCAAAACCTTGTCTATCTTGTTGGTGCAAAAGGTTATGTCCTTTGAAGCCGCCCCACGTAACATGCGGTCTTGTTGTGGAAATGGAAAGTATGCCATGGGAGATTCATGGGTACTAATGCTTGGCTGACCCGAATAAGTGAGTGTCGTGGAGGGGAGCCAGTGTGGTCAAGCATTTAGCCATTCGCACAAGATATGCACAGCTGGATTTATCCAAGTGGGAACCCAACAAGGTATTGTCTCATCAACCTAAGAGTGTGAAAGTGCTTGGAAAAAACACATTGCTTGATCTTGAAAACATTTGGAAAACAAACATACACAAAAACCTTGAAATTTCAAACACCTTGTGGGGAACAAATACCTATTGATGAACTTGCCCACTCTTGCTTTCCCTAGGAATCATATTCCTAGAGGTTTCTAAGTGTGCAAATTCTATCATCATTTGTTTCCAATAAGGATAAACATAAGGAACTTTTGCCCTATTTTCCTTGATTTCCACACAAAGGACATTGTGGGATGAGAAAGAGAATGGGACGTTAGACATATACTTTGAAAACCTAAGCAAGCAAGTGTCTTGGATAAAAAGAACCTCATTTAACCAAGATAAAAAGACAAATTGGATTACACATGTGTTTTCTAACATGATTTCCCACAAGATCAAAATCCCAAAGCCAAAGTTCAAGAAGCTTAGTCTAAAAGCTCGTGAGGAACGTCTTGAGAGACTTTTCGAATTCAGGGAAAGATTGGTTTATAACTTTTACAGAAAAGCCTCAAGGAACAATCCAGCATTATATGCATTTTATTGTCAACAAAATCTCGAATTGTTTCAAAGGTTTGCATTTCTCCCATAGGAAGTCAAGTGTGTTCTTCAACACCGAGGTTTTGTAGAAAGAGAGTCATATCTAGGTTAAGGTTCAAGATCAAAGTTGTCATTCCCATTCATTCATCCATCAAATCAAAGTCTCATTTCATCATCAAACCTTTTTGAGAACTCTAGAATCAAACATCACACTAAACTTAGAGGGCTAAATCAACATCATCATATCTTGGCTTAACACACTTAGCCAACATAGTCTCAAATCATTGAACAAATTTTCTTTGAGATAACACAACTTCTTAAAGTCTATTAGTTCTCCAAAACATTGGCATAACACACTTTGTCAATTCATCCATTTTTGTGCAAGTTCCCTTAGGATAACACAACTTCCTAGGGAAAACAACTTCACAACCAATCTTGTTTGACTTAATGCATCTAGTCAAATTATCACATTCAAATCAAATAAAAAGCCCTTTCAAAGTTTAGCACATACATTCAAAAAGTTTTCCAAAGGTTTCATTCACTCTTCTCATCCATTTTAACCCATCACCATCATCACCATCTTTGATCTTTTAGCTACCCTAGTTCTTCTCTTTTTGGACTTAAAGGATTAGGATCGAACAAATCCCTATTTTTATGGTCCAAACAAGATCTCAACACAAGAAGGACATGGAGAATATCAGAGACATATCAACTTCTATGGACATGAGTCATCTAAATATCGAAGTGAACCTAGTAGGATCAAGCAATCCCCCAAGCAACTCTCCCGTATCATCACAAAATCTTCAAGAGGAGAGTCATCAAGAGGACGACATAAATGAAGACATAGGGATGAAACTAGAGGAAATCATGGAAATGATTCAAAATCCTAAGAACCATAAAATTGTTAGTGCTATGTTCAAATGCATAAATTCAATAGAAAGAGGAGGGGACATGCCCCCTCCCAACCTTAACACAAGCACTAGTGCAGTTGCATCCCCATTGTCAAACATCAATCAAGAAGTACCTTGCATCACCTCAATCATCACACCAACCTCCCCGATTGTGAACAAGGGGAGTGCCATGTTCCAAGAATTGCAAGAACACCGCCTTGTGGCTAATGAAGAAGCAATCATCACCCCTACATTTATTCCGGAAAACTCATTTCACCCTTACATCCCACTCACATTTCATAATCCCGCTGGTTCATCCTCATTTCACGCCACACCAGCTTATCAATTGAACATACCAACTCCCCCACCGCATGAGGAAGTTGGTTTGCTTGGAACGACAGAAGCTATCAATCCTTTCTCTTTCCAAAGTGGTGCGTCATCCCTTCCCCCGCTTCCTTTCACATCTGCATCGCCTCCTAGAATAGGTCTTCCACCTTTAACCATCGAAAATTTTGCTAATCCAAGCAATCTGACCACCACTTTGAACCCGCTTCTTTTTCCCATATCCTCACAACAAATCGCAACGATTCCTGTCACCACGGTTAATACATCTATTGGTCCTCAAGTCTCCCAAAGCATGCCTCATCAAGGACCAATTGTCTCAACCACCCCGTCCACAACCCAAATCACAGTCACAACCACAATCCCTCCACTCGCCACGACAGTTGGCATGATTCCTGCTCCACCACCAATCTTTACAAGCAAGGCTATTTGTGGGTGCATCTTCCTTAGCTTCTGTCTGACTGGTTTTGCTCCGGGGTGAACGGCCAAATGATGCACTACTATTTCAGGATGTAGGCCTGGCATGTCTGCATAGGTCCATGCAAAATTTACCTTTCTCTCCTTTAGGAAAGCTGCTAGTAGTTTTTGTTCTTCTTCTAGGAGGGATTCTGCATAGAATGTAATTTGTGGTTCTGATTCTATTCCTAAGTTGACCGGGTTGCACTGTTCTGCCAATACTGTTGACTTCTCCTGGTGTAGAGCAGTATGGGGGAGATTGAATCCTTCATCCTTTGGTGCCTCAGAGAGGTTTTCGCCATTGGATGTGTCCTTTATTTTTACTATTTTATGGTTAGAGAGTGCCACAGTGTGGTTTTCACTCAATAACTCTGAGCTTATTCTTTTTCTTTTGCGACTGAAAGACTCAATCGTCTCCCCATAGTATGCTTGTGTGTCTAGAGTGATATCAAATCCTGCCTTGTGATCTCCACATGGAACAGTATCCCTTAGTCCCATGAATTCGGAGAGAGCCTCATCGTTTTCGAATGAGTCTAGAATCAGCGGTCCCCGTTGGTCGTGATCGATGAGTTGGGGGTATACTAAGTGGATTTGGTGGGTTTGTTGGATTGGCTCAGTGGGTGAGACACTAATCATGAGTAAGGTGGAATCTTCAGAGAGCCTAGGTAAGCCACCTATGGTGTCATCGTCGTCACTGCTACTACAAACGTCAGTTATGTCAAATGTGAAGTTATCGAGAGGTAGGCCTGTGGACACGGGTAATCTAAGATTAGTTGTCGAGACCCGAGGAGAGGACCTGACTGCCCTATTAGGAACACTTTTTCCATGCACAGTTATACTCGAAGGGGTACAGCCGAGGCCAAGGTTCTGCGTTCTTCTTTCTACAATGATGGGCTCCAATCGTCCATCACTATTTCTTCCTAGGCTTTCATTCCTGTTATAGCCCATGCCGAACATCATTTGTAACCCTCTGTTTGTTTCCTCCATGGGTAGGGTGGGAGTGGGTCTTTCATCTTGGTATAGAGTGTTTGTGATGTCCTCCTCGTCCACATTTTCCTGACTGAGATCCCCCCAACTATGGAATCCAGAGGGTTCTGTTCTAGTGCGAACAAGTGTTTGAGTCAATTGTGGTTGCCCATGTGATCTAGGAGATTGTGGTAACTCTCCTACAACAAAAGCATTTCTCTTCATTCTATAATCACCACATCCATTGTCTTGTATCATGTTCTTGATCTCGGATATGTCGGGGATGGCGGGTGTCTCTGTCGCAGAAGTGGAGGCGAGATTAGCTGGGTCTATGTATGAAGTGGATGGTCCTTCATCATTTTTAGGTACTTGAGGGATCTTGTAAAACTTGGCTTCCAAGTTTTTGCAATAGGCGAAGGGTTCAGGATCCCCATATATGGTAACCTCCTCATTTTGATATGAGAACTTAATGCACTGATGATAGGTTGAGGCCATTGCCTTCATTCCGTGTATCCATGGACGTCCCAGGAGAATGTTGTATGGCAAATCAAGGTCAAGAACTTGACAAGTTGTTTCCATGGTTGCTGGCCCCACTTGGATGGGGATCTTGATAGTGCCCTGAGACACTCTTTCTTGGTCATCATATGCTCTTATGGTGATACTTTTGTTTTTATTGATGGAATCCTCGGCGAATCCCAATTTCTTTATAAGTTTCAGAGAACAAATATTAAGACCTGCACCACCATCTACCAGGTCTCGCTTGACTTTGTTTTTATGAACTAGGATTTGGAGGTGAAGTGCCCGGTTATGAAATGGATGCGGGGGGAAATCTTGGTCCGAAAATGTGATGAGATTCGGGGTAACGATGTTACCTACCGTAGCCTAAAATTGCTCTGTCTCAAGGGTAGCAGCGACGGTAGAGGCAGCTAGTGCTTCATCCAAGATCTGTCGATGAGCGGCGGAGATTTTTAGTAATTCAATGATGGATATTTGTGCGGGTGTTCTCTTTAGTTGGTCAATTACATTTTAATCATAGGGGACGACCTTTGTGTTGGTAATGGGGGTCTTAGCAGGTGCCCCGGCAATGGTAACTTTTCCGCCTCGTGTGGTGACTCCACAGTCATTGTTGGTTCCCTTGATATTTATGACAGTGACCAACTCGTCGACACATCTAACTATCTCCTCGTATACTAGATTGGCACTAGCATACTTTTGTTTACCCTTATTATTCCCTTGGTTATTTCCCTGATTATGATTCAGCATCGGATTTGTGTAGTTTTTTAGGTCTTGGTTTTCGGCCGGCTGCTCGATGTTGATGACCTTATCCTCGATGAGATCTTGGATGATATTCTTGAGTCTCATGCAGTTGGCGCTGGTGTGTCCTTTAACTTTGTGGAAGTCACACAGGAGATTCTCATTGTACCACGGCGGTTTGGTCATGGGCTCTGTGTATTGTTCGGAGTTAGAAATTTTGATTAGGTTTTCTTTGACCAATTTCTTCATGACAGACTCAATCGATTCGCCAAGGGCTGTGAACTTCCTCTTGGGGGGAAACTTGTTGCGGGGAGGTGGTCCTCCTTGATTACCCACATTGTTGACTTGGCTAGTGGAAGGTGGTTGTGACTGTGCTACTACCGCATTAGCCTGCATATTGTTGTGGTTATGAGTTTGCGGATGATGATGATTTTGGGTATTTTGCTTAGGAGCACTGATGACTACCTTAGCATCAACCACGCCGTCGTTCGTGATATTTTTGTTCCTCGACCATGTTCGAGGTTTATCATTGTAGTTGTTGGACGGGCGGTTATCCTGTGGTGGAGTGAATGTAGGTGCGCCTCCTCGCGCAGTAAGGGCTCTTTCGATGTTGAGCGCCTTTGGAATTAGTTGATCGTAAGATGTGATGCACTGCATTTTTAGGTAGAACGCCAGGTTTTCATCTAAGTTGGCTATGATGGTGCAAACTTGTTGTTCCTCTGGCATGGCCCACTTGCTCTGATTGGCCTTGGATCGCCATCTTTGCAAGAAGGATGCAAATAACTCTCCTCTTCTTTGTTTGAGTGCAGATAGTTCTTCTAAACTGACATCCGCACCCATATTAAAAGCGTAATTTTTAAGGAAAGCCTCCACAATTTCCTCGAATGTTTTAATGCCTGTGGGTAGGCGAGAAAACCATTCCATAGCTGGACCAGTCAGGCTTCGGGGAAGAGCCGCATTAGATACGTGTCATCATATGCGACTTCCATGCAGTGCACCTGAAATTCCCTGACGTGGTTTTCAGGGTTGCCCGTTCCATTGTACTTATCAAATTTGGGGATCTCGAATCCCTTTGGAAACGGTACCATGGTGAGACTTCTATCGAATGGATAAGGGCACAAGTTTCCTGGTGTCCTTGTGGTTTTTCCTGCTTGCAAGTCCAACACCTGCTGCGAAAGCAATTTGATCTGTGTTGCGACATCCTTGCTTGGGTCGGGGGGCGGGATGAATGAGTGGTGAGGTGTTGGAGGTGTTTGATGGGTGGGGAGCATACTAGTCTGCGTTTGCTGCGAGCTTGGTTGTGCGTTTAGGGCTTGTTGGTAAGCTTGCATTTGTGCCAACAACGCTTGTTGTTGATCTTGCTGTTGCTGTTCCAATAGCGCTTGCTGTTGGTCCATCTGCTGTTGTTCCCATGAAGCCTGCTATTGGTCAAGTTGTTGCTGAGCTAGTAACGCTTGTTGTTGGTCTAGCTGCTGTTTTGCCAACAATGCTTGTTGTTGGTCGAGATGCTGTTGTGCCAATAAAGCTTGTTGTTTAGCTTGGTGTTGTGCTTGAAAGTCTTGCAGGGCTTGGTGGTAGGCTTGCAGGTGGATTGCTTGCAATTGCGCTTGGTATTGAGCTTGTGTCTTTTGTTGGGCTTGAGCTTGAGCTTGGGCTTGAGCTTGCGCTTGCGCTTGTGCTTGTGCTTGTGTGGCTTGTGCTTGAGCTTGAGCTTGTGCTTGTGCTTGTGTGGCTTGTGCTTGAGCTTGAGCTTGTGCTTGTGCTCGCGCTTTTGCGGCTTGTGCTTGAGCTTGAGCTTGTGCTTGTACTCGCGCTTTTTGTTTTTGGAGTGCCTTTTGGTGGGCAGCTTGTTGTGCGTTTTGCAACATGATGGAGAACGAGTTGGTCGTGTTGTGTTTTGGCGGTGGGATTGGTGGTGGAGCAGGAATCATGCCAACTGTCGTGGCGGGTGGAGGGATTGTGGTTGTGACTGTGATTTGGGTTGTGGGCGGGGTGGTTGAGACAATTGGTCCTTGATGAGGCATGCTTTGGGAGACTTGAGGACCAATAGATGTATTAACCGTGGTGACAGGAATCGTTGCGATTTGTTGTGAGGATATGGGCAAAAGAAGCGGGTTCAAAGTGGTGGTCCGATTGCTTGGATTAGCAAAATTTTCGATGGTTAAAGGTGGAAGACCTATTCCAGGAGGTGATGCAAATGTGAAAGGAAGCGGGGGAAGGGATGACGCACCACTTTGGAAAGAGAAAGGATTGATAGCTTCTGTCGTTCCAAGCAAACCAACTTCCTCATGCGGTGGGGGAGTTGGTATGTTCAATTGATAAGCTGGTGTGGCGTGAAATGAGGATGAACCAGCGGGATTATGAAATGTGAGTGGGATGTAAGGGTGAAATGAGTTTTCCGGAATAAATGTAGGGGTGATGATTCCTTCTTCATTAGTCACAAGGCAGTGTTCTTGCAATTCTTGGAACATGGCACTCCCCTTGTTCACAATCGGGGAGGTTGGTGTGATGATTGAGGTGATGCAAGGTACTTCTTGATTGATGTTTGACAACAGGGATGCAACTGCACTAGTTCTTGTGTTAAGGTTGGGAGGGGGCATGTCCCCTCCTCTTTCTATTGAATTTATGCATTTGAACATAGCACTAACAATTTTATGGTTCTTAGGATTTTGAATCATTTCCATGATTTCCTCCAGTGTCATCCCTATGTCTTCATTTATGTCATCCTCTTGATGACTCTCCTCTTGAAGATTTTGTGATGATAAGGGAGAGTTGCTTGGGGGATTGCTTGACCCTGCTAGGTTCACTTCGATATTTAGATGACTCATGTCCATAGAAGTTGATATGTCTCTGATATTCTCCATGTCCTTCTTGTGTTGAGATCTTGTTTGGACCATAAAAATAGGGATTTGTTCGATCCTAATCCTTTAAGTCCAAAAAAGAGAAGAACTAGGGTAGCTAAAAGATCAAAGATGGTGATGATGGTGATGGGTTAAAATGGATGAGATGAGTGAATGAAACCTTTGGAAAACTTTTTGAATGTATGTGCTAAACTTTGAAAGGGATTTTGATTTGATTTGAATGCGATAATTTGACTAGATGCGTTAAGTCAAACAAGATTGGTTGTGAAGTTGTTTTCCCTAGGAAGTTGTGTTATCCTAAGGGAACTTGCACAAAAATGGATGAATTGACAAAGTGTGTTATGCCAATGTTTAGGAGAACTAATAGACTTTAAGAAGTTGTGTTATCTCAAAGAAAATTTGTTCAATGATTTGAGACTATGTTGGCTAAGTGTGTTAAGCCAAGATATGATGATGTTGATTTAGCCCTCCAAGTTTAGTGTGATGTTTGATTCTAGAGTTCTCAAAAAGGTTTGATGATGAAATGAGACTTTGATTTGATGGATGAATGAATGGGAATGACAACTTTGATCTTGAACCTTAACCTAGATGTGACTCTCTTTCTACAAAACCTCGGTGTTGAAGAACACGCTTGACTTCCTATGGGAGAAATGCAAACCTTTGAAACAATTCAGGATTTTGTTGACAATAAAATGGATATAATGCTGGATTGTTCCTTGAGGGTTTTCTGTAAAAGTTATAAACCAATCTTTCCCTGAATTCGAAAAGTCTCTCAAGACGTTCCTCACGAGCTCTTAGACTAAGCTTCTTGAACTTTGGCTTTGGGATTTTGATCTTGCGGGAAATCATGTTAGAAAACACATGTGTAATCCAATTTGTCTTTTTATCTTGGTTAAATGAGGTTCTTTTTATCCAAGACACTTGCTTTCTTAGGTTTTCAAACTATATGTCTAATGTCCCATTCTCTTTCTCATCCCACAATGTCCTTTGTGTGGAAATCGAGGAAAATAGGGCAAAAGTTCCTTATGTTTATCCTTATTGGAAACAAATGATGATAGAATTTGCACACTTAGAACCCTCTAGGAATGTGATTCCTAGGGAAAGCAAGAGTGGGCAAGTTCGTCAATAGGTATTTGTTCCCCACAAGGTGTTTGAAATTTCAAGGTTTTTGTGTATGTTTGTTTTCCAAATGTTTTCAAGATCAAGCAATGTGTTTTTTTCAAGCACTTTCACACTCTTAGGTTGATGAGACAATACCTTGTTGGGTTCCCACTTGGATAAATCCAGCTGCGCATATCTTGTGCGAATGGCTAAATGCTTGACCACCCTGGCTCCCCTCCACGACACTCACTTATTCGGGTCAGCCAAGCATTAGTACCCATGAATCTCCCATGGCATACTTTCCATTTCCACAACAAGACCATATGTTATGTGGGGCGGCTTCAAAGGACATAACCTTTTGCACCAACAAGATAGACAAGGTTTTGGCCAATTTCTAAACAAGGGGTTCTAATTCGGGCATTCCGTTCGTGGGGGATTATCCAACATCGGCGAGAGTCCATTGCTATCCATCTTGTCAGAATAATCCTCGTGATTCTTGAACTTTCCTCAAGAATCCACACTTATATACCGGTTGGAAGTCCCTTGGCTTTAGCGTGTTCCCGGTTGGGTCGTTCCCTTGGGTGATTACTTTTTCCCACAAGGCAGGCCCTCTAAGATAAACAAAAGCGAGCTAACATATTCCGTCGTTCACACAACCTTCGTTGAAAAACAAAGGGGAGAACCTCCGCAATATATCGTGCTCACACTCGCATGATTTGTTCATTTTTTAGATCCCAAATTGAAGTGTGGAGGCAATCTTTTATGCAACTCAGGGTCATCAAAAATACTTTTGATTCTCAAGATCGCCGTGAAGCGCGAGAGAAGCGCATACGCCCTTTTAAATGACACTACTTTGCAAAAAAGTTTACAAAACACAAAGTACACATGTTCAATTTTAAATTCCTCAAAGCAATGATGAGTTCGTTTTAGAAGCACCAAAATGAAGTGTGAAGTTGCCTTGTTCAATTTTAATCGCAAATTGAAATCTAGTAAGTGTCTAAGGTTCAATTTTAACCAACTTTGAAAAGATCAAGTCATTGATTGATTTTAAGCCCAAATTGAAAGGTGAGTTAGCTAAAAACAGAAAAAAAGGGTAGTAAGTGGAAGCTCCAAGATTGTTGAAACAAGCATTAAAAAATGCTTTACAAGTTTTTTTTTCAAAGAATAATTCCCAACTCCACTTCGCCTTTGTTTTCATTTGATGTCAACCTCCAACGCTAACCTTCATTCAATTTAAATACTTGTCTTCAAATGTCCACCTTGATGTCAACACCTTCATCTATGTACCTATATAGAAAAAAGAAGCTCAAAGTTAGGCACTTAGGAATGAAATTCATCTTAATAAATTAATGATAAGTTGTCATACAAAACAAATGTTCTCAAATGACAACTTTTAATGCAAGAGTTTCCCTTTTGTGGAAGTTTACATGGTAAGTCTAAATCAAGCAATAATGATCTCCTAATTTGGGCAAAAACATAATTTTAATGTCTATGAGTTGACATCCTTAATTTTGAATGCATTCTAGCTAGTGATAATCAATGACCCATAGGCCACTTCACAATCCAATATTTCAATATTCAATGCAACATTGGTGAGACACCGATATTAAAGCACCCCCCTAGTGCAATCCTCAAAGGTAGGGTAATAATATTGATTCATCCGCTGCCCTAGTAGTTGAAAAACATAACATCCTTAATCTTTCTAGAATT
>CM021100.1:238118646-238393331 GCA_007115665.2 Sequoiadendron giganteum | reverse complement strand
ATTAGTTCTCCAAAAAATTGGCATAACACACTTTGTCAATTCATCCATTTTTGTGCAAGTTCCCTTAGGATAACACAACTTCCTAGGGAAAACAACTTCACAACCAATCTTGTTTGACTTAATGCATCTAGTCAAATTATCACATTCAAATCAAATCAAAAGCCCTTTCAAAGTTTAGCACATACATTCAAAAAGTTTTCCAAAGGTTTCATTCACTCATCTCATCCATTTTAACCCATCACCATCATCACCATCTTTGATCTTTTAGCTACCCTAGTTCTTCTCTTTTTGGACTTAAAGGATTAGGATCGAACAAATCCCTATTTTTATGGTCCAAACAAGATCTCAACACAAGAAGGACATGGAGAATATCAGAGACATATCAACTTCTATGGACATGAGTCATCTAAATATCGAAGTGAACCTAGTAGGATCAAGCAATCCCCCAAGCAACTCTCCCGATCATCACAAAATCTTCAAGAGGAGAGTCATCAAGAGGACGACATAAATGAAGACATAGGGATGAAACTAGAGGAAATCATGGAAATGATTCAAAATCCTAAGAACCATAAAATTGTTAGTGCTATGTTCAAATGCATAAATTCAATAGAAAGAGGAGGGGACATGCCCCCTCCCAACCTTAACACAAGCACTAGTGCAGTTGCATCCCCATTGTCAAACATCAATCAAGAAGTACCTTGCATCACCTCAATCATCACACCAACCTCCCCGATTGTGAACAAGGGGAGTGCCATGTTCCAAGAATTGCAAGAACACCGCCTTGTGACTAATGAAGAAGCAATCATCACCCCTACATTTATTCCGGAAAACTCATTTCACCCTTACATCCCACTCACATTTCATAATCCCGCTGGTTCATCCTCATTTCACGCCACACCAGCTTATCAATTGAACATACCAACTCCCCCACCGCATGAGGAAGTTGGTTTGCTTGGAACGACAGAAGCTATCAATCCTTTCTCTTTCCAAAGTGGTGCGTCATCCCTTCCCCCGCTTCCTTTCACATCTGCATCGCCTCCTAGAATAGGTCTTCCACCTTTAACCATCGAAAATTTTGCTAATCCAAGCAATCTGACCACCACTTTGAACCCGCTTCTTTTTCCCATATCCTCACAACAAATCGCAACGATTCCTGTCACCACGGTTAATACATCTATTGGTCCTCAAGTCTCCCAAAGCATGCCTCATCAAGGACCAATTGTCTCAACCACCCCGTCCACAACCCAAATCACAGTCACAACCACAATCCCTCCACTCGCCACGACAGTTGGCATGATTCCTGCTCCACCACCAATCTTTACAAGCAAGGCTATTTGTGGGTGCATCTTCCTTAGCTTCTGTCTGACTGGTTTTGCTCCGGGGTGAACGGCCAAATGATGCACTACTATTTCAGGATGTAGGCCTGGCATGTCTGCATAGGTCCATGCAAAATTTACCTTTCTCTCCTTTAGGAAAGCTGCTAGTAGTTTTTGTTCTTCTTCTAGGAGGGATTCTGCATAGAATGTAATTTGTGGTTCTGATTCTATTCCTAAGTTGACCGGGTTGCACTGTTCTGCCAATACTGTTGACTTCTCCTGGTGTAGAGCAGTATGGGGGAGATTGAATCCTTCATCCTTTGGTGCCTCAGAGAGGTTTTCGCCATTGGATGTGTCCTTTATTTTTACTATTTTATGGTTAGAGAGTGCCACAGTGTGGTTTTCACTCAATAACTCTGAGCTTATTCTTTTTCTTTTGCGACTGAAAGACTCAATCGTCTCCCCATAGTATGCTTGTGTGTCTAGAGTGATATCAAATCCTGCCTTGTGATCTCCACATGGAACAGTATCCCTTAGTCCCATGAATTCGGAGAGAGCCTCATCGTTTTCGAATGAGTCTAGAATCAGCGGTCCCCGTTGGTCGTGATCGATGAGTTGGGGGTATACTAAGTGGATTTGGTGGGTTTGTTGGATTGGCTCAGTGGGTGAGACACTAATCATGAGTAAGGTGGAATCTTCAGAGAGCCTAGGTAAGCCACCTATGGTGTCATCGTCGTCACTGCTACTACAAACGTCAGTTATGTCAAATGTGAAGTTATCGAGAGGTAGGCCTGTGGACACGGGTAATCTAAGATTAGTTGTCGAGACCCGAGGAGAGGACCTGACTGCCCTATTAGGAACACTTTTTCCATGCACAGTTATACTCGGAGGGGTACAGCCGAGGCCAAGGTTCTGCGTTCTTCTTTCTACAATGATGGGCTCCAATCGTCCATCACTATTTCTTCCTAGGCTTTCATTCCTGTTATAGCCCATGCCGAACATCATTTGTAACCCTCTGTTTGTTTCCTCCATGGGTAGGGTGGGAGTGGGTCTTTCATCTTGGTATAGAGTGTTTGTGATGTCCTCCTCGTCCACATTTTCCTGACTGAGATCCCCCCAACTGTGGAATCCAGAGGGTTCTGTTCTAGTGCGAACAAGTGTTTGAGTCAATTGTGGTTGCCCATGTGATCTAGGAGATTGTGGTAACTCTCCTACAACAAAAGCATTTCTCTTCATTCTATAATCACCACATCCATTGTCTTGTATCATGTTCTTGATCTCGGATATGTCGGGGATGGCGGGTGTCTCTGTCGGAGAAGTGGAGGCGAGATTAGTTGGGTCTATGTATGAAGTGGATGGTCCTTCATCATTTTTAGGTACTTGAGGGATCTTGTAAAACTTGGCTTCCAAGTTTTTGCAATAGGCGAAGGGTTCAGGATCCCCATATATGGTAACCTCCTCATTTTGATATGAGAACTTAATGCACTGATGATAGGTTGAGGCCATTGCCTTCATTCCGTGTATCCATGGACGTCCCAGGAGAATGTTGTATGGCAAATCAAGGTCAAGAACTTGACAAGTTGTTTCCATGGTTGCTGGCCCCACTTGGATGGGGATCTTGATAGTGCCCTGAGACACTCTTTCTTGGTCATCATATGCTCTTATGGTGATACTTTTGTTTTTATTGATGGAATCCTCGGCGAATCCCAATTTCTTTATAAGTTTCAGAGAACAAATATTAAGACCTGCACCACCATCTACCAGGTCTCGCTTGACTTTGTTTTTATGAACTAGGATTTGGAGGTGAAGTGCCCGGTTATGAAATGGATGCGGGGGGAAATCTTGGTCCGAAAATGTGATGAGATTCGGGGTAACGATGTTACCTACCGTAGCCTAAAATTGCTCTGTCTCAAGGGTAGCAGCGACGGTAGAGGCAGCTAGTGCTTCATCCAAGATCTGTCGATGAGCGGCGGAGATTTTTAGTAATTCAATGATGGATATTTGTGCGGGTGTTCTCTTTAGTTGGTCAATTACATTTTAATCATAGGGGACGACCTTTGTGTTGGTAATGGGGGTCTTAGCAGGTGCCCCGGCAATGGTAACTTTTCCGCCTCGTGTGGTGACTCCACAGTCATTGTTGGTTCCCTTGATATTTATGACAGTGACCAACTCGTCGACACATCTAACTATCTCCTCGTATACTAGATTGGCACTAGCATACTTTTGTTTACCCTTATTATTCCCTTGGTTATTTCCCTGATTATGATTCAGCATCGGATTTGTGTAGTTTTTTAGGTCTTGGTTTTCGGCCGGCTGCTCGATGTTGATGACCTTATCCTCGATGAGATCTTGGATGATATTCTTGAGTCTCATGCAGTTGGCGCTGGTGTGTCCTTTAACTTTGTGGAAGTCACACAGGAGATTCTCATTGTACCACGGCGGTTTGGTCATGGGCTCTGTGTATTGTTCGGAGTTAGAAATTTTGATTAGGTTTTCTTTGACCAATTTCTTCATGACAGACTCAATCGATTCGCCAAGGGCTGTGAACTTCCTCTTGGGGAGAAACTTGTTGCGGGGAGGTGGTCCTCCTTGATTACCCACATTGTTGACTTGGCTAGTGGAAGGTGGTTGTGACTGTGCTACTACTACATTAGCCTGCACATTGTTGTGGTTATGAGTTTGCGGATGATGATGATTTTGGGTATTTTGCTTAGGAGCACTGATGACTACCTTAGCATCAACCACGCCGTCGTTCGTGATATTTTTGTTCCTCGACCATGTTCGAGGTTTATCATTGTAGTTGTTGGACGGGCGGTTATCCTGCGGTGGAGTGAATGTAGGTGCGCCTCCTCGTGCAGTAAGGGCTCTTTCGATGTTGAGCGCCTTTGGAATTAGTTGATCGTAAGATGTGATGCACTGCATTTTTAGGTAGAACACCAGGTTTTCATCTAAGTTGGCTATGATGGTGCAAACTTGTTGTTCCTCTGGCATGGCCCACTTGCTCTGATTGGCCTTGGATCGCCATCTTTGCAAGAAGGATGCAAATAACTCTCCTCTTCTTTGTTTGAGTGCAGATAGTTCTTCTAAACTGACATCCGCACCCATATTAAAAGCGTAATTTTTAAGGAAAGCCTCCACAATTTCCTCGAATGTTTTAATGCCCGTGGGTAGGCGAGAAAACCATTCCATAGCTGGACCAGTCAGGCTTCGGGGGAAGAGCCGCATTAGATACGTGTCATCATATGCGACTTCCATGCAGTGCACCTGAAATTCCTTGATGTGGTTTTCAGGGTTGCCCGTTCCATTGTACTTATCAAATTTGGGGATCTCGAATCCCTTTGGAAACGGTACCATGGTGAGACTTCTATCGAACGGATAAGGGCACAAGTTTCTTGGTGTCCTTGTGGTTTTTCCTACTTGCAAGTCCAACACCTGCTGTGAAAGCAATTTGATCTGTGTTGCGACATCCTTGCTTGGGTCGGGGGGCGGGATGAATGAGTGGTGAGGTGTTGGAGGTGTTTGATGGGTGGGGAGCATACTAGTCTGCGTTTGTTGCGAGCTTGGTTGTGCGTTTAGGGCTTGTTGGTAAGCTTGCATTTGTGCCAACAACGCTTGTTGTTGATCTTGCTATTGCTGTTCCAATAGCGATTGCTGTTGGTCCATTTGCTGTTGTTCCCATGAAGCCTGCTGTTGGTCAAGTTGTTGCTGAGCTAGTAACGCTTGTTGTTGGTCTAGCTGCTGTTTTTCCAACAATCCTTGTTGTTGGTCGAGTTGCTGTTGTGCCAATAAAGCTTGTTGTTTAGCTTGGTGTTGTGCCTGAAAGTCTTGCAGGGCTTGGTGGTAGGCTTGCAGGTGGATTGCTTGCAATTGCGCTTGGTATTGAGCTTGTGTCTTTTGTTGGGCTTGAGCTTGAGCTTGGGCTTGAGCTTGCGCTTGCGCTTGTGCTTGTGCTTGTGTGGCTTGTGCTTGAGCTTGAGCTTGTGCTTGTGCTTGTGTGGCTTGTGCTTGAGCTTGAGCTTGTGCTTGTGCTCGCGCTTTTGCGGCTTGTGCTTGAGCTTGAGCTTGTGCTTGTACTCGCGCTTTTTGTTTTTGGAGTGCCTTTTGGTGGGCAGCTTGTTGTGCGTTTTGCAACATGATGGAGAACGAGTTGGTCGTGTTGTGTTTTGGCGGTGGGATTGGTGGTGGAGCAGGAATCATGCCAACTGTCGTGGCGGGTGGAGGGATTGTGGTTGTGACTGTGATTTGGGTTGTGGGCGGGGTGGTTGAGACAATTGGTCCTTGATGAGGCATGCTTTGGGAGACTTGAGGACCAATAGATGTATTAACCGTGGTGACAGGAATCGTTGCGATTTGTTGTGAGGATATGGGCAAAAGAAGCGGGTTCAAAGTGGTGGTCCGATTGCTTGGATTAGCAAAATTTTCGATGGTTAAAGGTGGAAGACCTATTCCAGGAGGTGATGCAAATGTGAAAGGAAGCGGGGGAAGGGATGACGCACCACTTTGGAAAGAGAAAGGATTGATAGCTTCTGTCGTTCCAAGCAAACCAACTTCCTCATGCGGTGGGGGAGTTGGTATGTTCAATTGATAAGCTGGTGTGGCGTGAAATGAGGATGAACCAGCGGGATTATGAAATGTGAGTGGGATGTAAGGGTGAAATGAGTTTTCCGGAATAAATGTAGGGGTGATGATTGCTTCTTCATTAGTCACAAGGCGGTGTTCTTGCAATTCTTGGAACATGGCACTCCCCTTGTTCACAATCGGGGAGGTTGGTGTGATGATTGAGGTGATGCAAGGTACTTCTTGATTGATGTTTGACAACGGGGATGCAACTGCACTAGTGCTTGTGTTAAGGTTGGGAGGGGGCATGTCCCCTCCTCTTTCTATTGAATTTATGCATTTGAACATAGCACTAACAATTTTATGGTTCTTAGGATTTTGAATCATTTCCATGATTTCCTCTGGTGTCATCCCTATGTCTTCATTTATGTCGTCCTCTTGATGACTCTCCTCTTGAAGATTTTGTGATGATAAGGGAGAGTTGCTTGGGGGATTGCTTGATCCTGCTAGGTTCACTTCGATATTTAGATGACTCATGTCCATAGAAGTTGATATGTCTCTGATATTCTCCATGTCCTTCTTGTGTTGAGATCTTGTTTGGACCATAAAAATAGGGATTTGTTCGATCCTAATCCTTTAAGTCCAAAAAGAGAAGAACTAGGGTAGCTAAAAGATCAAAGATGGTGATGATGGTGATGGGTTAAAATGGATGAGATGAGTGAATGAAACCTTTGGAAAACTTTTTGAATGTATGTGCTAAACTTTGAAAGGGCTTTTGATTTGATTTGAATGTGATAATTTGACTAGATGCGTTAAGTCAAACAAGATTGGTTGTGAAGTTGTTTTCCCTAGGAAGTTGTGTTATCCTAAGGGAACTTGCACAAAAATGGATGAATTGACAAAGTGTGTTATGCCAATGTTTTGGAGAACTAATAGACTTTAAGAAGTTGTGTTATCTCAAAGAAAATTTGTTCAATGATTTGAGACTATGTTGGCTAAGTGTGTTAAGCCAAGATATGATGATGTTGATTTAGCCCTCTAAGTTTAGTGTGATGTTTGATTCTAGAGTTCTCAAAAAGGTTTGATGATGAAATGAGACTTTGATTTGATGGATGAATGAATGGGAATGACAACTTTGATCTTGAACCTTAACCTAGATGTGACTCTCTTTCTACAAAACCTCGGTGTTGAAGAACACGCTTGACTTCCTATGGGAGAAATGCAAACCTTTGAAACAATTCAGGATTTTGTTGACAATAAAATGGATATAATGCTGGATTGTTCCTTGAGGGTTTTCTGTAAAAGTTATAAACCAATCTTTCCCTGAATTCGAAAAGTCTCTCAAGACGTTCCTCACGAGCTCTTAGACTAAGCTTCTTGAACTTTGGCTTTGGGATTTTGATCTTGCGGGAAATCATGTTAGAAAACACATGTGTAATCCAATTTGTCTTTTTATCTTGGTTAAATGAGGTTCTTTTTATCCAAGACACTTGCTTGCTTAGGTTTTCAAACTATATGTCTAATGTCCCATTCTCTTTCTCATCCCACAATGTCCTTTGTGTGGAAATCGAGGAAAATAGGGGAAAAGTTCCTTATGTTTATCCTTATTGGAAACAAATGATGATAGAATTTGCACACTTAGAAACCTCTAGGAATATGATTCCTAGGGAAAGCAAGAGTGGGCAAGTTCATCAATAGGTATTTGTTCCCCACAAGGTGTTTGAAATTTCAAGGTTTTTGTGTATGTTTGTTTTCCAAATGTTTTCAAGATCAAGCAATGTGTTTTTTCCAAGCACTTTCACACTCCTAGGTTGATGAGACAATACCTTGTTGGGTTCCCACTTGGATAAATCCAGCTGCGCATATCTTGTGCGAATGGCTAAATGCTTGACCACACTGGCTCCCCTCCACGGCACTCACTTATTCGGGTCAGCCAAGCATTAGTACCCATGAATCTCCCATGGCATACTTTCCATTTCCACAACAAGACCATATGTTATGTGGGGCGGCTTCAAAGGACATAACCTTTTGCACCAACAAGATAGACAAGGTTTTGGCCAATTTCTAAACAAGGGGTTCTAATTCGGGCATTCCGTTCGTGGGGGATTATCCAACATCGGCGAGAGTCCATTGCTATCCATCTTGTCAGAATAATCCTCGTGATTCTTGAACTTTCCTCAAGAATCCACACTTATATACCGGTTGGAAGTCCCTTGGCTTTAGCGTGTTCCCGGTTGGGTCGTTCCCTTGGGTGATTACTTTTTCCCACAAGGCAGGCCCTCTAAGATAAACAAAAGCGAGCTAACATATTCCGTCGTTCACACAACCTTCGTTGAAAAACAAAGGGGAGAACCTCCGCAATATATCTTGCTCACACTCGCATGATTTGTTCAATTTTTAGATCCCAAATTGAAGTGTGGAGGCAATCTTTTATGCAACTTAGGGTCATCAAAAAGACTTTTGATTCTCAAGATCGCCGTGAAGTGCGAGAGAAGCGCATACGCCCTTTTAAATGACACTACTTTGGAAAAAAGTTTACAAAACACAAAGTACACATGTTCAATTTTAAATTCCTCAAAGTAATGATGAGTTCGTTTTAAATGCACCAATTAAAATGTGAAGTTGCCTTGTTCAATTTTAATCCCAAATTGAAATCTAGTAAGTATCTAAGATTCAATTTTAACCAACTTTGAAAAGATCAAGTCATTGATTGATTTTAAGCCCAAATTGAAAGGTGAGTTAGCTAAAAACAGAAAAAAAGGATAGTAAGTGAAAGCTCCAAGATTGTTGAAACAAGCATTAAAAAATGCTTTTTTAAGTTTTGGTTTCAAAAAAATAATCTCTAACTCCACTTCGCCTTTGTTTTCGTTTGATGTCAACCTTCAACTTCAATCTCCAATGTCAACCTTGATGTTAACCTTTAGTTTCAACCTTGATGTTTGAACCTTCTTGTCAACACCTTGATTTCAACCTTTATCCATGTACCTATATAGAAAAAAGAAGTTCAAAAGGTTAGGCACTTAGGAATGAAATTCATCTTAATAAATTAATGATAAGTTGTCATAATGAATACACAAAACAAATTTTCTCAAATGATAACTTTTAATGCAAGAGTTTCCCTTTTGTGGAAGTTTACATGGTAAGTCTAAATCAAGCATTAATGATCTCCTAATTTGGGAAAAAACATAATTTTAATGCCTATGAGTTGACATCCTTAATTTTGAATGCATTCTAGCTAGTGACAATCAATGACCCGTAGGCCACTTTACAATCCAAGATTTCAATATTCAATGACACATTGGTGAGACATCGATATTAAAACACTCCCCTAGTGCAATCCTCAAAGATTTCAATATTCAATGCAACATTGGTGAGTAATAATATTGATTCATCAGCTGCCCTTTTAGTTGAAAAACGTAACATCCTCAATCTTTCTAGAATTCGGTTGTTACTGTCAGTGATAGTGAGGATGCCTGCAAAAATAACATTGGTCAAGTTTGTAAGAGCATTTTAATGCAGATGTGATATTAATGACAACCTGATCTTGCATTGAAACTTTGTGATTCCCTTATCACATCGACCAAGTCTAGAAATAAATAGCGCTACTTAACCATGAATAGTTTTCTTGATGCCATCTCTAGTTTTAAACATTTTAATTACAGCCAATGCCAGGGATTGAATTCAAAAGGATATGATGTAAAAGAAAATTCCACAGCCATAATGATTTGTACCTATCGAATTCATAGATCGATACATCAAGGTCACATCCCTATTTAAAACTAAATATAAAGAATACCATTCTGATTAGATAGAATTACAACCCTGGAATCACTGGCGTACAACAGAGAAAGTAGATTTACACCCCATGGTCTGACTTTTGACACTGGGAAGACACTTCCAGATAAAGAGCAGCTCTTTAACTTATTGACAATGATCACCATTATGAGAGGGCGACGCGGTATGGGTCATGACAACGTACACCTATGACTTCATAAGGGTTGCTACTCTCAACCATAGAAACATACGATGATAAGATAAATCTCTACGTACTTCTTTGCTCTGGACTTTGGATCTGTGCATTTGTAGGTGGCTAAATGAGAAACACAGGCGTCATAATGGCCACCAAGGATAAAGTTCACTGTCATCAGAATAGACCAATGAAAGACTGAAATACAACATGACAGAAACCACAGACTCTATGCCATAAAGATGAATGAGATTTCCAGTTCGCTGTCAAGAAACAGTCATCACAAATTCGTATGAAAGCATAGATGAATCACATGAAATGTTTGTCAGAACGCCTCAAGAAAACGCGATCTCAGAGAGTGTAGTGCAATTGCTAACCATTGGTTTTTGAATCCAATCTTAAATTCCGCACCAACCCATAATTTAGGGGGACAAAGACCATGCTTGCAGTAATTGCGTTTGAATTGCAAGGATATGACAGCAGATTTGGAGTTCTTGATAACACCGAGGAGGGAGACTTATAGAGGCGACACCATTACTGTAGTTAGTATCATAACTTTCAAGAGATCAAATGGGGTCACTTGTGTGGGGAGTTGGAGAAAAAATCAATACCAATATCTGGTTTGTCGGCAGGAAGAAATCATAGAGTTCTCACTATCCTGATTTCCAACTCCTGACAATTAGATTTATACTTCACCATAAATACCGAGGCAGGAAGGGGTACTTAGTTCACCTATCCAATCGTGTATAGTGTGAAGTCTTCATTATTATAGATCAGGGTGGTGGGTTTAGGCATTAGTGACATAGATGGATAGGTAACTCCATGATGACGGTGTCTTTTCATGAGATTACAGACTCTCAAGTACCCTGCTATGAACTAGTGGCTTGGAACCAGCGAGAGAGACATTGAGCATGCAGGAGAAAGATAAGATCACCAGCAACCACCACCTTGCTTAGAGGAAACGCCAAATAGCAGTGACTTTACTAAGTGCAGCAATGATGGAATCTACGGAGGTGACAAGCAAGCATTATTTACCTTCCCTATTGGCTCAAAATCAGGCCGACAAAGACAAAATAACAATAGTCCCTTAACGCCTCCATTTCACTTGATTGAAGTGAGGGGATTACTTGTGACTCTTAAGAATAAGCTTTAATGAATCCCAAAGTTGCGGTTAGGACAATGACAGTGCCAGTAATCAAATACACATGGACAGCCCACCACCCACTACATTAGCGTTTGAACTAGCATAGCATCCTACCACAAAGGAGGTGGAGAAGAAGTGGATTTTGGCCAGGAAGGAAGCGATAGTAGTCTTGAGCCCTCAACCACATCTTACGGCGTTTGATCTTGCTTGCTTGATAGTCCATGCCTTAACTATTTATGTTAAACCCATTGCAATAAAAAGATGACCTGACCATACACAACCTCCTTAGTACATGGCAGCTGTAAATAAGAATTGCAAGCTTTATGTGGTAATACAGAAAATACATGATATGTAACAGTTGCAACTATAAACATAGAGAATGGAACGAATGGTAATAATGGAAGGAAACGTTTAAGAAATGTGTTGAAGTTAATGCAAGTAAGGTGTGGTGGATGGCAGTATTAACAGAGAATATTTCAACCATCAAAAGTAATAATCGATTTTCAAAACAAGATCAATGTGCCCACTACAGATTATAGAAACAGTAAGTCAAATTTATCAATGATACAGGCACAGTTTCACTCAGCACAATCTACCAGAGCTATCAGAACATGATATGAAGCTACCTTCCTTTTCTTATGCAAATGTGGAAATATAGAAATAATTGGAGCTTTGTATTAATAAAATGAAATGAATTTCACACATTTATCATTCTAAAATTGACCATCCTTTCACTATTTTGAAGACCCCCGTTAATCACAGTAGTCACCATTTTTATTTTTTTTTGTCTATTCAGATGATAAAAAACAGAAAAACCAGATGCCTTGAGAAGAAAACGTTAATGCTGCACGTTTAATCCCAATAATGGCATTCTCAAACCATTTGTTTGAGGCTCCATATCTGCAATTAGATCCCTTCAAAAGGGAAATGGATACAGTTTACATGCAAAACTACAAAATGGATCCATAGTCAAAACTGATAAACACAAAGTCTTGGATAAATACCGAAAGAGTGATTCAAAAAAGATGCATACCCTCAATCAAAGGTGAAGACAACATTTTAATTGAGAACATGTAAGAAAAACAGATTTTAACTACAAGAAACACAAATTTGGAAATGTAATTGAGCCCTCCTTCTAGCGCCACTTGTAGGAAGCCAAATCTCACACATTGGTTGTATGGATTAGCGTCCTCATAGAATAACATATACCATTTACTCCAAACAAAATGCTAAAACTTAAACAAATATGCATGGAGAAAAGGAAATACAACCTATTCTATTCTATGATGGATTGGTGCCCTCCATGAAGATGTGAGAGAGCCCTTTCCCAATCCCTTTCTAAGCCAAATGAGATAGACAATGAGTTGCTATGAGCTCAAGTTGCCTATAGTTTAGATACCTTCAAATTGTCTTGTAAAATGAGAGAAGATGCATTGCTTTTATAGAAGAAGTTGAGAGAAGAGAGGCCAAGTTTAGCCAATGTGGGACTAAATCCCCTCCAATACAATAGAGACACTTGGCATGATGGGATTGGTCAAAGCTTGTGCAAGTTTTGGCCAATGTGCCCATTCAAATTTGAAAAATGTCAATAAATGCATGTTGTTGAGGGTTTTGGGGGGAATAATCTTTGTTCAAAAAAGTCAAAGATGAGAGTTATTGAGAGAAAATAGGCTTTTTAATAAATCAATTAAATTGATTTATTGATGCAAGTGGGTGGGTTAGTTAGGAGTTTAGATTTGACTCTAGTTGAGTCAAAAGCTAGAGAATGGTAATTGTGATTAGAAGTTAATTAATTTAGATTAATTAACTTAGGGGATTTTAGGGATTTGACATTAAATCTGTTTGATTTATTAAATCAAATGAGAAGAACATAAGGATTAAATAATTTGATTTATTTAATGAACCTTAGGAAGTTAATCAATAAATATTTTAATTGATTAATAGCAGAAATGAATGTTAATTTGTATGATGCCTGATTGTTATTTTTGCATGTCTACATTTTTCCCCTCTTTGAAGCAATGTACTCGTTGCATTGGTTCAAAGAAAGATTCTACCAACATCGAAATTAAAAATTCTTTGGTTTTTTCAGATGCCCCAGTGGAAAATAAGTACGTTAGTACAGAACTCAACATAACCAATAAAACATCCTAACATTTTTGAATTGACCCATGCAATTATCTGACCATATTAGATGTTCTAGTAGTTGAATTCCTATTTATTTTAAATTTTTGTAAAATATATCAAAACAATATTGAACAAACTCAGATGAATGTAAACGATTATCACTTACATAAAAATTGTACTCTCTCAAAAAAATTCTATTATCTTCTCTACTATCATTTGCATGTCTATAAAAAATATGAACAAAAATAGCTGGTTGCACTAAATTATAATACTATGAATTGAATTTATTCTTATGGAGCAATCTAGTATAATTTTCAGCAAAATCAATAGCCGACAATATAGTTCCAAATGGGAATGTGTTTTTACATAAACAAAATTGATTATCAAGCCAATGAGAAGACTGAGAGTGTTGAACATATTTAGGTACAATTTTATCTTGAAATTTTTTAATAAATGCATGCACACTAGATTTTTCCATAATTAGCTCACAACGTTTTCCAATTTTTCCATCTTTTAAAGAATACTAAACATTTAAAAAAACAATTACATCTACTAATTGTTGTCCAAATTCATTTAAACTACTTTCATGCATACATTCTCCTAATAATGAAAATTTATCACATCTATCGCATTCTCCATAAATACATGATTTTAAATATAATAAGTTTTCATTAGAGGGTTCACAAAACAAACCTATTATAAATTTTTTGATTCTTTCAGGTGGCATATTAATACCACAAATGTCCTGCATAATTTGGTTAACATGCAAAGTGCATCATATATATCGAAAAATATCATAATAATAATGAAATTGTACATGAGTCTTACAACAACAAGAGATTTGTTGCTTATTAATTCTAACATACAAAGTTTTACACTTTTCGAATGATCTTTGACTTATTTTAATATTCAATGGTAAGATTGAAGCATCTATTTTTTTTTAATATAATTTAGTTTGAGTCATATCTAAGAGATGCTTTGGATGAGGTACACGAATTTTGGAACCCACCCTTAATTTTAAGACATCTCTAATGTTAGGTGATACTCTTGTATTATCATGCCAAAATTTATTGATTAAAGATTTAATTTCATTAGTTAATTTCATGTCTGATCTTGGAAATCTACCACTAAAACTCCAACATTAATTAATTGGATCCTTTTCAATATTTTCTCTTCTTTTAGCAGCTTGTATCAAAGTTTTAGTATTTACTTTTATAAATTTACTAATCTTACTTAACATTATTTTATTTTAAGTTGCTTTAATCAACTAAAGCAGTTGTTATTGCACAACAAGCCATGTTTTTTTATCTTTAGATTGACTTTTCTTACCTATAAAATCAATAGCATTAGCAACACTAGATATGACTTGTTCTACTGAATCATCTTTTTTTTTTGGTTTTACAATAATACCATATTTTTTCATCACTTTTCTCATTTTCTATATTCTAATCAATTGCACCATGAGTTGACATTGGAATCCTATTTTATTTCTATAAAAAAAAATATATATATATTTTTATTTCCATAAGTTATAATTTGCTTCCAAGAAACTTTACCACGAAGGTTATCTAGCACATATTTTTTCAATTGTAAAAAAACATTTTCACCTTCATCCATACAAGGGGTTTCATTTTCATTCACACAAGGGGTTCCATTTTCATTTTCAAATGTAAAAATAATTTCATTCTCATTTTCATCAATACGAGGGATTTGATTATCATTTGCATTCTCATAAGATATATTTTCATCATTTTTTTGTTTCTGCATTCTTTCAACCCTAGAATTATCAATATTATCAAGACTTGGGTTTGAAAAAATACCTAGAGATTTTTTCAATAGGTGCATTTTCCATATCATTGGGAGGTGGATTTGAAGACATACCCGAATTTGTTTGCATAGGTACTATTTCCATGTCATTTAAATTTGAAGTTGAAGGCATAGTTGAGTTTGTCTCCATAATTGCATTTTCTTCTATATTCACCATCTCCACATTTGCATCATCTACATTCATTTCATCATTCATGGATTCCTCTTCAACATTCATGGAACTAGATGCTTCCAAAATTTTCATTTGACGAATTCTTTATCTTCTATCCCTTTATCGTTTTGCCTCCATATCAATATTTTCTTGAATTTATTTATGTGTCAATGGCTTTCTACACTTTTTTTTGTCTTTTCTTTCATCCCATGGTTACCAAATCCTCTTTGATGAAAAAAAATGATTTACCTGTAACCAATTTTCAAATTTTCATCTCCTTCAAATATTCAAATAAAACTATGTACTATGAAGATCCTTTCTTCTATAAACTTTGAAGTACAAAAACATCATGAATACATAAAAAAATTCTCTTTTTTGAATCTTCTTGTAAATTATTCTTGTACTTGATTCCACTTGAGAAAAATCAACCTCACTTGTCTTTTCAACCAATTTGCAATAAAAAATGCAGAAAATGACGCTTTCAGACTGTACTACAGAAAAAGAATGTTGCAGGAAAAATGTGTTCTACCAAAAAAATTCAAATCAGGGGAAAATGGTTATATTAGAAACGTTTATGTGTTACCTTTACCCAACGAGTAAAAATATAACGTGTACACATTATGAAACACACACTCATTTTATTTAAATAACGTCTACGCGTTTAAGTAACACACACGGGTTATTTAAAATTTGGTTTCACAACCCACCTACAACCTTGATTTTAGGGTCAGGAAAGGCTTAGCAATCTGAGCCTTAACCTTTGACCTGCAACTAAAAAACTAAGGCAGATTGAAGAAGAATGTCCAACTTTGACAATATGGTTGATGGACTTTCTTTTGAATCAATCTATAAAATTAAAACCCATTACAAAAAATAATGTCTAGTTCCCAAATATATATATTTTTATTAATATTGGATTATATTTTCTAATTTTTAATTAATTTCAAAGAAAACTAGTCCTTAAACTTGAAATATCAGAATTTTTTTGTTTTTTAATATCTTTTTTTATGGTTAAGTTTCATGTAAAAAAAATTATATGACATCAATCTCTAGACAATTCTCTACACAATGAAAAAAAAAAGAATAGTTTATGTCAAATTGTGTTGTCCGTACACGTTGATTTTTAAAAACAACAACTAAGGCCCATCAAAATTCAATAAAAAAACAAATATTCAACAAAAAATTACAAAAAAAAGTTCTCATCAATCTTCATGTTGTCGGGGCGGGGGGCCTAGCTCGATTGGCTAAAAACATCCTGTTGCAGGCAAGAGGTCACGAGGTCTAGTCTCCCCCCAAACCCGTGGTACCGGAGGGCGTGTCGCGCCAGCGCCACCGGTCATATGAAAAAGTTTATCAGGCACACTGCAGTTTATAGGGGGACGGATAACCGACCGATTCCTGCAGTCTAAAAAAAAAAATCTTCATGTTGTTAGCTCTCTTTCCCCAAAAGGAATTAGCAAAATAATTTTATTTGGGTCAACAAGTGGTGTCTGTACATGTGCAAGGTATGGTAAAAAGTTAGGGACTTTTAAAAAGTGGTTTTTATAGATCCCTATCAAAATTTAATTTCTAGAATCTGGGTATTTGAATAATTTACATATTTAGAAACTACATTCAAAATTCTAAATTTCATATTACTGACTTTTTCAAAAATTCATTATGTAAGTGCCTCAAATTTTCAGTCCAAGTGTGACAAATTCTGAAAAACAGCAAAAACACTTCCACTTTTTGAACTTTTTGTGGACCCAATTTCTCGCATCAACCCATTAATTAAATACATAGACTCCTTTTAATTCCTCTACTTATAAATAAATTTCCAAATTTATTTATATATTTCACTTTCTTATATTCTTCCTAAAATCATTTTCTTTTAAATTTAATTAAATAAACAAATCTACCTTTTTTTTTTTACTTGGTTAATTCACTCTCATTAAAATTGAATTTCTAAATTCAATTTTGCCACATTTATACATATTCCTCTAACCTCTTTGCACCTCATCTTCCACCTCAACATGTGTCACATGAATTTAAATATTTCTATTTTCTAAAATAGGAATTTCCATCAAAAAACTCCTAACAAGATTGGAGACACATGGCTTCTTCCTCCCTTTGATACTCTTCAACACTTGGAAAAGTGTTCTATTAAGGGGAACCATCTCCATGATTTTCTCTAGCTTCTTCTTCCTCTATCGTCGATCTCTCTAGATCATAATCTTGACTGTTGAATCCTACCACATTAGAATATTCCTTGGAAATCCTATAAATACAACATCATCCTCCAACTTTTGAAAATAGATCTTTGAGAAAACTTAGTCTACAAGAATCATACTAGCATTTGGAGAGCATTGGCTTAGAATCTTTAGTTTGCATTTAGCATTTGCATTGTACCATTGTTATAGTGGAAATTTCTTTTGTAGAATCATAACATTGCCTTAGTTTTATAGAATTCATCCCAGAATTGCATTTAGAATTGCATCGCATCATTAGCAATAATCTTTACATCATTTATACAATAGTACTTTCATCCATCATTTAGCCTTTTATATCGAGAATATACAAAAACTTGTTTATGTAGGCATTTATCTTTGCATTTTATAAATCTTCTCATTTCTTAGGTTTCCATCTAATAAATTAATTTGCAACACATAAATAAATTTGAGAGCATGCATGAATTTGAAGTTCCTTAAGATTAGAGAGAAATGAAATAATTTTAAAGAGTAGATATAGTTGTTTGTCTTATTATTTCAATCTCTCTTTCATGTAAGATATTTCATTGATGTGTGTTGGATTTATCTTGCTAATTCCTCATTTCAATATCACACACCATCAACTATACTAACCTTTCATAAACCCTGCAAAAGGAACAAAAGGTGGAGCACTAAAAGACACCTGACCAATAGCAAAAAATCCACCAAAAATTTATTCAGTCTAGAATTGATATTATAATCTTAGTTATATTATAATCCAAATTCATCCCTTTATGTAGTAGAAATATTCATGACAAAGAAAATTTTAAAATACTTACATGATATAAATGATCCTCCACTATATATTAATAATTTTAAAATAAATACACATTGAAACTATTTTATAAATCTATGAAATGATTAAATAATTAATACCATTCCATGCAAGAAAGTATGGGCTTGGAAAAAAATATTGAATATCTATACCCTAAAAACTTCCACTATGAAGAAATTTCTACATTTGGGAGAATCCCTTGACTTGTAATACATGTAGATATCATAAACAAATATTAAATTGTTGAATTTTTACCTTATAATAAACTCCACCAAGCATGCAAAATAGGCCAATTTCCAAGGTCAACAATAGCTAACCAAACCAATATTACAACTTAAAATGTTGCATTTATCTCTCGAATATTATCCCATAGTTACACAGTCTAATCACACAAATAAATAATTCAATTCAACTAGAAACATGCCATATCAACCTCATGGTTATAAATAAATAAGATTATAATTTTCACAAGGATGGAGGGCCTTCATCAATTATTTTTTAGTGCAAGTTAATAGGCAAGTAGAATTCAAAAACTCATAATTGAGTGTGAAATTTTAACTTAGACGCCTCTGATAGTAGTATGCATCTTTTCCATGACTAGCCCTTCTCATCTATCAACTACATATAATTATGTCTAAGATCCCTAGTCTAGTGGTACATTGAAGTATTTTGAGACTTCCATTACATGAAAATATAACACTAGTATGATGCACATATGATAATACTAGGCTTGCTTGTTGACATAATCCAACACTATAAGTTTTCATTAGTCTCCTTAGTTGGAAACTATTATGAAATCAATTAATTAAATTATCAAAAAAATTATTTTGCAATAGAAATTTGTGAAATTACGCTACAATGGCAGCCTTTCCTTCCAATGGCTTTAAAATTCCTACAACAAGCCTCAACAATAATACTTCCTTCTTGAAAGAGCTCATCATTTTTTATGTTCAATAACATCAAAAGATCATTTTGGTTAAAAACCTATATATAACTCCAAGATAATTACAACATCTCTTGAAGGGCCCACCAATCATATTTTACCACAATTAAAATGATCAAGACTATTCAAATGCATATGTGCATGCATTAGTATTTGTAGGAGACTAATTGGTTTCCACTAGTGATGGGTACATAATAGTAAAATCATATTGGCCATTACATTCCAACTATGCTTCAAACCTTCAAATAATGGTGTATAGAAAGGTGAATTATAGTCAACATGAATAGTGTTTAAACCCATTGAAACATGGATGAACATAGATTGTGAAGATAAGTGAAACTCAATATCTTGTAGCTAGCACAGGTTAGGTGGAAATAATTTATGCATGAGATAATAGCTTGACACCATCAAAGACATGTCACTTGACACATAATAAATCACTAATACCCTTGGAAAACATTTGGCCCCTGATTATGAACATTGAAACCTTTCTATATTGTTATGGAAAAAGGTGTAAATCATGATTGAACCTCATACCATGGAAAAAGTGAACATGAAAAAATTGCATGAACTCTTATTCACTTGGAAATAAACTGTTAGATTTCAAAGCACTTGTGAATCTGCAAACATAGAAACAATAAATTTTGTAGAGTGAATCTCCTTCATAATCAAGTTTAGAAGGATCTTGTGTCCTATAAGTAGGCTCCAATGATAAATAAGGTTGCCTACCTTGGGAGGATCTCCTGGGATCCATTGTATAACACCTTCTTGGGTTGAATAAAACATATGTCCATAAGTGGACTTCTAATTCAGATTAAAACGATATAAAATAGTCAATGGGCCAATTTATATGTTCTATATATAGCCACCCACAAACCACAACCATGCACCATTCACATAAGAAAAAATGCAAGTGGACATACACACAAAATAAAAATGTTTACACCTCTTGAGATCTAATGGCGACTTTTTGGACTTAGAGGATGGTAGAGTGAAGCTACATGGGATATTATAGTCTGACCATGTCGTTTGCCCCTACTCACTAGCACACTGAAATGTCATCGTTGCATGGAGAATCTCCTCAACCAAGCACTAAATCTTATATATTAGATAATATGTGAGGGTTTCCATTACTATAGGGCTAAATCTTCTAGAATTGTTGGGGTCACGAATGGGGTATTGGGCACAATAATATGAATTTTATGGGGAGATTTTAATAAAAGAAGCCAAATAAATTTTGGTGATAAATTATAATTTGGTCTATTAAAATTTAGTAGGAGTTCATTGGTTAATTATGACTTATATGTATGATAGTTGATTACATGTTTTGATCTTATATATTTATATTTTAATTTTTTGATAATTGGGTCATTAAATTACATTAATATGTGAAACTTTTAAAGTAACTTAATTATCTTGACTTTCTATCATGTTTCTATACCATATCATTTATGTTGCAAGTATGAATGTGTTTGATGGTGTTTTCATTAATCGTGTCATTGATATCAACACAGTTAAGATTTTATACAAATGGTACTTGTATAGTTGAGATACTATAGAAGTGCCTAGAGTACATGGAGCTATATTTATGAAGTTGTAGTTGTGTTTTTCCCAAGTATTGTTTTGAAAATTTTAGAAATAATGAAAGAAATTTTGAAGTGTGTTCTAAGTGTACTCCGGTATTGTGCTTTGTCTATGTTTATCCATTTCCTATGTGCATTTGTAAAAGTGTTGAATATATTAAATCAGTTGTATATCCTAAGTTTTAGCTTTTGGGTTGATGGAGATTAGCAGATGTGTTCATTGGTGTGTGAACTGGTTTGACAAAAGTATTTGTTTGTGGACTGGGATAAAAAAAAATTCTTCGTAGTCTTCTAATAAATGGTTTCACATCTTGTAGATCTGGGAGATGAATCTTTCTAAAGTTTTTTTTATTCTAACAAATTTTCTTGTGGTTTGGCACTCTAGAAGACCTGCTCGAGAGCTCTTGTTTTTTTGTTGGTTGGTCTGGGTGGACTAGTCAAGAGTTAATTATGAATGAAGTTTGTTGTAATTCTTGTGGATGTTCCAAAGGTGTTCTCTGAGTTGGTAAAATATTTGGTGAAATATGTTGAGTGATCCACTTGTGATTATCTTGCTAGAGATGTGTGTACTTCAAAGATCATTGGTGTTTTCATTAAGCTTAGCTAACCTGGTGTCTATACGTTACATTAATCTTTTGCATCTATTTAAAAAATCATGTGTTTGATCCAAGATGCTGATTAGGTCCTAAATTAAATATGTATTTGGTCCTCTCTCATTCATATCCACCGTGGGAATGTTGAGTAGCCAACCCAGTTTAAATTTTTAAATGAAATTGGATAACTGACCTTGGAGAATGTTGCTAAGGTTGAAGATGGTATAATAGAAAATAAAGTTGTAGAAAATTGTATATCCATCATCCACGAATTGATCAAGTGAGTGAAGTGTGCGAAAAAGTGCAAAAATCAAAGACTGGAAGAGAAAATTGATGCAATAATACATTAAGGTGTTATTGTTGGACTCAAGGGAACACTGAGAGGGGGGGTGAATTAGTGTTCAACAAATCTTAAAATTCATTCATATAAAACTTGAAACCATTTCATTATTGCATTAAAGAAAAGATGCACGCATTCAAAGTAAACAGTCACAACACCATGCCAAACAGATTTTTGTGTGGAAACCTTGTTAGGGGAAAAAGCGTGGTTGAGGTTAATCCACAATTTTGAGTACTCAAAGTATAATTGGTTACAAAGTAATGCACTTTCATTCATGCACACTACCTAGAGCTCACTACTCAAGAGAAAAGAGGCTTACTACCCACAGAATTCAGATTAAGACCATCTAAAGGGTGAACTGAGATAGTAGCATCTATATATGCCGATTTACAATTTCGGTGAAGTTCATAGATTTCATTCTGGATCACTTTTTTTATTCCTCTCTTTACTCTACCTTGTTTTGCACTTTCCTGCTCTTTACATCACTCATAATCATATTCACACTTCTACATTACTGAATTTTGCACTTCCACATACACCCCTTATGATCCACACAATCTACTCACTACCTACTATCTCAAAATGATAAAACCAACTACATATAAATATCCATAGTTAAGGATTTGTTCATCCATCAATCATTTTTATGAAATATTAAGTTGTTTATATCTTGTCAACCAAATCCACCTCTAAATATTTATGCGCATCCTCCAAAGTTGGCTAAGAAAAAGAGAGGACCCAAATAATATTTTTTCAAGTATGAAGACTTATAATTAATTCCATCTTAAAGATCCACAATCACTAACTTTGTCGGATCAACCTTCTAGCATAGATAATCATCAAATTGGTGCACCAAATCATCTAGATCACGTACCAATGAGTGTGAAAAAAAAAAAAGATACTGTAGAATTGTCAAAAAACCTTCCTTAGAGATTTACAATCCAAAATGTTTGTCTGGTGTCTATCTAGTAAGGTGTTTAAATTATCTTTTATGCCTATAACCAGATGTCATGTTCTTCACTATGTTCTACTGATCAAAACCACAAATTGAATTGTAAACCAGATGTCACTAAGGTTTTCTAGATTGAATTAGGTTGCCATCAATGAAAAAAATTACAAGCCATATTCCAACAATCTCCCCCTTTGGCATTGATGGCAACACCTAGTGAAAAATGACCAAGTGTTAGAAGCATTATAGGTATACTACAAAAAAATTTATTGTGCCTACTCCCCCTAATATTTATAAGTCATTCTCTCCCCCTATGAGGTATTTTTAATTGAATTCTCTCCCCCTTTGACATCAATGGAAAAGCATGAATGCCATATGCCAAAAATAAAAAATATGATAAAATATGATGACAGGGCAGTGACAAAACCAAGTGAAAAAACATGTGTTCAAAATATTCAAAGCTTCAAAACTTCATCACATACATTTTGATAGATCTCTTCCTTTGATCAAAATTTCAAAAAATTGAAAAACGATTAACAGTTACCTTAAAAGATTATCTTATTTTTCTTCTTTACTTCCAAAAGGAACTTCTTCCATCCATCTATTGTGATTCAAATAATAATGATCAGACTATTGTTTTTGGAAGTTTTTCGATGATCTCAATAAGAGATTCAAGGATTGTGATAGCTTCTCCCAATTCCTCACCAATTTTCAATATTTCCACCATCTACTCTAGTCTACATTCAATTAGACCCTTTACCTTCCAAAAGGTGTCCACAAGAAAATTCTTTGAGAGTAGAATTTTTGAGAGTTTTGTTTGTAGCTTTCGGATTATTTTCCTGATCAAGCCATCCAGATCCTAAGATATGTCAAAGCTTTTTCCAATTTCATTCAATTCTATTTCAATTTGATCCAACTTGTCTTTGTAGTTTATCATTGCATGGGGCCGACAAATGCAATAATTGTAGATGCTAGTGGTTGAACTTATGCATTGCTTTAGTTCATTCATCTTCTTATTTAGCTTGGAGAGGGATAACTTGAATTGTTCCTTCGGGTGTGAGACAACTTCACCTTCTTCTTCAATTTTGTCCTTTGAGCCCATTGACTCTTTCCCACACTCAATCATTTCTTTAGATAAAATGTCTTGCAAACTTTCTAATCTTATTTTAAACTACTCAACATGACCATTCAAAACTTCTAGAATCAAGTCTTGATCATATGATGGTCTTTCTAACAATAACTTTGCAATTTTTTCCATGCCACCATCTTCTTGAATAAGTTCTTGTAGTTTTTCTTTAGTCGGATCTTCTTCTTGACCACCTATTCTTGGTCAAGATTCACTTTTTAGAGGATTCTCAATTTATTCATCTGATTCTTCATCCCAAATGTCCACAATTTCTTTTTCTTTCCCTTTTTCCTCAATCTTGGGAACTTTGTTTTTCTAAGGATTGTAATCAATAATCTCCTTTTCTCCTTTTTGACCTTTAATAGGGCTACCGGAAGATGAACCAACTTCCATTGATTTCACTAGAGGGGAAAATTTGATTGATCTGGAATTTTCAAGCACATTCTTAAATAAATTTTCAAACTCGAAATCCCAATTATCTAGGCTCTTAGAATAGGAGTATATTTGATTCCATACCAATTTGTTTGATTTCCATACTACATTGTCAATTTTTGGTAATTAATTCAAGAAATACATCACCAAACATATAATCAAGGCGCCAAACCTAAATGAATATCCTGATTCCTTTGTCATTTGAATTTTCTCCATGAGTTGATCTTTTAACAATCCACATAGGCCAAAGTCTTGACCTTCAATTATCATTTTGTGAGCAATATACATTGTGCTAGCCAATGTGGCTCCTTCTCAATTTATGTAGAAGATCTTGTATGTTATTCCATGTGAAACATAATTCGTGATAGGATTCTTGATTGTAGCAATTATCAAAACTCTTTGATCTCTGATTACTCTGGTTAGGGTTTTGACCTCCTTGTTCCAGATAGATTTATTTTTGGGAATATCTCTAATTATGCAAAAACTAGTTAAATTCTCAATTTCCTCTTTTGAAATGGTGTATGGTTTGTCGAAATTCAGAATGTCATCATGTAATATGCTCAACAAGAATTTCACAAATTTTGCATTTTCAAAGTACAGAAACTCATTCCACAAATCCAAATTTTCATGCTTAGCTTCACTTAATTCCTTTAATTCATCTAGGTAGTAGAAAATTTCTCATAGATCTAATCTTCACACTACTATATTCACCTAGAGTTATTTAGCCTTTAATTTATTCCATTTTCCTTTTTGCGTTTTAGGGTTCACAACCAAACACTTAACTTGAATGAAGATTTTGAGAGTAATTTGGAATACCTGATAGATTTCAAGATTTATTGATGAATCGATTTAGCTGCTTCAAAATTCACCTAATGAGTCAACTTCTTCCTCTTTCCTTTGATGGAAATTGACAAATGACAGTGCTAACTTGACTTTTATAGCTCACATAAGTGCAATAAATGAATTTGACCTAATTTTTCTAGAGACTATATTTTCATATGGCCATAGAAAAATTCTTTATGGATCTATGAACTTTTAGAGCTTCCTTCCAAAAATACTTCAAAAATTTTGTATACTTCAGATATAACTTCTAAACTCTTTTCTACATTGATATCGTCCATAGTTAGGGGAGGAAGGATTTTCTTGGAAAGGCTTTACTTAAGCTAGTGGCCTGAAGTCAATTATTGGAATAGCTACCGGAGGAAGGTTCTAGAGTGGAACCATTTCCAGTATCAAAATAATATTTCATTACCCATGTCTTATTCATATGATCTCTGATTTCATCAGTAGTTACCTTTTCTTTCCCTTTTGTGAATTTTATCTTAATTTATGCCTCTGTATGCCAGACCTCTTTTGTCTACATTTTTTTTTCTACAAAATCTTGCAATATGGCCATACTTGTTGCAATGGTAACACACAATGTTTCCTTATCTTGAGTGGTCATTCCAATGACTTTATCTAGAGCTGCATTGATTAGCTATATGCCCAAGTTTCCAACATGCATAAAATTCAAGTTTTCCTCTAGCAACAGAGTAACTTGACACATTCCTTCACTCAATTGATTTATGACCATAGCTTTTTCAATTGAAACATTGAGCAAAAAATTATGACACTCTTGAAGTTATGTTTCTTCTATTGGAAAAACAAGGATAGAAAATTGAGAGGGGGGGTGAATCAATTGGTACCAAAATCAAACTTATACAACATTAATCAACCTTATATCACAGATCTAAAAATTAATAGTGCAAGCATAAAATCAACAACACATTAGTGACACATAAACACCAATATGTTATATATGGAAACCTTGTTAGGGGAAAAAAACATGATGGATGTTAATCCACAAGATTATACCCTGTTAGAAGTATAATGAAGAATAAAAAGAGAATGCACTTGCATTCAGGCACACTGCCCAGAGAAAATTGCTCAAAGCGAAGGCTCAATGCCTTACTTATGGTATTCAGATTAAATCCATATGATTAATTTGAACTAATTAAATAGCTTCTACAAAAAGCCTGATTACAGTTCTAGTTAGGCGCACAAAAAAAATTGTCAGCACTTCCACACTCGACTCAATCCCTTCCACACTCTGCTCTAAAGAATTTGACCCTTATTCCCACTTTTACATTACTTGTACACTTGAGAACTACTTCCAAATTAGGAAAAACATCTCATATATATATCTGCTACATGGATTTACATCCACTATTCAGTCGACCAAGAATAAAGAATAAATTGCAATTGTCGGCCTTGATACATGAATAAATTACAATGCACACCAACACAATTCTGTCACAACATAGTGAGGACCTAAACAAACATCTGAAAACATTCTAAACAATAAAATGTTAATCCTCATGGATCTGTAGCATGCTAAAAACACAATGTCAGCCAAGAACATGAACACTCAGGCACATATAAGAAAAATACTCAATCATGAACACTCCAATCACTACGGACATAAAACAAGGATAGACAACAATCTAGAATCATCCATTAATGTCATAAGTACATGTGAAACAAATGAAATTACCATATTTTCATTCACTTGAACTAAGAACACCATCTACAAAAGCTAAATAACTGTAGGCACACAGATCATCATAACTTCCACAAATGTTTATGTGCACCTCAAAAACTTGTGCACAACATACTTGAAAGGTTCAACAACAACCTTTGAAGTGCACCTTCAGATCTTCAACACATAGAGCTTTCCAACATTCTGACCTTCTCAGCTCCACTAGATGTTTGTACTATATATTTTACAATTTTCTCAATCTCCTTAACATATATAGCCTTAAGCATATTTAAATGCTAATGGTGTTGAAATAAATGACATCCACATATCAGCAACACAACCACAACATCCAACAATCTCTCCCTTTGGCATTGATGGAAACACATGATGTGAAAAATAATACCATCAACCCAACTAACTCTTCTTCAACAATCTCCCCTTGACATTGTGCACTTTTTCCTAATTCCTTCATTGCTATTTTTTCCCACTTTTTTCACATTGCTTCTCTCCCCCTTTGACATCAATGGAAAAGGTAGAAATTCTCTGATCTCAATTTTGAATCATTTGACTACTCCCCCTGAGTATTAGTCACCACAACATCAATCTGAAATATGATATGGCAATGAATTCACAAACTGATGCAAATACTTGCATCTTAGTTCTAATTCAGACGTGAAATCACCCCTAATTTTCCTTAGAGGTACTAAATGTTAGAGTAAAGTAATTAATTAACTTTACTCTCCTCTTAAGATTTCGCCTTGCACACATATTAGTCATTTAATAATTAATATTAATTATTAAATGCACTCACCTTTAGGGTTAGGTTTTCCTTTTAGGTTTTGATCTCCTTTTATAAGGATCGATCTCTTGTATTTCTTTTATGCTCTATTCATTTTTTTGGAATACATCTTGCACATTGTGAGAGCCAAACCCTTGTCTTGATCTCTCTCTTTCTTTGTGACAAGTCTTTTGCATACAGGTATTGATCAGGTTCTGTGGATTTGCATTTCTCAAATCCTACATGGTATGAGAGCTAGATCTACTACAGCTTGTTCAGTTTTTTGAAAGGATTAGAGATCTAGGTTTGGTTGCATCAGATCTGTGTTTTTTTTCTAGTTTTTTGTGGATTTGGGGGGAAGTTTATTTTTGGTGAACTATGGGAAAAAACCGACATCACGGTTGAGTCCAGAAGGCCCAAAAACCCCTATTTTCATATAAAGTTTGTCTAGTTTGGACAAAGTTGCTAGGTGAAGCAAAAAAAATCTACTCTAGGGCCGTACGGCCCCACGGCACGATTTTCAAGGCAAAAAATTCAAAAAAAATACATAAAAAATCAAATTTTTATTGATTTTTTAAAAGTTTTTGTAAAAAATCTGTGCCCCCAATTTAAAACCCGGGCGTCGCCGATCCGCCACCCAGCGGCCACCGGGCGGCCACCCAAGAGCCACTCGGCTAGGCGGAGCCACCGGTTCGCCGCCGGTGGACTGTGCAGCCCCCACGGGCTTTGCCAGGGTCACATGCAGGCCCAAGGGCTTTGGCCTTAGCTCCAACTTCCAGCCCCTTGGTTGCTGATAGGGCTAGGGGCCGAAGGTTTTTAAGCCCCTGAGGGCTGTTCAAACTTTTTAAAAATACCCTTTTGAGCTATTTTCACAAAATTGGGTGTATCTCGGGTGTCTTAGCTCGGATTTTCAAATGAAAATAGGCATCGGAAAGCTGGTTTTGAGCTTGTTCTGATGGTGCAGGAATTTCTTCAAAAATATTTATTTTACATGCAGTTTTTCGCAGTCAAATTCAGATGATTGTTTTGCACTCCGAGGGGCATAACTTGCTCAATTTTGCTCTGTTTTTTGAAAGCAAATAGGCATCGGAAAGGTGGTTCTATGCTCTTTCCAGATCTGTAGTTTATTTCACTAGAAAATTATTCAGGTACACAAAGATTTGTCTCATACATATACTGCTTTCTATTGTTTTCTGGCTTTCAGTTTGTACTGGGGATTGGTTTTTTGCATTGTGGGGGGGTGTTTTTTTCTTGCTTTCTGTCATTTACATCAGAAAACCAGAATCTATAAACACCAAAACAAAACAAAAACCCCTTCTGCATCTTCTATCTAGTTGTGAAAGACCACTAAGTAATAATAAAAAAATTCAGAGCAGTTGAGGCACAGCTCATAGCATCGCTGAAAATACTTCTACTGTTGAACTTCTCACACCCCATAACTATCATACCTAGAAGAAATTTATGACACGTCTTCTCAGATCAAAGGGGTTGTGGTCCTGTTTAGATATGGTTTAGCCAATTTTGACAAGGCCATTTGAGGTTATGCAACATAGAAATAAGATGGATGAGGCTAAGGGTTTGATTTCCTTACATGTTTCAGACAGCTTGTTGTTTCATCTTGATGCATGTAACAGTCCTCTTGAAATGTGGACCAAGTTCAATGATTTATTTGGTACCATCAATTAGTTCTGTGCACTACAGATTGAGGTAGAGTTGACTTCACTTGTACGTGATTCTTTTGCCTCCACTGAGGACTTTCTGATGAAATTCAAACAACAAAGATCTCTTCTACAGGGTTGTGGTAAGGTTAAGACTGATACAGAGTGTATTTACTTGATTTTGTCAAAGCTTCATAGGAACTTTTAGATATTCTCATCTACCTTCCATTCCACTATGGATGCCTTGGGTGCACGTTTTACCATGCCTTCTTTTGAGGTGTTTTGTGATCGTTTGACAGGAGAGCAGGCTAATATATCACAATTGGATGCTCTCACAAGATCACCGCACCAAGCGTTGGTAGCACAGTCATCTCAGGGGAAGCAGAAGTAGAAACAAAAATAGAAACCATAGACCACAGAGCATTGGAAGGATTCCAGTTCACAGAAGACTTCTGATTCACCTTCTCCTAAGGGGGAATCATTGAAGAAAGATAGACCTAAGTGTACTTATTGCAATAAGCTAGGAAATGATGAGTCCAAGTGTTATGAGAAGAAGATAGATGGATATGCAAAACAGGTTTCAGATTTGACAGCTCTTCTTGAGAAGAACCATATTCATCACTCTTCTTCATCTACTTCAGGCGGGTCTTCTTCTTCACCATCATTCCAGATAGATCGATAGGCCCCACATAAGGGTCATGCATTATGTGCAACCACCAGTTCACATTCATCTAGATGGCTACTGGATTCAGGTACTTCACACCATATGGCATCTTCTCAGGACATGTTCTCATCTTTCGAGGCTGTGTCCTCACCACATATATTGATGGGTAATAACACTTATATGAGTGTATGTGGGAAAGGTTCTATCGATATTGATGATGGTACATTCAATGATGTACTATGTGTTCCATCTTTGTCCACTAACCTTCTCTCCATCTATCAGATTGCTCACAGTGGGACAGGGAAGACAGTTGAGTTCACACCTGATTCAGTGCACATTAGAGACATTCAGACTGGCAGTATTGTTGCAACAGGGACAGTTGATCATTCTTCCCGATTGTATGAATTCACACACTTTGGTCCACCATCTCTCTCTCTTTCTAAAAGAGAGAATGCAATATTTGAGGAGAAGTTCGGTCACTTGAACTTATGTGTTCTTCCATATGTTCATGAGACTAGTGTTGAGACTTCTACACCTCTTCCTCCTGTTGAGATCACATTTGTTCAGTAGGATACCTCTTCAGTTGTGACTGACATTGTTGCTCCACTCATCGAGCCATCAAGTGTAGTTGCTGAGGCCATATTTGAGGATATTCCTTTCATCATAGATGACAAATTCAACACACCTGTTATCCCTTCTTCATTGGAGATTCCATTTCAAGATCATCTTGAGTTGTTTGATTCACCATTTTGTTATTCATACACTCATGTTGTTGTTCAGTTCTTCAGTGAGCATCATCCAGGACTTCCATTTTCACCTCACATCCAGGGATTTCCTCTTCTTCGACCATTGGATCTGTTTCTTTCTCTGAGGCGACACATCGGTTTGATCATTGGCATAGGGGTTCTCTCATTTTGGGGGGGCTTTGGAGTCTCCACTCTCTCTCATGGGGGGGTATCTGATTGTATATCTGTATATGTTCTTGAGAGAGTCTCTTGAGACATTCCATTTGTACTTTCTTTTTGCATCTCTTTTTGGAGAGGAGTTTTTTCCCACTGGGTTTTCTCCTTTTCTCCATTTCATAGAGATTTCCTTGTACTTGGGTACCTGATCAGGCCTAGTTGTCGGGACCCTTGTTTGCTTTCATGCATTATAGTTACTTTTGCTTTCTTGCACTAGTTTGTAGCTGCACTCTTGCTTATCTTAAGGGGGGGTGTTAGAGTAAAGTAATTAATTAACTTTACTCTCCTCTTAAGATTTCGCCTTGCACACATATTAGTAATTTAATAATTAATATTAATTATTAAATGCACTCACCTTTAGGGTTAGGTTTTCCTTTTAGCTTTTGATCTCCTTTTATAAGGATCAATCTCTTGTATTTCTTTTATGCCCTATTCATTTTTTTGGAATACATCTTGCACATTCTGAGAGCCAAACCCTTGTCTTGATCTCTCTCTTTCTCTATGACAAGTCTTTTGCATTTCTCAAATCCTACACTAAAAAGTATCCTTAGGCAATGGCTTTGTAAATATATCTATAATTTTCTCTTTGGTGGGTATGTACTCCAGTCTAACCTCTTTGGCACTTACTTTGTCTCTCAAGAAGTGACACTTGATGGATATATGCTTTGTCTTTGAATGCAATATTGGATTCTTAGAAATTTTAATGGCGCTTGAATTGTCACAGAATATGGCAATGGGTTCTTCATACTCAACTCTAACATCTCTCAACATTTTCTTCATCCATAATACTTGGGTGCAATTGTTTGTAGTAGCAGTGTACTCTGCCTCAGCAGTAGATAATGAAACTATTTTTTTCTTCTTGATTAACCAAGATACCAACTTCTTACCTAAGAAGAATGCACCACCACTGGTACTCTTCCTATCATCTACATCCCATGCCCAATCAACATTAGTAAAAGCACTTAGAGTAAGATCATTATCCTTTGGATACCAAAGACCAAGATCAATTATCCCTTTCAGATATCTAAATATTATTTTCATAGTAGTCACATGGGACTCTTTAGGATCAACTTGAAATCTAGAAACCATGCACAGAACATTCATTATGTTTGGCCTAGTCTGAGTCAAATAGAGTAATCAACCAATCATTGACTTGTATCTTGTTTGATTTTCTTTGGGAGAATCATCTTTCTGTGTAAGTTTGCATCCGGTCACCATAGGTGTACCAACTAGGTTTTAAATCTTCCATGCCAAAAAAATTTAGTAACTCTTTCACATACTTAGACTAAGATACAAAGATTCCATCATTTAACTAAGTAATTTGCAATCCTAAAAATAATTTCATCTCTGCTATCATTGACATTTCAAATTCACTTTTCATTTCATCGAAAAAAATTATACACAAATCATCATCACCTTCAAAAATAATATCATCAAAAAAGAATTCAATGATCAATTCTTTATTCTGATCAAAATTGAAATACATATTGTTGTCAATAGTACCCTTATTAAATACAATTTTCAACAAGTATTTATCCAATCTAGTATACCAAGCTCTAGGGGCTTTCCTTAGTCCATAAAGGGATTTCTTCAATTGGAATACCATGTCCTTTTCATTAGTTAACTGAAATCCATCTAGTTGTTCAACATAAACTTCTTCTTCTAGTTCACCATTCAAAAATGTTGACTTCACATCCATATGATAAAATTTGTAATTCTTGAAGGTAGCATAAGCAATAAATAATCTAATAGCTTCAATTCTAGAAAAATGAGAAAAAGTTTCTTCAAAATCAATACCTTCCATCTCTGAGTAACCTTTGCAAACAAATCTTTCTTTGTTTCTGACCACGTCACCTTGTTCATTTAGCTTATTCTAGAACACCCACTTGGTTCCAATCACATTTTTCTTTTAGGTCTAGGAACAAGATCCCATGTATCATTCTTCTATATCTACAATATTTCTTCTTTAATGGCTTCCATCAAATGTTCATCCATGCATGCTTCACTTATATGTCTAGGATCAGCTTTAGAAACTAGCCAATATTCTTCTAGAATTCTTCTTCTATTTTGCACACCTTTTCTTTTGTCTCCTATGATCTGACTATCAAAATGATTTTGTCTTACATACTTAGGAGTTTTGAAGTTTTCTCTCACCTGTTGTTCTTGTGTTCTTTCTTCTTCACTTTTGCTAGCTTATGCTTCTTGATTCCCTTGGTTTTCCAGAACAATTTAAAGTTGATTTTGTGCCTAAACATCATTGTTAGTATCATCATGTTCATCATCTGAATCATAACCACTAGATCTTGATGATTTACCAATATCTTCATCAACCTTAACATTTGCACTTTCACCCACTTTTTTCAACCTTTTATTAAAGCACCAATAAGATTTACTTTTAGTAGAGTATACTATAAGATTCCTTCATCACTTCTAGCATCAAACTTACCTAAATCATCATCTCTCTTGATATAGCATTTGCTTCCAAATTTTTTGAAATATTTGACAGTAGGCTTATAACCAAACCATAGCTCAAAAGGTGTCTTGCCATAATTATTGTTGATATTCACCCTGTTAATGGTGTACACAACAATACTTACATCTTCTCTCCAATAGAAATGAGGAAATTTTCTTCCAACATCATGGTTCTAGCAATGTCTAGAATGGTTCTGTTCTTTTTTTCAATAACTCCATTCTATTGATGGGTCCAAGGAGTAGATAACTGTCTTTGGATTCCATTCTCTTCACAAAAATAATTGAATTCTTGTGAAGTAAATTCACCACCTCTATTTGACCTTAGACATTTGATCCTTTGACTTGTCTCATTCTCTACCATATCTTTAAAACTTTTTAATTTTTCTAATGCTTCATGTTTTTCTCTTAAGAAAGAAACCCATATCATTCTAGAATAATCATCAATGAGCAACATAAAATATGTTTCTCCTTGTAGGCTTCTAATTCTAGAAGGACCACATAGATTAGTATGTATCAAATTTAGTACTCCATTAGAGTTGTATTGTTTTCTCTTGAAATAATTTCTTGTTTGCTTTCCCATCAAAAATTCCTTGCACATATTGTTAGTAGGCTTCACTAACTTAGGTAGATCTCTAACTGCTTGAGTAGATCTTATCTTGAAAATTTTATCAAAGTTCACATGGCATAACCTCCTATGCCATAACTAGCTTACATCAATTCGAGCAATCAAACAACTTTTACTAGCAACACTCAAATGAAAGAGATTACCTTTTGTCTTTGTTCTTGAAGCAATCATATTTCCTGCACTTCCCATTATTCTGAATCTACCATTCTTGAACTATAGATTGTAACCTTTGTCTACCATTTGTCCAACACTCAACAAGTAATTCTTTAAGCCTTCTACATAAAGAACATCATCAATATTGTGCTTACCACCAAAAGAAATAGTTCCTCTACCACGAATCACACCAAAAGTGTTGTCTCTGGACCTCACAACACCACCATGATAGTTTTACAAGATTACAAATTTTCTTTTGTCACCAGTCATATGATGTGAGAATCCATTTTCAATTAACCACAAATCTTTCTCTTCAACTTTGGCTACAAGAGCTTTCTCAACATTCACATTACTAGAAAATTCAGTGGACACCTAACCATTTTATTTGATAGCAATAAATACCCATTCATCTTCATTTCCATTTTCTTTATCAAATTCTTCATCAGTTACACCTTCTTCAACATAATAACAATTTCTTAGAAATCTAGTGTTCTCGGGTTTATACTTTGAAACTGTTTCAGGACATCTAGAAGCAAGATAACCTATCTTATTCCAAGAAAAACAATTACTAGGTAATTTTACAATGTACTTACCATGACCTCTTGATTCTCTTTTCACAATCAATGTTTCTAGTTCTTCCAATTCCTTTTCTTCATCTTCAATTTTTCTTCATCTCATGTTCATATCTAAAAGTTCTCTAGGAACTCTCTCTTGAATCATATTTCTTTTTCCTGGATACAATAGCCTTGAATGTAGATTCAGTCTTAGCAGCAGAATCACCAAATTCATTTAATTCAAATGCAACAAGTTTTCCAATAAACATGTCTTTTGTAATATGTGTCACTGTCCTGATTTCATCAATAGCATGAGCTTTTGTCTTGTAGGAAGGGGGCAAAGATCTAAGTGTCTTAGCCACAATTTTAGCATCATCCAATGTTCCACCAGAACATCTAATGTCCATCACTAGTTCATTTATCTTATGTGAGAAGGAAAATATGTTCTCATATTCACTCATCTTCAAGCTCTCCCATTTTCCTTTTAGACTTTGTAGCTTATTACTTTTCACTAGTGCATCTCCTTCATACAATGTTTCCAGCTTTTTCCAAATCTAGTATGTAGTCTTCAATCCCATCACATTTTTCATCTCTGAATCTATCAAAGCACTCACCAATGTTTATGCTGCCCTGGTACTAATTTATGCTTTCTTGATCTCATCTGTAGAGGAGGAACCATTCTGAGGAATAGTATATGCAATTTGTGTCATCTGCCAGAAAGGTTCACCAATGCACCTCAAATGAAATTCCACCTTGAATTTCTATAGATAGTTTGTACCATCGAATCTAGGACTATCCTTCTTAAATGATGCTATCTCAGATCACCTCAAATTGTTAAGCTTCTTTCAAAGGAACTTGCTTTGATACCAATCATTGGAAAAAGAAGGATAAACAACTGAGAAGGGGGTGAATCAGTTGCTACCAGAATCAAACTTACACAACATTAATCAACCTTTAATCATAGATCTGATAATTAATAGTGCAAGCATAAAATCAACAACACATTGGATCAGAGACACATGAACACCAATATTTTATATGTGGAAACCCTATTAGGGGAAAAAACCACACTGGATGTTAGTCCACAAGATTATACCTTGCTAGAAGTATAATGAAGAATAAAAAGAGAATGCACTTGCATTTAGGTGCACTACCTAGAGCACATTGATTAAAGGGAAGGCTCACTTCCTTACATACAATAATCATATTAAATCAATTTGATGAATTTGAACTGAGCAAATAGCTTCCACAAAAGCCTGATTATAGTTCCAGTTAGGTGCACAAAATTTTTTGTCAACTCTTCCACACTCTTTTATGAATGATCTGACCTTTATTCACACTTGTACATCACTTTTACACTTGAACACTACTTCCAAATGAGGAAAAAAATATCACATATATTATCCGCTACACAGATTTACATCCACTATTCAGTCGACAAGGAATAAAGAATAAATTGCAACTGTCAGCCTTGATACATGAATAAATTACAATGCACACCAACACAAGTTAGTCACAACATAGTGAGGACCTAAACAAACATCTCCAATGATACCAAACAATGAAATATGAATCCTCATGGATCCACAACATGCTAACACCACAATGTCGATGAAGAACATGAACACTCGAGCACATATAAGAAAAATATCTGATCATGAACACTCCAATCACTATGGATGTACAATAAGGATATATAATGATCTAGACTAATTGATAAACATCATAGGTGCATGTGAAAAACATGAAATTACCATATTTTCATCCACTTCAACTTAGAACACCATCTACAGAAACTAAATAACTAAAGGCACACAGATCTTCATAACTTCCACAAATATTCATGTGCAGCTCTGAAACTTTTAGAAAACATACTAGAAAGGTTCAACAACAAACCCTTTAAAGTGCACCTTCAGATCTTCAACACACAAAGCTTTCCAACATTCTGACATTGTCATCTCCACTGGATTCCTATAATATATATTTTACAATTTTCTCAATCTTCTTGGCATATACAACCTTAAGCAGATGTAAATGCTAATGGTGTTGACATCAATGAAAACCACATATCAACAACACAACCAAAACATCCAACAACTTCTACATCAAGCAATCATATGACTGAACTTATTATAGGAAAATAAATTCCCATTAAACTTTTGTGCATTAGGTTATCCTACCGGATGTCTTCCATTCTTGTTCTTTATGAAATTATTTTGTCTTGATCTAGGATTTTCTTCATTCTCATATCCAAGACCTCTCTTATCACTTCCACTCTTTTTTGCTTGAGTCAACTCATCAAGCTACACTGAACTAATTTTAAACTTTTCTTTGACTTCATTTGCAATAATAAGATCATTCTTAAGAGTAAAAATTTTCTTACCAAGTTCTTCTCCATTATTTATGGTTGTTTGAAGTTCACTTTCCAACTGAGTGAATTCACCTTTTTTCTATTGCATTCATCAGATTTCTCTTTCAAGGTTTGAGCAAGACTTTCCTCATTTCTCTTCCTTTCTTCAATTTCTTGAGTCATCTTCGCCATCATAGATTTCATCTTATGTTTTAGTATTGTGTTATCTTTGAAAATATTTTCACACTAATCAGTTATTTCCTTCAAGGTTTGATTCAAGTGAGCATCATCCATATTTTCGTTCTCCTTCTATTTTATCTGATCACAAAGATCTAATCCATCAGTGATTCGATGAATCTCTCAATATCTTTAAGTTTTTGTTTCAATTCTTGAACTTTTGCTTTAGATTGATCAAGGTCATCAAGTGCCACCTAGAGCTATTGTTGAAAACTACTAGATTCCATCACATTCCAAGATCCATCTCAAGGTAGAAAACTTCTTCAGAGGAACTAGCTCTAATACCAATTGTTGGACTCAAGGGAACACTTAAAGGGGGGTGAATCAATGTTCAAAAAATCTTAAACCTCATTCATATAAAACTTGAAATCATTTCATCATTGAATTAAATAAAAGATGAATACATTCAAAGTAAAAAATCACAAAACCATTACATAGATTTTTGTGTGGAAACCCTATTAGGGGAAAAACCACAAGGTAATCCCACAAAGCTGGTTTACAATTTCTGGGAGATTCTGCTTTTTTCTGAAATCAAATATTTTTAGAAAATATAATTATTTAAGCCTTTAAAAGTTCCATTTTAAGGATTTCAATTGAAGATGGTTTCATCAAACCACCTTAGGTCAAACCCTATTGGATAGAAACACGCTAGTTTTAAACCATACCTACAATGGAGTCTCCTCTACACCTATCAAAATGCTGATAAAAAATAATTTTTGATTTACATTTTGGGGAATCAAATGAATTCATTTAAAATTTATTTAAAATGATCATGGTAGTCCTTAGAATGAGTTATCCAACAAATATAATTTTAATATGTTTTGTTTTTATTATGTATGTGTTTTTTTAGTTTTATTAAACATAGGTTTCTCATCAAAAATCAAGCTCTATGTTCTGCACATGTGGAAAAATAGTAGATTATCAAAATAAAATTTTAAGAAAAATGTTAAAGCTAGGTATTGATGTCCTTGATCCATTAAAAAAAAAATTGAATTTCAATACATACAGAAATAGGTATGTTGTATGCAGTCTGCCTATGTTTCAATTGTAATTGGTTTGACTTTGGAACTTGATTAAGGAATAAATATTTAATAAAACACTCTGAAACCAAATGAAAGTGATAGATATCATAGTTATAGATATAAATTCAAAAAAAAAAGAATTTGATCTTTCATACAAAAAAAATTATGTTGTATACGGTGAGGTGAGCATCACTCCTTAAAAATGTTTTTTTTTTGAAAAAACTTGTTTTCGAAGGAGATGGAAAAAGAAGTTCGATTTGATTCCAAATTTTTTGAAAACAATTATTTAGAATCTATAGAAAAAACATCACAAATCACAAGTTATAATCATCTTCAAATTCCTCACGGTTTAGCCACTATAGGAGCCTGAAAGTGAATATTTAGTTAAAAAAAATCAGTTGAGTGTCCAATTTGCCCAAAAATTGTAAACCAGTATTGTGGGATCACCCCACGATGGTGGTTAATCCATAATTTTGAGTACTCAAAGTATAATTGGTTACAAAGGAATGCACTTGCATTCAGTCACACTGCCTATAGCTCATTGCTTAAGAGAAAAGAGGTTTACTGCCTACAAAATTTAGATTAAGACCATCTAAAGGGTGAACTGAGATAGTAGCATCTATATATGCCAATTTAGAGTTCCAGTGAAGCTCATAGATTCGGTTCTAGATCGATTTTTTGATTTTGTTCTTTACTCTTCTTTGTTCTGCATTTTCCTACTCTTCGCATCACTCATAATCATATTCATACTTCTGCATTACTAAATTTTGCACTTCCACATACACCCCTTATGATCCACATGATCTACTCACTACCTACCATATCAAAATTATTAAACCAACTTCATATAAATATCCACAGTTAAGGATTTTTTCATACATTAGTCAACTTTATGAAATATTAAGTTATTTATATCTTGTCGGCCAAATCCATCACTAAATCTTTATGCGCATCCTCCAAAGTTAGCTAAGACAAAGAGAGGACCCAAATAACATTTTTTTGAGCACGAAGACTTATAATTAATTGCATCTTATACATCCACAATCACTGACATTGTCAGGCCAACCTTCTAGCACAAATAATCATCAAATTGGTGCACTAGATCGTTTAGATCATGTACCAGTGAGTGTGCATCAAAAATAAGATACTGTAGGTGTCAAGAAACCATCCTTGGATATTTACAACCCAAAATTTCTATCTGGTGTCTATCTGGTAAGATGTTTAGATCATCTTTTATGCCTATAATCGGATGACATTTTCTTTATTGTGTTTTGTTGGTAGAAACCACAAATTGTACTATAAACCAAATGTTGCTAAGTTTTTCTAGACTGACATATGTTGCCATCAATGACAACACTTACAAGCCATATTCCAATAGTTAGATCCTTGAAATTAGTGAGATGATGACATCTACAATCTTCTGATTAGGTTGTAAATTTGTGGAACCCTAGTGGTGGATGTTCATTTATCTCTTTTTATTTTTTGTAGGCAATGAGCCTCCTTTCTAGATAGTGAGTCCTTTGAAGGTAGTGAGCCCTTGCATTTGGGCACTAAGCCTTGTGTATCTAGGTAGGGAGCCCTTTAGTAGTGATACTTTGTATCTGATATTTCATTACTACGATATTGTGAGTTAATTTTCATCGAGGTTTTTCCCTCATTGGTTTTTTCCATGTAAATCTGGTGTCTCTGGTGTTTAGTTTCTGTTATTTGCATTTCATGTTCACACTTATTAAAACATTTAAGTTAAGGTGAAAATATTAAGTTAATAAGTAAAGTGACATGATACAACTAATTCACCCCCCACTCATTTTTCTTGTGCATTTTAAAACTTTGTATTGGAGCTCTGGTTTCTCAGTGAAAAGCTTAACTGCTTGAGGTAGATCAGATGGCACACAAGTTGCAGATTCCTACTTTTGATGGAACTGATTATAGTAACTAGAAAGAACAAATGAGAAGTTATTTGATTTCACTTAGTTTCAATACCTAGAACATTATAGAGACAAAGTATGTGATACTAGCAACTCGTCCTTCCTCTATTGATGAGATTGTAGCTTTTCAAGAGAATGAAAGAGCAAGGTATGCTATTTTACAGTACTTTATCTAAAATTAGAAGAATGAAATTTATTTCTCTAGCTACTACTCATGAAGTATGGATAAAATTGAAAGACATTTATGAAGAGAATGATAGAGTAAAGTTTTCAAGGAATCTAACTACTAATTTTTTTTTCAGAACTTGAGAATGAAAGATGGAGAAGACGGTGCAAGATATTATTAGAGAGTTGAACTTATATTAACATAAATCAAGAATTAAGGTGGTACAATTACAAATGATGATATAATTGAGAATATCTTGATGACCTTACCAAACAATTATGGTAACAAAGTATCTACTCTTGAAGAACAATATGATCCAAAGATATTTACTATGGAGCATCTATTTGGTGTCTTGACTACATTTGAAATGAGAATATTTGAAAGAGATGAGGAGAAGACTAAAAAAACCTTTAAATTAATGAATATAAATGATGATTCAAAAGGTTTGGAAGCAAATATCAGAAGGAGATTGAAGAAAGGTACTGGTAAATACAAAGGTAAGTTGTCTTTTAAGTGTTTCAGTTATGGAAATGTTGGTCATTATGCATCAAGGTCCTAATAGAGCTACACAAAAGAAGAATAAGGATATTAGTAACAATCACAAAGACAAAAAGGATAGGAAGCTCAAGAAATTGTATTATGTCAAAGAAGATGTAGGAATTTTTTATGATGAATTTGACTTTGAGGAAGATAAAGATGAATTTTTGTTTCTAGCATAGAAAAATAAAGTTGTATCTACTAACCATGGAAGATATGCAAAAAATATTGTTTGGAAAGCCAGAAGGATAGAACATAAGGTACTCTAGTAACTTCTTTTTATGCTAGATAGGATGAATACTTTTGGGTAATTGACAAAAAATGTTCAAATCGTATGACTGGACATAAGGGTAAGTTTACTAAACTTGAGAAGTATGATGGAGGAATATTTATGTTTTGAGATGAGTCTAGTACTAAGATTTTTGGTAAAGAAAAAATTAGTTTTGATGGAAAACATAATACAAATGGTGTTTATTATGTAAAGGGCTTAAGGCGTAATCTCTTAAGTGTTGGAAAAATGTGAAACAAAGTTTTTAAGCTTGTGTGTCAAGACAAAACTTGTGAGATCAGAAAAGGATCTAAAACTGTGGTAGCAGCTAGAAGAAGAGCTAATGGAAACATCTATCAATTTAAGGGTGGTGATGGTCAGTGTTTTGTTTCTCACATTAATGAGAGTTGGCTCAGACAATAGAGGATGGGACATGTTAATTTTGATAATATGATCAAGATTAGTTCTAGGGAAGTTAGAGATCTTCCTAGAATCGTAAAGCCTTCAAATTTAATCTACAAAAGTTGCCAAATGGGAAAATAGACAAGAAAATTTTTTAAAGGAAAGGATTAATCATCTACTAGAATGCTAGAATTAATCCATACAGACCTATTTGGTCATACAAGAACATGAAGCCTAAATGGTGACAAGTACTTTATGCTCTTGATTGATGATTACTCTAGGATGACATGGGTTACATTTCTTATAGAAAAGGCTCAGGCTCTTGATATATTGAGAGTGTTTAAGGCAAGAGTAGAAAATGAGGAAAATCTAAAAATCAAATTATTAAGGTCTCATAGAGCTGGAAAATTTGAATCTATTGAGTTCAGTGCATTCTATGAAAAGAATAGCATAAAAATACATTATTCCTCAATGGAACCAAGTTGTGGAAAGAAAGAATCAGATTGTTCAAGAGGCTACAAAAACTATGATGAAAGAAGAGAATGTTCCTAGTGTGTATTAGAGAGAAGAAATCCACACTACTATTTACATTCTGAACATAGTTTAGGTCAGAGGTAACAACACTACAACCCCTTATGAGTTGTGGACTAGTAAGACCTAGTGGGACCTTAAAAAATTGTAAGAAGGGAGGCTTAAGGGTTTAGGGTTTATATTACCCATGGCAATATAAACTGTTAACTTTAAAAACCCTCGCGTTATATTTCAACGTTGACTTGCTACCTAGGGTAATCGGTCGCTTAAGTTATTCGGTTGAGCCTTTCCTTCGTGCTCTCATCAACGCCTTTTCACTTGACCTACCGGTTTCCTATCTACCACTTTGGCTTAAATGTTCATGTCGCCGAGGGTTTCCTGACCAGCCCCACCACTATTATATATTTGTTTACATTCAACTTGGCGAACCGTTTGATCACAGGTGATCTGGACCATTCCTCGTGGACCTTGCAGGTTTTCCTGCTAATGTCATTCAGGTGGTGCGAGGTGCATGAAATTCCACCATCTGTCATCTATGAAGGGATGTGGCCCTTCCCCAAAAAATTGTTGGTGATAGGTGGGATTCTTTTACTCATGGTATTTCAATGGAAAGGATTAATGATGATCATCCCTCATAGGGGTACTAAGAGGTTTGCAAAGGAGTGACACATGGCTCATATTTTGGAGCAACAAAATCTAGGTGGGCCCTACTCCTCAATCACAATTTCCTGTCCTCCTGAGTTATGATTGGATGCATTTTTTCCCAAGCAGTGATGTGGATTTTCAAATGATCGTTCACTCAATCTGAGTCATCTGACTTGCCATGTCTATTCCACATTGACGGTTCGATTTTGATAGGTTACTATTCATTTGTGTAAGGAGTTCTTGTGCTTTGCAATTTTTTTTCATTAATGGCATGGGTGTTTTAGTGGATCTTCTCTTGATTTTCTTGCGTGCAAACAATGCCCTCCTGATAAATGCAATGATGGGTTGTACGCCATTTCTTCATGAGCCTAGGATAATTTTGTGTTGGCGACATCAGCCACTAATCGCTCAAATGCTTGTACAACATTTGAGAAAATAATATCCCTTACAGCAATTCACTCTATAATTTTTTTTTGAGTTACCAAGTGTTATCATTGCATTTTGAGTTGATTTGTTTGAAAGTGGTGGGTTTTTCTCTTGTATTTTGCAAGCTATGTTTCTTTAATGGACAATTCTGCAATACACAAAAGTGCCAAAGTAAAGCCAAGGAAGTCATGGCTCAGGGAGGAGCAAACTATTCCTGGTATGCCTGACATTGCTACTCAAAATAATGGCAAGCGGCTTGGGCACTGTGAATCCCCTGTTGTGCTTTCTTCAAACTCTAATGGAAATGGTTCTAGGATGGACTTGGACTACCATTGTTACCTAGAAGCCATGACTGAGCTTGTGGGGATGGATGAAGAGGTGCTTATAGTTTCACCAATAACTGCAATGCCTTTGTGTTGTGTTGCTAAAACCAGTGTTGGGGTGGATAAGAAGAAAATGGTCTCACTTCATACAGAAGTGAGAACCAGAAGTGGTCGACTGTATGGGGGCCATGTGTTGAAAAAATGAAGACTAGTGGGCGGTGTTCATAGTTTGTGGGTGTTGCTTTCCCAGTGGTTGATTTTGTGTTTGATATGACGTGTGCATGCTTGGCACGCTTTTTTATTTTTTCTCTCTGGCTAGTTATAGAGGTGTAACCATTTTGATTACTTGAATTGATTATGGTTTTTTTCTAATGACTAGGAATGTTTTCAAATGTAATTTTCAATTTCATTAGAATGAAATTCATTTTGGGATTAACAATGGAGCTCGATGCTTGTTGCTCTCCTATCTATAAATGAGATTTCATGACTCATTGTTAAGGGTCAAATTTTTGGGTTGGGGAGGTTTAGTATATGTATACAGTCAGTTCATTTACTGTAGGTTTCTTTAAAGTTTTAGCTAGTATGTTTTCCGGTCAAGATTATTATGAAGCAAGCAAGCTATGTAGATGTAATTACAGATATTGAAGCAATAAATGAAAATCTATTAGAACAATTGCTCTCCTAATTGTATGTCAAAAGTTGTGAATGAGCCTATTAATGATATATTCATTCAAATTCAATGGTATATTTGAATGTGTTCTTCAATTCCCTTCTTTAACTCAATGAGTTAATAAAATTTCTTAAAAATGAGTTACAGATTTATGATTATATATTAAGGATTTACTAAGGAGTGTTGTTTTAAAATTGAAATTCGCATGGTGTAAATCATTATGGTGATATGTCCATAATATCTGGATTATGTTTTGTATGAATCCTACCCAATGGATGAGGCACTGGCTATTTTCTTTAGGATTACTATGGGGTTGTAGTTCTAAGCATGGTGGTCCAAGATCTAGACAATCCAAAATATTAAACCCTTTCTCTTTACAAGATGAAAATCTTATATCGAAATCTTCAGTCCTGTTGCTCTAAGATAATTGTTATTATTCTTTTGTCTTCCAATACCAGAGTAATTACTATCTCATTGTGTGTGTAGGGACTATATTTATAAGAAGAAGTGTTCTTACCAGTCATAGAATGTTCTCATGAACACACTTAGGAAAACCCTCCTTTGTTTCACAGAGCCAAAAGTGTAGGAGATCTCAGTCCTCAACTAAATCTCATTAGTTGGCCACTAAATTTGTTAGTTCTTGAATATAGAGGTTGGCTACCTCTTAGATATTTTTCAAAGCTTAGTTGGAAAAATGATTTTTAAACACCAACACAATGGTGACTCTATTGGGGACAAACTTAGAAGTTTTTATTGCAGACGGTGCTATTACAGAGTCATTAAAGTTTTGAATTATTTCTATAACTAGAGGTTGCATATTATTGAATTATTTTTCCCCTTTGAGTCACCAATAGAATGGTGACTCCGCTAGGGAGAATTTGTTAAAATTTTGATTGTAGAATCTAGCCTTAAGATTTATTGCATAGAGTCAAATGATGTGCCATTCTGGATGTAGTAGTGAAATTTTTTTAACCTTATAAATAAGGTGGTTGGAACGAACCTGAAAGCCTCATGATTTGTGGTGTCCCCTTGGAAAAGGGTTCAAGAGTTTTGAGTGGAGACAATCTTGTTATAAATTTCATTGGAGTAACTGACGTAAATATTGAACTCAATGAAATGGGTTCTCTATTTGAATCATTAGTTGAATGGTGGTTTTATTGGGGAGAACTTCTGAGAAATTTAAAAGAAAAAGGAAAGAAGAACCACAATAGTTGTAGGTGGCTATCTGAGGTCATTAGTTTGTGTGGATCTAAATGCTAAGCTTAGATGGTGACAAGTTTGGATCTAGAAGAGATTGGTAGCAAAATGGTTTCAGAATAATTGAGGTATGACTCTGTTGCGGAGAAAAACCCAAAAATGTGATAAGCTTTGAAAAGGAATTTCATATTCTTTTTGAAATTTACTCTATTAAAAGAGGTGGAAACTCAACCTGAAGAACCTGTTGATATATGAAGAAAAGATCCTAGATCTATGACATTTTACTGTTAGGGAGAGAGGATTAACAATTGCTGTCGATATTACCAGGTATTTTCATTTTAAGTAAATCACTACTCTGATTGTGAAGGGTGTTTGTAGTTAAGGGTGAAAAATGGTTCCAAACTAGATGTTCTAGCATCAAGAAAGGAACAATGATTAGATTTTCCATACTTCTAATCATGCAACATGTAAGGGAATTTGCAAAATATGTCATGTTGTATCATACTTCTAAAAGAAAGGTATACATTATTTCAATCACTGATGGAATCATGCTTGAAATGGTGAATGATATGTTTAAAGTAAACATGCTTTGCTTTGACAATAATTAAATGGGAATAAGAGAGTTCTCAAATGAGAAGTCAGACATAAGCATGCAAAGAGAAAAAGTTTAATTAGGCCCTTCAGGAGGTCTTTTAACTCAAAGGTATATGCCTTTTAGTTTCAATGATATCAGCGATTTCCCAAATCTAATTCCTAAGAAGATTAGGAAGTATTTGCCTAAATACACAAGGAAAAGTACAGGATCTGCCTCTAGGCATCTACAAGATTTTTTAGAATGGGAGATTATGAGGTCAGTCATGAGGATGTTGCTATGAAGTTGTTTGTACAATCCTGAAGGGGTGATGCCAAGGATTAGTTTTCATATTTACCTGCATGTTTTGTTAACTCATGGAATCAATTGGTCATAGATTTTATTGAACAATTTGGTGAAAGATTCAATCCCAACGTATTAAGAAAGGGTTCTATGGGCATCCACATGAGAGAAGATGAGTTAGTCCCATATTTTAATCTCATATTTTCAAGAGCTTTAAGAGAAATCCCTAGAGAGGTTAGACCAAGTGAAGCTGAATGCTTGGTTGTATATCTCGGTGCATTTGACAAAATGATGGGTTATTTATTAAGGGATAAAGAACCTACAACTCTGTACCAAGCATATCACATGGCTATGGATATTGAGAACAACCTGAAATATTCAATTATGAAAGGGTATCTAGCTGCAAGTATTGATTACCCTATTTTAACTCATACTGCTAAAATTTCAGTGTTGGCTACTCAGATACCTCATGATAATAAGAATGCTTTGAAAAATTTCATATCTCCACCATTACATCTTGATGATGATGAGATCCAAGTTGATGGCTAGTCCAATTTGAATGGTGATGATCAAACTTATTTTGTGCCAAAACTATATGAAATGAGGAGACAAGAGGAAGAATCACCGTATGAATTTTTCTTAAGATTTTTGGATGCTTTGATACAAATTCCTAAAGGTCTTAGACCTAATGATTTTGAATGCATTGACTTATTTTTTGAACTTTATGAACCTGGGCTAAGTACTTTATTAGAAGAATTGAAACTTGCTAACTTAGCCCAATTCCTTAAATAGATTGAGATTGCAGAAGCAACCAAGTGTGTTTTTACACACAATGAAGATCATACTTTCTCTCCTAAGAAGAAATGGACAACTACACATGAGCTTGAAGGGAAAAGTGATGAAGGATTATTTGAGACACCCACTATATTTCCCTATATTTATTGTAATTCACATGTCACCAAGATCCTATTACAAACCAATGATTGTGATTTTAAAGGTGATGTTTGCATTACTGAATACAAAGTTGAAACTCTCCTCTTACGAGAATCACATGGTAAAATGATGCCTCATATTTCTACTTGTTTCCAGGTAACAGGACAGTTTTCAAATGATGAATGTGTGGAGTATACTCCAGGTATATTGGCAATGGAACATGTTTGTTGTATAAATGTTGAGGAACTTGAGAAAAATGAGGTATTTAATCAAAATGACATTGATATTGCTGGTGAAAACTTTTCAGCTTATAATGAAGGTGACATTGATATTGTTGGTGAAAATTTTTCAGCTTGCGCTGAAATTTTCACTTATAAATTAACACATACAACAAGTGGTACTAAGAACAAGGACGCTAGTGAATATTTTTGTTTTTGTTTTGTCCAGGTTGAGATTGATATATTTGCCTCTATTTTTGAGGTTTTTCATTTGGGAATGAATGAGGAAGTGTAGGGGGGATGTATATTGAGAGGCCTAAGATGAATGTATTTACACATTCCCTAGAGAATGATGTAACTAGTATTGCCAACATTTGTAATGTCAGGATCTATTCCAAATTGACATAATTTAGGTGTTGGCAACCAAGCTTATGTGGGAAGTTCCAAGGTGAGGATTCCCCAAGTTATGTATCATCTTTGGTGTGCAATGGAAGAATGGATAACATACCCACAATTTTGTATGAAAATTTCCAGTTTGATGCACAAACTGATGATGGTTCTTGGGTGTGTGATGTTATAGACCTGATAAGTTATGAATCTTTCTACTTCTCAGCTTAGTTGAGTAAGTATCCAATGAAATATGACTAGGGGTAGAGTAAGGTAAAATGTTATCATGGTCATATCTTGCTTTTAAAGTTTAGATATAGGGTACCGACTGAATTGGTGTAGGGGAGTATTAGTAAACATTATGATACTTCTAGGCATATTGATTACCCCAATAATTTTAAAGTGTCGAGAAGTGAAGAATATTGACTTGATTTACTCCAGGTAGTAGAAAATTTTGTTTTTGATAGGGGGGAGTTTTGATTTTTCTTGTTTGGTTGCTTGGGGCCACAAAGTTAGTATGCACAAGTTCCAATTGACAAAGCATGGTGAAATATCCATCAAGGAACTTGTGTAATTCAATGATATAGTCTTCGAAACTAGAGATTCTAGATTCTTGATATGCCCATAGGAGGCATACATCCCTAGTCAGAGCCACTGGTGGGACCTTTAAAAATTGTTAGAAGGGAGGCTTAAGGTTTTAGGGTTTATATTACCCATTGTAATATAAACTGTTAACCTTTAAAACCCTCACATTATATTTCAACGTTGACTTACTACTGAGGGTAACCAATTTCTTAAGTTGTCTAGTTGAGCGTTTCCTTCATGCTCTTATAGACCCCTTTTCACTTGACCTACCAGTTTCCTATCTGCCACTTTGGCTTAAAATTTCATGCCATTGAGGGTTTTTCAACCGGCCCCACCACTACTATATATTTGTTTACATTCAGCTTGGTGAACTGTCCGATCATAGGTGATCTGGACCGTTCCTGGTGGACCTTGTAGGTTCTCATGCAGATGTCATTTAGGTGGCGCGAGTTGCACGAGATGCCACTATTTTCATGTACGAAGGGATGGGGCCCTTTCACAATGCGTCGCCGGTGACAGGTGGGCGTCTTTTACCCGTGGGATTTTAATTTAAAGGATTAATGATGACCCTCCCTCACAAGCCTTGCACAATTAGATTAAATGTTCCCAAGGGTACTGTGAGGTTTGTAAAGGGGTGACACATGGCTTGGATTTTGGAGCAACAAAAGATAATTGGGCCCTACTGTTTGATCACAATTTCATGTCCTCTTGAGTTGTGATTGGACGTGTTTTTTCCCAGGAAGTGATGTGGATTTTCCAACGATCGTTGAATCAATCTGAGTCATCTGACTTGCCAAGTCTATTCCACATTGACAGTTCAATTTTGATGGGTTACTGTTCATCCATATAAGGATTTCTTGTGCTCTACAAGTTGTTTTCATTAATTGTGTGGGTTTTTCAATGGATCCTCTCCTGATTTTCTTGCGTGTGAACAATGCCATCCTAATAAATGTAATGATGTATTGTATGTCATTTCTTCATGAGCCTGGAATAATTTTGTGGTGGCAACATTAGCCACTAATCACTTAAAAGATCGTACAACATTTGATAAATTAATACCCCTTACACCAATTCACTCTATAAATGCTTATTGAGTTACCCGGTGTTATCATTGCATTTTGAGTTGATTTATTTGTAGGTGGTGTATTTTTATCTTGTATTCTACGAGCTATGTTTCTTCAATGGGAAATTCTGAAGTGCATAGAGTAAAGGAAAGGAAGTTGCGGCACAGGGAGGAGCAATTTGTTCCTGATATTCCTAACGTTGCGACTCAAAATATTGGCAAGCATATTAGGCACTGCGAATCCCCTATTGTACTTTCTTCAAACTCTAATGGAAATGGGTCCAAGACAGACTCAAACTACCGTTGTTACCTAGTGGCCATGACTGAGCTTGTGTGGGTGGATGAAGAGGTCCTTGCAGTTTCACCAATAACTACAATGGCACCATGTCATGTTGCTAGAACTAGTGTTGGGGTGGATAAGAAGAAAATGGTCTCACTTCATACAGAAGCAAGAACCAGAAGTAGTCGCCTATACCAGGGCCATGTGTTGAAAAAATTATGGCTAATGGGTGGTATTCATGGCTGGTGGTTCTTGCTTTCCCGATGGTTGATTTTGTGTTTGATATGGATGTGCATGTGCCTAGCAACATTTTTTTTTGCTCTCCAGCTGGTTATAGGGGTGTAACCATTTTGATTCCTCGAATCGATTATGGTTTTTTCTAATGATGAGGAATGTTTTGAAATGTAATTTCGAATTTCATTTAGAATGAAATTCATTTTGAGATTAACAATGGAGCCTGATGCTTATTTCTCTCCTGTCTATAAATGAGATTTCACGGCTCATTGTTAAGGGTCATATTTTTGGGTCTGGGAGGTTTACTATATGTATATAGTCAGTTCATTAACTGTAGGTTTCTTGAAGGTTTTAGCTTGTATATTTTATGGTTAGGATTATTATGAAGCAAGCAAGCTATGTTTATGTAATTATATATATTGAAGCAATAAATGAAAATATATTAGAACAATTTCTCTCCTAATTGTATGTTATAAGTTGTGAATGAGCCTATTAATAATATATTCATTCACCTTCAATGGTATATTTGAATGTGTTCTTCATTTCCCTTCTTTAACTCAATTAGTCAATCAAATTGCTTGAAAATGAGTTACAGATTTATGATTATATATTCAATATTTACTAAGGAGTGTTGTTTTAAAATTGAAATTCGCATGGTGTAAATCATTATGGTGTTATGTTCATAATATTTGGATTATGTTTTGTATGACTCTTTCCCAATGGATGAGCCACTGGCTATTTTCTTCAGGATTACTACAGGATTCTAGTTCTAAGCATGGTGGTCCAAGATCGAAACAATCCAAAATATTAAACCCTTTCTCTTTATGAGATGCAAATCTTATGTCAAAATCTTCAGTCCCGTTGCTCTAAGATAATTGTTATTATTCTTTGGTCTGCCAATACCAGAGTAATTACTATCTCATTGTGTGTGTAGGGACTATATCTATAAGAAGAAGTGTTCTTACCAGCCATAGAATTTTCTCATGAACATACTTAGGAAAACCCTCCATTTCACAAAGCCAAAATTGTAGGAGATCCTAGTCCTGGACTGAATCTCATTAGTTGGCCACTAAATTTGTTAGTTCTTGAATATAGAGGTTAGCTACCTCTTAGATGTTTTTCAAAGCTTAGCTGGGAAAAAAAATTTTAAACACCAACAAGACCCATACTATTAAATAATTAAAGGTATTTTTGAAGTAGATGTTACATTAGAAGAGATGATGAAAATATTGGAAAGTTTGATGCTAGATGTGATGAAGAAATTTTCCTTTGATATTCAAATAACAAGGATTTGAGATTATTTACTAAGAAAACGAGGAAAATAATTGAAAGCACTAATGTAAAGGTTGATGAAGCCATGTATAGACCAATTGAAATAAATGAATTTGAACCTGATGATCATATCTATGTGAAAATACTAGAAGATAAAAAGGAAGATAAAGAATAAAGTGATGAAAAAAAGGAGATTTTGAAACCTACACCTCAGACTCCTAAATATGTTCACAGAAATCATCCAGAGGATCAAATAATTAGAGATATAAGTGGAGTGAATAAAAGAAGATAAATGGTTGAAGTAAAATTCTATTTACTTCCTAAGATAGAACCTAAGATTGTGAATGAAGCATGTAATGATGAAAGCTACTTTAGAGAAATGAAAGAGGAACTACTACATATAGAGAAGAATGAGACATGGGAATTAGTTCCTAGAAATACAAACAAGAATGTAATAGGTTAAAATTGCGTATTAAAAAAATAGCTAAGAAAATATGGTTAAGTGCTAATAAATAAAGAAAGACTTGTGTGTAAAGGATATTCACAAGTTGAAGGAATAGGTTTTGAAAAAAATTTTGCATCTATAACAATAATGGAGGTCATTTAGATGTTCTTGATATTTTAAGCTTATTAAAACTTCAAAGTGTATTATATTGATGTCAAGGATGCATTTCTAAATGGAGAATAGGAAGAAAAAGTATATATGGAGGAACCAGAAGGTTTTCAACTGTCTAAAAAAATGGACATGGTTTGTAAGTTAAAAAAGGCATTATATGGACTTAAACAAGCTCCTAGAGCTTGGTATGAAATATTGGATATATACTTTACAAAGAAACGACTCAAAAAAGTGTCTACAAACAACAATATTTACTTGAAGATTGAGAAAAACAAGATATTGATAGTTGTGGTATATGTTGATGGCATCATCTTTGGTGGAAATGAAGGTATGTGTAAGATATTTGTTGAAGAGATGCAAAACTAATTTGAAATGTCTATGATAGGTGAATATAATTCCTTCCTTGGAATTCAAGTTAATCAAACTAACAAAGAGATATTCATTTCACAATCCAAGTATGTTAAATTATTGTTAAATTTTTTTGGAATGGATAACTCCAAACTGGTTTGTACCCCTATGGTAACTAGATGTAAGCTGAGTAAAGATGATGAATTTGCTAAAGTCGATCAGAGCATGTACATATCCTTGATTGGTGGACTATTATATCTTACTCCTACTAGACTGGATATCATACATGCAATATGTTTAGTTGCAAGATTTCAAGCAGAACTTAATGAGGCACATGTAACAGTTGTGAAGAGGATACTTAGATATCTTAAAGGAACTCCACATTATGGGCTATGGTAATTGAAGGAAAATGATTTAACATTGAATTCCTACATTGATGCTAATTGGGCTAGTTTTTTAGATGACCACAAGAGTAAAAGTTGTGGTGCATTCTTCCTTGTAGGAAGACTAGTTTCATGGTTGAGAAAGAAACAAGATACAATTTTTTTATCTAGTGGAAAAGAAGAGTATATATTAGAAGCATCTTGCTATACATAGGTACTTTGTATGAAGCAAACCTTGATAGACATAGGTGTGGTGAGTGATGAACCTATCTCTATATTTTGTGACAATACAAGTTCTATAAATATTTGAAAGAATCTAGTGATGCATTCCAGAAAAAAGCACATATCTGTTGAGTATCACATCTTGAGGGAGAAGTTATTTAAGAATAAAGTTAGAATTTCATATGGAGCTACCAAAGAAAAAGTTGCAGACATATTCACTAGGGCCGTTCCAGAGGATAATTTTGAGTATCTGAGAGGGAAGTTAGGGGTTATTGGCCCTGCTTCTTTGAACTAAGTGCACATAGAGGTGAATGAGTCTAGTGGATTCACAGAATAATTTTTATCTGGACTGATGATTGAGGTCTACTCCTGAAGAGGAGTAGAGAAGTCAATTTTTGTAGTATGTGATGTGGGTGTACTCCCTAGGGGGAGTGAACATAGCTTTATATGGAAATAATTTAATTTTTCATTGATGTCAAAGGGGGAGAGAGAGTCATGCAAAAATTTTATGCTTGGTAGGTTGTCACTTTTGAATATCATGTATGATGTCTTTGATGGTTTTTCACATCATGTGTTTCCATCAATAAAACAGAGGGAGATTGTTGCAAGTATAGATGTGTTTGATGGTGTTTCCATTAATGTTGTCATTGATGTCAACATAGTACAAGTTGTATACAAATAATACTTGTATAGTTGAGATACTATAGACATGCTTAGAGTACGCGAAGCTATATTTATTGTAATGCCCTGCCAAGTAACCCTAAAGGAAGTTGTAATTAACGACTTAAGTGAACCAAATTTTTTTTTTAAAGTGTAATAACATACACATTCACTTACTAATTAACAACAACCTTTAAGGCTACAAGGTTAGGATTACTTAAACCCACACATACATCTTACATAAACCATAGCAATAAATAATTTATGAAATAAACATCATACATCATAAGAATACCACATAACATAACAAGATGAACATCCAAGATACAATTTCATTAACATTAACTTAATCCAATAGTTACATCCCTCATTCGCAGAATGAGACAATAGTACGAAAGTATAACAATTACATAATCTCACCTCATAAACATAAGAGGGATAAAATAACTTATACAAATAGAAATATTACAATACAAGAAAATACAATAGAACCGCTTGCTGTCCATCTGGATGTCTCGCCTCCATGAACTGAAGATCAAAGGGGATCTAATGGTTTTGGTGCATGTTCCACCCAACCATGTGGTACCCGACGACCCACCCCCTATGTTAGGAGATAGTAACAATGTAACAAGGACAAAGATCCACAACCTCTAACCAAAAACAGACTCAAACTAATTCATACTGAAATAATCAAAACAAATGCAATAAACAAGAACAACTCTCGCATCACTGACATTGCTTCCAGACATAAAATAGACCAAGTATGTTAAGAGAACCATACACATATACAAATACCAGTCACTAAGGCAATCTCAAGTGCACACAAATTAGAAAACATAACCACTCCAACTCTAGGAGGATACAAATAATAGAACACACTCCAAACATTTTGGAGGCAACAACAAATAGTCCATTCCTTTCACAAGAGGTACAAAACATCTCCGTTCATAAAAATCGGGTAAAATTGAAAAGACGCCATGCACTACCCAAGGGAAAACAACTGGATGGCATAAAGATTCAACAACCCTTATCCTCTAAGTTTTTCTGGAAGACTTATAATTTAGGACTAACACTAGATACCAAAACTCACAATGCAACTTGACTTCATAGCAACAAAAACATTCAAATCATAAATCAAATCTAATATTTGGATTTCCTAAACCCATATTCATTCAATAGGTAACATTAATAAGGTCAAAGACACACTTACAGGGTTAACTCAAATAATCATATACCCATATTTCTATTTCCATTATAAGAAATCTTAAACAATTTGAACTTACATCCCCTTACGAAATACAAAGAACTAGAACATTTAAGGCAATCACAAGAGCATTACTATTTTTGGATATACTAAATCCATATCTCCTTCATATTTCATTCACAATAAATTAATTGCTCTACTTGAAATATAATAAATTAAAATAGTCATTTGCCTCATCAATATAAACAACTTCTTAATTTACCTTTAAATCGACACAAATCCATGCAAGTAAACTCTTTCCATTTCCTAACCAAATCTTACATCTCATTCAATTTTCTATTTAAAACATTCAATCCCTTTAATATCATAAAATATTGTTTCTCTATCCATTTTCCCATATACACTAATCAAACCATTTTTAAATCTCTATTCAATAATATATTGCATGCTTCTTATTAAAATAAAATACGATAATGAATTTACACTTAATATATGTATATTTATGTTCCATATTATGTATACACCAAATATATATATTAATAACTTAATTATATATATTCTTTAATATTCCAATCACAACGATTAAAATTGCTCTATGGAAATAAATGAAACAAAACAAATATTTGCCTTTTCCAATATAATTAGTTCCTAAATTTACATCTAATACAACATAAACTATTGCAAATACTATATTCAAATTTTCTATCCAAAATCTATACCACGCATTCTAATTTTATCCTTTAAAATCCCTATTCCCAATAATATAAAACTTTTGCTCTTTCAACTTAATTGAAATAATTAAACAAGTATCTTCAATCTACAAATACAAGAAATACTAATTTAAACAATTTCAATCAATTTCAATGTTTACTTCTAAAACTAACATCAGTTCTCTATTAACTGGATTCCTTTCATTTTCCAACTAACTCAAATGATTTAATTATTTAATATAAAATACATTTTTCCTATTAAACTGAATTAAGCATACTAATCAGTTCCAATAAAAATATTTCTTTCAGATACACAACTAACTCTTCTAATTTCTACAATTCATTATGTAATTCATTATATCGATAAAACTGAATTAAGAATTCATCTTTTCAGATAGGGGAGAAATTACACTAATATTTAATTCTCTAATTGTTCTTAACAAAATAAGTATTTTCAACTATAACTCAAAACATTTTGCTTTAAATTAAATAACCAACTGCCCTTGCAAATTAAATCATTATAAAATTAATCAAATTAACATTTGGTCTCTTCCATAACTTATTGTGTTAAAATAAGATCAATATTTGGACTATAACCCAATATCATATATATATTTTTCCAATTAAATCAAATTAATAATTGGACCTTTTACACATGAATGTAAATTTCACAATTAAATCTTAAATTATGCATTTTTTAAATCAGATATTGAACTCCTTCAATTAAACCTTAACATGCCATTTTAGAATAAACAATAATTTCCCCATACGTTCATAATTTTATTTCCACTAATCTAATATAGAAATTTTATTTAAAATAATATAAATAAATATAATACTTTAATATTATAAATTATAATATAAAATATTATTAAATAATATTTTAATATTATAATAACAATACATAAAATATTAATATTTATAAATATCAATTTATTATTATTTTATTATCAAAGCAGCCATGGGAAAATAACTTAACAACAGTCTCGTGTTTCAAGTATAACTCAAAAACTACGATTTGGGTATTTGCGATTTTTTGACAGGGGTAAGAAAATTCCAAGGTGCAGAAACCCTTTAAATTTCCTGACAATCCAGTTTGTGTAAGTGGAGTTATACGTGATGCAACCAAACCATTTTACCATGAAAAATATAACTACCCTGCGGATTTTAAAATCTGATTTTTAATAATAAACAGAGGGTTTCATTTTCTAAAAACATTCTAAAAACATTGCTCAATCTCTATGTTTGAATCCAAAACAAAATAATCGATTTCCTCAAACTAATTAAATTCAACTGAGGTTTTCACAAAACAAAAGCTGCAAATTTATTTGATTCTTTTCTTCTAACAACAAATTTATTTTCTAAAACAGATTTAACAAACAAATCTTTAATCACTACTATTTTAAAAACAATCAAGAACAATAAAAACACAGAAGAAAACCTGGCTCAAGAAGCTACAGGAAAGATGAATTTCTGATGCAAGCCTTCTCCAAAGATTACATGTATTTCCTTCAATCCTCCAACGAATCCAATCCAAAACCCAACCAATGCAAACAATCTTTCCTCCAATCAATTCTACAATCAAAACTCTCTTCAAACCCTTCTTGGTGCAAACCTTCCAAAATTTCTTCTCTATTGTAAAAATGCATTTTTTTCTAAAAACATTTTCTGCCCTAAAATTAAAACATGTATTCTTTATAAATCAAAAATACCTAATACAACCCTAATTCACATTACATGCAAATTAGATATTAATTTCAATTTCAATTCCAATTTCAATTTTTACAACCCTAATTCACATTGCATGCAAATTAGATATTAATTTCAATTTCAATTTTAGAAAGCCCACTTTCAATTTAAAATGCAATTTGAAATAATAAATTAATTTCCAAAGTTGAAACTCATTTCCCAAATAAACATTTAATTATAATTTCTAATTTAATTCCCACACGTTGAAATTAAATTCCAAAATTAAATTTAATTCTTTTATTTCCTTTCATTTTCTTGTGTCACCTTTAATTAATTGATTTAATTATTTAATCACTAAATTCAACCCCCTTGGATTAAATTTAATTGATTAAATAAATTAAATATAATTAATTAATTTTAAATATAAACTTTCATCCACATTGCATTATTTAAATTAAACAATCATCAACATGATTTAAATGCAATTATTCTAAATATCTATTTCCAAATCAAGAATCCTTCAGAATTAAATAACATTAAAACAAGACCGACAATGACTTGACACACACGATTGACGACACACTAAGGCTAAGGTGTATACTTGACACATGTTACCTAGCTACTATCTCCCGTTCAACTTAACCATTGGATTGACACGCTCAAACCTGTGAACCTAGGTGGAGTCGATGTCATGTACCTGCAATCCTGCAACCAAGTAAACAACATCATACAATATATCCGACATATAATACACACCGTGAAGAAGGAATTACGGATTCGTAGGGCGCTCGCAAGCGAGTGATGCGAACCCGTCTTCTTCACCAATACACTCATCGAAACTGACACTTCCATCATAATTCCAATAGTCTCATAATAACATCTCATGCTAACTCTACAACATCATTAATCCATAATGCATGTGAAACAATAATTAGATCAACACATCACACAATAATAGTTGTCGCTCAATAGTAGTGAACAAAACATCATAACAAAATGTATCCAGTATCAAAGTAACTGCAACCGAATAAGGAGCAAAATGGAGGGGTATTACATTTATGAAGTTATAGTTGTGTTTTTGCTAAGTGCTTTTGAAAAAATTTGAGAAATAATGAAAACATCTTTGAAGTGTGTTATAAGTTTGCTCCAGTATTGTGCTCCACATTTCTTCTATGTTGATTCTATGCCTATGTAGATCTATAAGTGTGATCATAAGCTTAAATGGATTGTATATCCAATGTTTTAGGTTCTAGGTTGATGAAGATTAGGATATGTGTTCAAAGGTGTGTGAACTGGTTTGACAGAACTATTTCTTTATGGATTGGGAGAAATTTTTTTGCTCCGCATTCTTCTGATATATAGTTTCAGATCATGCAAGTTTGGGTGATGACTCTTTCTAAAGGTTTATGTGTTCTAACAAATTTTCTTGTGGTTTTGTGCTCTAGAAGACTTTCTCTAGAGCTCTTTTCTTTTTGTTGGTTTGTCCAGGTGGACTTGTGATGAGTTCTCTTTGAATGCATTTTGTTGTATTTTTTGTGGATGTACTTGAGGTGTCCCTAGAGTTGGTAAAATGTCTAGTGAAGTGTGTTGAGTGATCCACATGTGATAATCTTGTTGGAGATGCATGTACTTCAAATATTATTGGTGTTTTTTTTTATGTTTGGCCGACTTGGTGTCTACACGTTACATAAATATTTTGTATCTACTTAAGAAAGCATGTGTTTTATCCAAGATTTTGATTGGGTCCTAAATTAAATATGTATTTGGTCATCTCTCATTCTTATCCATTGTAAGAATGTTGAGTAGCTAACCTAGTTTGAATTTGTAAATAAAATTGTATAGCCTACCTTGTTAAATGTTCCTAAGGTTGAGGATGGTATAAAAGAAAATCAAGTTGTAGTGAATTTCATATCCATCATGCATGAATCAAGCAAGTGCAAAAAGAACAGAGTGGAAGAGCAAATTGAGGCAATAGTTCTTTAAGGCATTAGATAACTAAAAGAAGTGAGTTGATGACATCTACAATCTTCTAATTAGATTGTGAATGTGTGGAACCATAGTGGTCAATCTTCATTTATCTCTTTTTATTTTCCATAGGGAGTGAGCCTCCTTTCTAGATAGTGAGTCCTTTGAAGGCATTGAGCCCATGCAATTGGGCAGTGAGCCTTTGTATCTGGTATTACATAAATACTATATTGTGAGTTAATCCTCACCATGGTTTTTCTATCACTAGGTTTTCCATGTAAATATGGTGTCTCAGATGCTTTCTTTCTGCTATTTGCATTTCATGTTCACACTTAAAAATAGATTGAAGTTAAGGTAGAAATATTAAGTTTATAAGTAAAGTGATCTAATAAAACTAATTCACCCCCCTCTCGGTTGTTTTGTGTATTTCAACAATTGGTATCAGAGATATGGTTCCTAAATGAAAAGATTAATCTCTTCAGGTAGATAAGATGGCATAGAAGTTGTAGATTCCTATTTTTGATGAATTGATTATAGTGACTAGAAAGAACAAATGAGAATTTATCTAGTTTTACTTAGTTTTAGTACATGGAAAGCTATGGAGACAACATATGTGATACCAATAATCGGTCCTTCCTTTACTGATGAGATTGTAGCTTTTGAAGAGAATGAAAGAAAAAGGTATTCTATCTTTAGTGCTTTATCTAAAAATAAAAGAAAAAAATGTTGGCAACACAAGGGCAGACAACTGAGAGGGGGGGTGAATCAGTTGTCATAGAATTTCAAACTTATTAAACTTGTTAATCTTTATTCTCATATCAGATTAATAACAATGAAAGCATGAATCAACAACACATCAAAAACACACATAACACCAGGATTTTTTTGCATGGAAACCCTGTTAGGGGAAAAACCACAGTGGAGGTTAATCCACAAGTTATACCTTGCTAAAAGTATAAGAAAAATGAATAAGGAATGCACATGCATTCCAACACATTTCCTAGAGCTCAGTGCTCAAAGCAAGACTCATTGTCTTACATAAAACATTCAAATTAAATCCATCTGAAGAACTTGAACTGAGAAAGGAGCATCTACTAATTCTTGACTAATGTTCTAGTTAAGCACATGAACACTTCTTCACACATCTTCACTCTTCTTCAATATTCTTCATAGTCTTCTATGTTTTCAAAAGATGAGAACCTTATTCACACATAGCACACACACTTTTCATCACTCTTCCTTGTACACTTTTTAAAATGAAGAAAACAATCACTTATATATGTCCACAACATAAAATTACATTACTTCATGTTGGCTTCAAAAAAATAATAGAATAAATGAAAAATATCGGCCCAAAACAATAAAAATTGTTAATGTGCATAAACCAAGGTCAGCCACAACATAGTAGAGACCTAAAACAATGTCCTTGAACACAAAAAAACTTCAATTATTCTTCCTCAGAGATCCCCAACACGCTTCATTCATCTTGTCAGCTAGTAACATGAAAAACATGAACAGACAAGAGAAAACATTAGATCATGAGCACAATGATCAATGTGGACGTGCGACATAGATAGAACATGATCTAGAAACATACACAAACACTTCAAGAACATACAAAACAACTTAGATTACCAGATACACAATATCTTCTTCTATGAACACCATTTTTAGTACTAGAATAACTATCAGGAACATAGAAACTCATAAGTTGCTCAAATTTTCATGCGCACCTCTGAAACTTACAAAGTACAAACTTCATACATAGGAAAAAAAAACCTTTAATCTGAAGCTTCTCACCATCAACATACTAAACTTTCCAACACACTGATCTTCACTGCTTCCCAAAAACCCTATAACATATTTTCTTACAATTTTCTCAATATCCCTGACATATATAGTCTTAAATACATTAATACAAATAGTGTTGACATCAATACTAACTACATATCAAAAATACAACCAAAACATCCAACAATCTCCCCTTTTGCAATTGATGGTAACACGTGATATGGAAAATACCATCAACATAACTCACTCTTCTCTAACAATCTCTCTTATAGATATTGCTCTTCTTTCCCTTTAACATTACTCTTCACCCCCTTTTCTTTTTAACTCTTCCATAGTTTTTCAAATTACTCTTTTCCCCCTTTGACATCAATGGAAAGGTACACAAGATCTTAACCACATATCTTAATCATTTGACTACTCCTCCCTAGTAGTAGCCAACACGCCATGAATCAGAATCAAGATATGACTATGAATGCACAAACTAATGCAATGACTATGCATCTTAGTTCTGATTAGGAGGATTAATCACCCCTAACTTCCATATGAGATACTCAAAAGTATCCTTAGGAAAAGGCTTAGTAAATATGTTTGCAATATGTTCCTTAGTAGGCACATACTCCAGTTTGACTTCCTTATCACTCACTTTATCTCTCAGAAAATGGTACTTGATAGATATATGCTTGGTCTTTGAATGCAGCACCTGATTCTTAGAAATGTTTATAGCACTTGAATTACCACAAAATATGGCAATAGGTTCATCATACACAACTCTGATATCTTTCAACATCTGCTTCATCTACAATACTTTACAATTTTTAGTAGTAGCAATTTATTCTAACTCTATAGTAGACAAAGAAATGACATTCTGATTTTTAATTAACCATGAAATCAAATTCTTCCCCAAAAAAATGCACCACTATTAGTACTATTCCTATCATTCACATCTTCTACCCAATCAGTATCAGTAAAGGCACTCAATGTAATATCATCATCTTTAGGATACCATAGGCCAAAATCAACTGTTCCCTTCAAGTATCTGATTTTTTTTTCATAAAAATCACATGAGATTCCTTAGGATTGACTTGAAATCTAGCAACAATGCATACAACATTCATGATGTCTAGTCTTGTTTGAGTCAAATAAAGCAATCCAACAATCATTGATTTGTATCTAGTCTGATTTCCTTTGTAGAATCATCATCTTGTGTCAACTTACATCTAGTCACTATGGGTGTACCAACTAGCTTTGAATATTCTATACCAAACTTCTTTAGTAATTCCTTCACATATTTAGACTGAGATATACAAATTGCTTTATCTAACTGAGTAATTTTTAATCCAAAAAGGAATTTTATTTCTCCAATCATTAACATCTCAAACTCACTCTACATCTCATTATAAAAATTTATGCACAAACCATCATCTCCTCCAAAAATGATATCATCAAAAAAACTTCTACAAAAAATTATTTATCTTCATCAATCTTGAAATACAGATTACTATCAGCAATACCTTTGTTAAATCCAAGCTTCAAAAAATACTTATCCAATTTAGCATACCAAGCTCTAGGGGCATGCTTGAGTCCATGCAATTCTTTTTTCAACCAAAAAACCATTTATCCCTAATCATCCAATTGAAATCCATCAGGTTGTTCAATATACACCTCTTCTTCTAGTTCACCATTTAAAAATGCTGACTTGGCATCCATCTAATAAAATTTGTAGTTTTTGTAGGTAACATAAGCAAGAAACAATCTCATAGCTTCAATTCTAGCAACATAAGAAAAATTTTCTACAAATTCAATTCCTTCCATTTGAGAGTATCCTTTGCATACCAGTCTTGCTTTATTTCTGATAACTTCACCTTGTTCATTCGGTTTGTTTCTAAAGACCCATTTGGTTCCAATTACATTTTTTTCTTGAGCTGTAGGAAGAAGAATCCATGCCTTATTCTTCTCAATTTATTGTAGTTCTTCTTTCATTTCTTCAATCCAATTCTCATCTTTGCATGATTCATGGATGTTACTTGGCTCAATATTGGAAATCAAACAATATTCTTTTACAGTTCTTCTCCTATTTTGGACACCTTTGTTCTTATCTCCTATAATCTAATTTTTTGAATGATTTAATCTCACATACCTTGGAGTCTTAGAATTTTCTTGAATTTTAGGCTCTTGTGATCTCCTTCTCTTCTCTCACTAGTCTCTCCTTTTTCTTGATCTTTTTGATTCACTAGAACGATCTGAACTTGATTTAAGCTCTAAATTTTATTTGTACTCTCATTATGATCATCATAATCATATGCACAGGTTCTAGAGGGTCTAGCAATGTCTTCATCAACCTTGAAATTTACACTTTCAACCATTTTATTCAATTTCTTATTGTAGCATAGGTAGGCCTTACTCTTAGTAGAATAACCAAGAAAGATTCCTGCATCGCTTCTAGCATCAAACTTCCCTATACATTCATCTCTTCTAAATAACCAAAATTGTTTTGAGTGGAAACCATGTTAGCGGAAAAACAACAATGGAGGGTAATCTACAACTTATACCCTATTAAAAGTATAAGAAAAATCAATAAGTAATGCACATGCATTCAAGCACATTGCTTAGAGCTCACTGCTCAAAGTAATACTCACCATCTTACTTAAAACTCTTAGATTAAATCCATTTGAAGAACTTGAACTTATAAAGTAGCATCTGCAAATGCCTGAGTACAATTTTGGCTAAGCACATGAACATTTCTTCACACTTTTCTCTACTTTTGAAAGATCGGAACCTTATTTACACATAGCACACACACTTCACATCACTCTACCTTGTATAATTTTTCAAATGATGAAAAAATCACTTATATATATCTGCAACATGAAATTACATTGCTTCATGTTGGCGTCAACAAAATAATAGAATGAATGAAAATTTTCAACCCAAAAACATAAATAATGTTAATGTGTATCAATGAAGGTTGTCCAAAACATAGAGGAGGCCTAAAACAATGTACTCAAACATAAAACACCTTAAATTATTCTTCCTCAGAGATCCACAACATGCTTCATTCACCCTATCGGCCATGAACATGAAAAAATAGAACACACAAGAGAAAATATTGGATTGTGAGAACACTGATCAATGTGGACATACAACATAGATAGAAAATGATCTAGAATCATCCACAGATGCTTCAGGAACATACACAACAACTTATATTACTAGATACACAATATCTCCTTCTGTGAACACCATTTTCAGTACCATAATAACTATCACAATACAAATACTCATAATTTGCTCAAATCTTCATGTACACCTCTAAAACTTACGCAGTAGAAAATTAATATAGAGGAAAATAAATCCTTTAATCGAAAACTTCTCACCATCAACATACTGAACTTTCGAACACACCAATCTTTATTTCTTCATAGAAAACCTATAACATATTTTATTACAATTTTCTCAATATCCTCGACATATACAGTCTTAAAGGCATTAATGCTAATAGTGTTGACATCAATGACAACCAAAAAATCCAACATAAAATTTATTTCTGTAGCTATGGCTCATTAAGTATGTACAAAATTGAAAGACATTTATGAAGGAAATGATAGAAGAAAATTTGGAAGCAAATTTCACAAGGAGATTGAAGAAAGGTATTGGTAAATACAAAGGTAAGTTACCTTTTATGTGTTTCAATTATGGAAATATTGGCCATTATGAATCAAGAAGTATGATGGATGAATAGTTATGTTTGGAGATGACTTTTGTGCTAAGATTGTTGGTAGAGGAAAAATTAGTTTTGATGGAAAATATAATAGTGATGATGTTTATTATGTAAAGGGATTAAGGCATAATCTCTTAAGTGTTGGAAAAATGTGCAACAAAGGTTTTAACTTTATGTTTTAGAATGACACTTGTCAGATCATAAAAAGGATCCAGAACTATGATAGCAGCGAGAAGAACTCATGGAAACATCTATCAGCATAAGGCTGGTGATGGTTAGTTTTTTCTTTCTCAGATTAATGAGAGTTGGCTCTAGCACCGGAGGATGGGACTTTTCAATTTTGATAATATTATTAGGATAATTTCTAGGGAATTTGTTAGAGATATACCTAGAATCATACAACCTTCAAATTCAATCTGCAAAAATTTCTAGATGGGAAAACAAACAAGAAATAATTTTAAGGGAAAGGATCAACCATCTACCAGAATCGTAGAATTAATCCATATAGACCTCTATGTTCCTACAAGAATAGGAAGCCTAAATGGTGATATGTACTTTCCACTCTTGATTGATGATTACTCTAGGATGACATGTGTTACATTTCTTAGAGAAAAGGTTTAGGCTCTTGATAGATTGAAAGTGTTTAAGGAAAGAGTAGAAAATGAGGGAAATATAAAAATCAAATGGTTAAGGTTTGATAGAGGTGGAGAATTTAAATCTAGTGAGTTCAATTCATTATGTGAAGAGGATGGCATAAAAATTTATTATTCGACAACTAGAACCCCTCAGCATAATGGAGTTGTGGAAAGAAAATACTAGAGTATTCAAGATTCTACCATAACTATGATGAAACAAGCAAATGTTCTTGATGTGTATTGGAGAGAATCAATCCACATTGCTCGTTACATTCTTAATAGAGTTCAGATAAGAGGTAACAACACTAAGACCCCCTATGAGTTGTGGACAGGTAAGACTCCTACTGTTAAATACTTTAAGGTATTTGGAAGTCGATGTTAAGTTAGAAGAGATGATGAAAATGTTGGAAAGTTTGATGCTAGATGTGATGAACAAATTTTCCTTGGATATTCAAATAACAAGGCTTATAGATGTTTTAATAAGAGACTAAGGAAAATAATTAAAAGTGCTAGTGTAAAGGTTGATGAAGCCATGCATAGACCAGTGGAAATAAATGAAGTTGAACCTGATGATCCTATCTTTTAGAAAATACAAGAAGAATAAAAGGAACAAAAAGAACAAAGTGATGAAAAAGAAGAGATTTTGCAACCTACGCCTAAGACTCATAAATATGTTTAGAGAAATCATCCAAAGGAATAAATAATTGGAGATATAAGTAAAGGATTGAAGTCAAGAAGAACAGTGGTTGATGTAAACTTGTGTTTAATGTCTAAGATAGAACCTAAGAATGTGAATGAATCATGTAATGATGAAAGTTGGATTAGAGCAATAAAATAGGAAGTACAATAGATAGAGAACAATGAGACATGGGAACTAGTCCCTAGACCTACAAACAAGAATGTAATAATTTTAAAGTGGGTATTCAAAAACAAGTTGAATGAAGATGGTGAAGTGGTAAGAAATAAAGCAAGACTTTTATGCAAAGGATATTCACAAGTTGAAGGAATAGATTTCGAAGAAAATTTTGCACCTATAGCAAGAATTGAGGGCATTTGGATGTTCCTAGAATTTTAAGCTTATAAAAAACTTCAAAGTATACCAGATGGATGTCAATTCTACACTTCTGAATGGAGAACTAGAAGAAGACATATATATAAAGAAAACTAGAAGGTTTTCAACTATCTGAAAAAATGGAAATTGTTTGTCAGTTAAAAAAGGTATTATATGGACTTAAAAAATCCCTAGAGCTTGGTAGGAAAGATTTGATAGATAATTGAGAAAGAAAGGATTCAGGAAAGGGTTTGTAGACAATAATCTTTACTTGAAGGTTGAGAAAAACTATATATTGATAGTTGTAGTATATGTTGATGACATCATCTTTGGTGGAAATGAAGGTATGTGTAACATATTTGTTGAAGAGATGTAAAATGAATTTGAAATTTCTATGATTGGTGAATTGAATTTCTTCCTTGGACTTCAAGTTAATCAAACTAACAAAGGGATATTCATTTCACAATTCAAGTATGTTAAATAATTATTAAAGAAATTTGGAATGGATGACTCCAAACCGGTTTGTACCCTTGTGGTAATTAGATGTAAGCTGAGTAAGGATGATGAATCTACTAAAGTTGATCAAAGAAAATAAAAATCCATGATTGGTGGACCATTATATATTACTACTAATAGACCTGATATCATGCATGCAATATGTTTAGTTGCAAGATTTCAAGCAAAACCTAAGGAATCACATGTAACAACTATCATGAGGATATTCATATATCTTAAAGGAAATCCAAATTATGGGCTCTTGTATCTCAAGGACAATAATTTTACATTGAATGACTATACTGATGTAGATTGGTTTGGCTATGTAGATAACCAAAAGAGTATAAGTGGTGGTAGATTCTTCCTTGGAGGAAGACTAGATTCATGGTTGAGCAAGAATCAATATTTAGTTTATTTATCCACTATAGAAGCAAAGTATATTGTAGCAACATCCTATTGTACATAGGTACTTTGGACGAAGCAAACCTTCATGCACATATGTGTGGTGAGTGATAAACCTATCTCTATATTTTGTGACAATATAAGTGTTATAAACATTTCAAAGAGTCTAGTGATGCATTCTAGAACAAAGCACATATCTATCAAGTACCACTTCTTGAGGGAGAAGCTATTGAAGAATGATGTTAGACTTGAATATGTACCTACCAAATAACAAGTTGCATAAATATTCACTAAGGCCATTTTGAAGGATACTTTTGAGTATATCATAGGAGAGTTAGGGGCTACTATCCCTCCTTCTTTGAACAAAGTTCACATGGAGGTGCATCAGTCCAATGGATTCACAGACTCTTTTTGATCTGGACTGATGATTGATGTCTACTCCTCAAGGGGAGTAGATAAGTGCATTGTTGCAGTATGTGATGTGGGTGTACTCCTTAGGGGGGGTGAACAAAGCTTTATATGGGAAGAATTTCCTTTGCAATTGATTTCAAAAGGGCAAAGAGAATCGAGTGAAAATTTTATGCTTGGCAATTTTTCACATCTAAACATCATGTATGTTGTCTTTGATTGTTTTTCACATCATTTGTTACCATCAATGATATAGGGGGATATTGTTGCAAGTATACACATGTTTGATGGTGTTTTCATTGATGTCAACACAATTCACATTGTATATAGATGACACTTGTATAGTTGAGATATTGTATAAGTGCTAAAAGTACATTGAGCTATATTTATGAAGTTGTAGTTGTGTTTTTGCCAAGTACTCTTGAGAAAATTTGAGAAATAATGAAAGTAGTTTTGATGTGTGTTCTAAGCATGCTCTGGTATTATGCTCCAAATTTCTTCTATGTTGATCCTATTCCTATGTGGGTCTGTATGTGTGTTCATAAGCTTAAATGGATTGTATATCTTGATGTTTAGCTTTTGGGTTGATGGAGTTTAGAGGATGTGTTCATTGGTGTTTGAATTGGTTTGAAAACACTATTTGTTTGTGGATTAGGAGAAATTTTTTTGCTTTGTAGTCTTCTAATAAATGGTTTTAGATATTTTGGATCTGGGAGATGAGTCTTTCTGATGGTTTATGTGTTCTAATAAAATTTCTTATGGTTTGGCATTTCAAGAGACCTACTCTGGGGCTCTTGTGTTTTTGTTGGTTGGTTCAGGTGGACTGGTGAAGAGTTCTTTGTGAATGAGGTTTGGTGTAATTATTGTGGATGTATATGATGTGTTCTCATAATTCTTAAAATGTCTGGTGAAGAGTGTTTAGTGATCGACATGTTATTGTCTTGTTGGAGATGCATGTACTTCAAATATCATTGGTTTTTTCATTAGGTTTGGCCAACCTGGTGTCTACATGTTACATCAAGATTTTGTATCTACCTAAGAAAGTGTGTGTTTGATCCAATATGTTGATTGGGTCCTAAATTAAATATGTATTTGATCCTCTCTCATTCTTATCCACCATAGGAATGCTAAGTAGTTGACGAAGTTTGAATTTGTAAATAAAATTATATAGCCAACCTTGGAGAATGTCCCTAAGGTTTAAGATGGTATAAAATAAAATTAAGTTGTAGCGAATTTCATATGCATCATCCATGAATCGAGCAAGTGAGTGAAGTGTGCAAACATGTGAAAAAAGCATAGAGTGGAAGAATGAATTGAGGAAATAGTACTTTAAGGTGTTAGATCCCTTAAAGAAATGTGTTGATGGCATCTGCAAACTTCTAATCAAGTTGAAAATGTGTGGAACCCTAGTGGTGGATCTTCATTTATCTCTTATTATTTTATGTAGGAAGTAAGCCTTCATTCTAGACAATGAGTCCTTTAAATGTAGTGAGCCCTTGCATTTGGGCAACGAGCCTTTTATATCTGGGTAGTGAGCCCTCTGATAGTGAGCCCTTACATTTGGGATTGCATTACTATTATATTGTGAGTTAATCCTCACCATGGTTTTTCCCTCAATAGGTTTTCCTCATAGATCTGGTGTCTCTAGTGTTTTCTTTCTATTATTTACATTTCATGTTTACTCTTAATAACAGATTGAAGTTAAGGTGAAAATATTAAGTTTATAAGTAAAGTGATTTGATATAACTTATTCACCCCCTCTTAGCTGTCTTGTGCATTTCAACACTTTATACCACTTGCAATTATTTTTGTATATTATTAGTGTTTTTTATAATGGTTATCATGTATTCCCATTCTATACGTTGCTATATACTTACATCAAGGGTTACTATGTAATTATATAGGTTCAATCCTCTTGAAATATCTTTAGTGACCCTAAATATAGGAATTCATGCCTTCTCTTGTATATTATTGTTTCATTGTGTTATTTTTCTCATTCAATGAGAATTATATATATTTACATGTTCTTTGACCATGATCACATATTAAACCCTTATATTTTAATGATTATATCTATCAACACTATTACAATTATTGAAAATCACATGATGCCCATTTAGCAAGTCAAGTCTATTTTTTTACACGATTAATGGAACAACACTAATACATTATTTAAGTCACACTTGGTTGTATCATTCTTGTTCATACATTTAGTTCAACTATCACTAACATGGGACCATCATATCTTTCACTTTGATATTACACCTTTATTGTCATATATTTATATGTATAGACATTATTTATAAAATTTATTATATTTGTGACTTTTTCCGATACTTCTAACTTTGTTCCTTTTTCCTAGATACATGATATTTTTCATTCTATACTACATTATTCCAAATTTATTTTATTATTCTAACTTGAATTCATCTTTGTGACTAGTAGACATATGATTTGAATTCAATATAATGTATCATGAAGTGTAGCATCACCATTATTTCCCTATGTTAGTATAACACATTACTAATCTCCAATCTCATTCCTATCCCAAGAATTTTTCATATTGTAAGAGTTGGTATTGAATACTATACAAGATGCAAGATTTCATTGAATATTGTAGCCACCCAAGATCTAGAAATTTATATGAAATTACAAGAGAGGTTAACTTAAAATAATAATTTTATTCCATCAAATGATGAAAATGATATATTAAAATTAGATTGATTCACAAATGAGAATATCTTTGTTATAACTAGGGTGAGATATAAGATTAGACATCATAACAAGTGTGTTAATCTTATGACATGAAATAAAAAACATTATATGAACTAGGAGACAATAACTAAATGAAATAAGATAATATTATTTCTAATGTTAAATAAGACATGATCTAGAAATATTCATATGACCTAACTAGTCTTAGTATGTGAATAGGACCTACTAGATGAACAAGTTTAGTAAAATACCTAATTGACACCAACACTCCCCTTAGGTGAAACCTAGGGAGGAACAAATCACTTCTTAATGATGTAAATATGGATCTTTGGTATAAGATAATATTAGGTAACCATGTATAGATGTATTCTATAACAATTGGAGAAAATGGGAAAACCTAATATGACAAACATTTTGATCAAAAGAGAGATGAAAAAAAAACTTTTATTGAAGAATGACAAGGAAAATACCCCACGTGAGAAAATATAACCCCCATAAGAGATATGAGGAGAGACCATGCATCCCCCACTTATAGTAGAGTCTTCTACAAGAATGGTAGATACTATATATTGAATGTTGTAGATGATCAAATCTTGTCCAAAAATATTCCTCTCCTTAGAAAGAAACAAAACCAAGATGGTACGTAGGATTTATTTCCATTTCTAAAATTAAGATGAAAGAGAAGAATATAGTGATTTATTTTAATTATTCTCAAGTCTCTCCATGCAAATGAAAAAATATATCATAATCTAGTCAAGCATTCTTGGTCACATTGGAAAAGATGATGATCTAGAATCTTATAGAAATAGATGTAGTTCACAAAAACCAAAGATAAATCTGACTCCTCCAAATTCTTATCAAATGTCTGCACTCCAATTACAAACTATGAAAAATTATTATAAATACAAGGAACAAGAGTGTGAGAATTATCCCCATTAAGATTTGAAGAAGATGATGTAACAACATATGAAATAATATCAAAGAGGAGATGATATCCTCAATAGTGTTCTTTGATTTTGCAAGATAGGACACAAAAAAAGCATAAATTATGTCATAACACAATTTTTATTGCATTTAAATTATAATATGATAAATTAAACTATTGAGGAAATTAAATATGTTGAACAATTTTTTTGATATTTATGAAAAGTTTGAAAGAAGTTGACCGTCATTGACTATGTGAACTTTTGAAACTATCTTATATTTTATCATGAATGAACATTACTAATGAACTATGTAAGTACAAGTGTGTGCAATTACAAGATGATAGGTTGAAGGATGAGAACACAATTGAAGTAGGATCATTTATATGGATCAAATGGTAAGCTAGATGGAATATGGGTGCCAACACCACAAAATGGAATGATAAGTGCATTTGAAATTCACATAGGAGATTATATTAATCTGACTTGAAATGATTCAATGATTGAAAAAGGTAGACTTGTGAAACAAAATACATCTAAACTTCTTATTTAATTTTCAATATTAATTACATGTTTAAGAATTGAAAAGAAAGTGATAGTATGACTTAACATGTAAATGAATGTATGTATTTCAAAAAGGCTCATTTAAAGGATAAAAAAAGCCACTGCATTTAAACAACACTCTTCCAAATAAAAATAAAAGTTCATTCATACTTAAATATTGATATATGTACATGAAAACATATATATACAAATACTCATTTATATATATATACATATATATATATATATATATATATATATATATTGAAGAACATACATTTGTGTGTGAATATATATAAATATAATATATATATTTATATTTCTAAATAAATTGAATTTGGAACCAAAAATTATCACTATCAAACTGATAAAGTTCCAACATCATGAGATAAATCTCATGAGGTCTTGGCCTGTCATCAAAATTAAGGAAAACATTAAAATTTTATGAATGCGGTGGCTAAACATTAATGGCCATCAAGATTCACAACAACCCCTTTAGTGGAGGAATAGGGAAAAGAAAGAAAGTTACCATTTTTGAGAGATAACAGTGATGCCAACAGGGGGAGAATGGGCTATTCATTGAGCTTTATGGAAAAGGTCGACGGAAACATCCTCACATACAAAGATATTTTATGTTTTTACTCAAAATAATTGCATTTTCCTATTTGTCTTTTATAAAGCATAGTGTGATGTTTTATATTGACGATTCTATAGAATTGAATAATATTTTTCTATCGATTTACTTTATGCAACTCATTAGATTGAATTTGATATATGTGTTTTTTTGTGAGCAAGGCCAAGTCAACCTTCCTTTGCTTGAATATGCTATGTGAATGCTTCACCAATGGCTTGAAAGTTGATCATGTATTACTCTGTAAGTTTGTGATGTTTCCATGCTATGTATATCTATTGTATGTTCTTCTATTTAGCTCATCACTTGGTTATCAAGTAAACCTATATGCTTGTGATATGGTGTGAAATGATTCTTAAATTGTTATCACCCTTTAGGGGTAGGCAAAAAATCTTTCATACAAATTTTAGGTTATATTTTATTCTATATGTTACAATCCATTCAATGGGTATTGTTGTTGTATTGTGTTGTCTCGTCACTATGAGAAATGGTAGGCTTATGTCACCCATTGTTATAATATGAATTTTTATTATTCCTTACAACTATGTTATGCTTAATATGTCATTGTAATAATATTGAAACATGTTGCCTCGTCCATAGAGGATGATGGTTGAATGATGAGTTGTTCCTTCAATATTCTTGCATGTATGGTATGTAAACTCTTGTTCTCCATGAACGACACCCATATGGTCCTTTGGGAAAATATATCTAGGTTGAGGGTTGAAATGCATGACTTCAGTTTTGGCTACCATGATACAAAGAAAGAAGTAATCAAATTTTGGTTCTCATAGAACGATAGATGTATAATTTGTTAAAACAGTGAATGAGGGTTCTTCAAAGCCAAGCCCTAATAAGATTAATCCCATGAATTATAACCAAAATATTATTGTTGGTAAATGGTCAATATGATGTATGAGTTTTTATTACCATTCAAAAATCTATGTCAACATTATTTGGTTATTTTCCTATATTTATTATATATACAATTTTTCTTAGAATGATAGAGATTTGAATAAATGAATCATTTCTTAATTTGGAACTGTAATTGTAAACTTTTAAAAACTACATCGTTCTATTATAAACAATGTTAATTTAGTTGTAAACAACAATTTTTTGTTATAAACTATAATTGTCTAGTTGTAAACAACATCATTCTACCTAAAACAGTAGTTGTTTTCCTACAACAACATTTTTTTCTATCACAACTTGGTTTTCATACAAACGGCATAACAGTATGTGGGAAACTATTCAAAAAATCTTGTTGTTAGTTCTTTCACTTCTTTTATTTTTGAAAAATGATATGTCAACTTGAAATGTTATTTGAGTGATAGCAATTTGATTTATTGGATTTTAGTTATGAATGTATCCACAAATTTATAACTAAATTTGGCACATATATGTGTATGCACATAGACCTTCATATACATGCACACACATACTTGTGACATACCTTATTTTGTTATTAAATTCATTCTTAAATGAATAATGGTTTACATTCAATGTAATCATGTTTATGCAAGGAATGGATATTATATTAATCAATTCCATTTGAATTATTTATTTAATTTGGAAATAAGTAGAATGAATTAATTTTCCATAGATATGTGTGTAAAGAATTTTCTCTTAATTTTGTAAAACAACAACACCTAAGTAGACAAGAGAAACTCAGGGAAGATGGTGCTAGAGGTTAGATAGTTGTTATTGAATAATTATGTTGTTGAAGGTTACCTTTCAGGATGGGTGTCAAAATAGAGTTCAGAGAGTATAGGTTTTTGCCTTGTCCAAAACCTTTTTTTTTTGTTGCAACACTATTCTTATGCTTGGACAATACATTAGCCCATTATTTATGTATGGACTTTGTGATAACACTCTCTTCCATTCGTAGCATAGATCTTGCACTTTTCTAACTCATAGATATAGATGTATATTGATGTTTGGGAACACTAGATTCCACCTTGAAAATTGTTCTCTTGATAAAAAATTTGTGCAGGGTCAGGTATTCTTCAAGTTGGAAGAATTTCGAGGAAGCATGAGCTTCATGGTTGGGTGTTAAACTGCTCCAACCATGTTCTCATCCACCATTGGAGATGAGAATCAAGAGGAAACCTTGGATGTTTTCAAGACTATCTTGGTCTATGATGTAACCTTGATATAACATTTATACATTGTATTTATTATATGGCCTTATGAGCCAAGTCAACTTGGATATTGTAATTGACATGGAAATTGAATGTATATCCTCGACTGATTTTAATTAGACATGTGTTTCTATGATTGGAAATAGCTACTTAGTTATGAATTTTTAAAATTAAATACTCACAATTTCATTTGAAATAATAATAGAATTAGGTAATAATTAGAATTGGTTATTACATTTTGTATTAGAGCTTAGATTTCAACTCTAGGCCTTTTGAGTTTACCATAGCCATGAATAGGGGATAGCTTCCCATTGACCAAATTTAGTGGTCTTGAGAATTGACCAAACCTAGATTGAATAAAAGTATGGGAAGGTCTAAGGAAGGTTGTTAGGACCTCAAAAAAGAAAGTCATAATGGAATAAAACATTAAGACCGAGGTTCAACTCGAGATTCCTGACGAATAGACTCTAGCTCAAGGGCTAACACAACTTAAGTTGGAGAGAGGAAAGAAGATTGAGGAGAACTAAAAACCTAAGATTAATAAGATTTTTGCAATTAGATATTGGCCTCTAGGGTGTGGAATAAATGCACCCTTATTAACTAAGGAGGAAAAGGAGAGCTTGCAAGCTCAACCATCCTCTTCTAAGAAAGTTGATATAAATTCTCAAGAGGACCCAGAGGAGTTTCCTCTCTCTAATAGGGAGAAAAATGATTAATGTAACATTAATATTTTGTAAATAAGGGTCTATTGAACCACATTTAATATCAATGAAACAAGATGATAGTTTTGGTGTGTTCAAATGAAGAACACCAAAATATGTTGACTGTGCATGAATGTGTATGTCTTCCATGAATAAGGGATATATGCATCTGTAGGTAGTGTGATGTAGAATAAGAATGTTTATTCTTATAGCTGAATGTTAAGTTATGATAGACATTAAATGTGATGCAATTCAAGTGTGAGTCAGCATGGTGACCACCAAAAAAGAGATGGATGGTAGTGGGTCAGAAAATTGGCCAAACAAGAGGCTAGAATAGATTCTAGAGCTTCTAAACAAGAAAGAGGATTTTATGGACCACATAGAACATGAGGTTCAAGTGGAACATGAGGATTGTGTTCATAGGAATGCAAAATTCAATAAAATGGAATGATGTTCCATGAGAAGGCCCTCGAGGTTGAATTGAGGATGAACATGGAAAAGATCTCAAGAGAGTAGAATTTCCTAAGTTTGATGGTAAAGCTATTAGAGAAGGAGAAGAGGCATGGATCATTGAGATGGAAAAATCTTTGGACTTCATAACCTATATGACTAGACTAAAGCGGAATGGGCTACGTATCATCTTTCAGGTGAAGTGGCTACTTGTTGAGATAATGAAAAGTTATAAAGGAATCTTCAGCCTGCTTAGATTACTTGGGAACTCTTCCTCTGATCTTTTAGGGAGAGATGGTTACCAGAACTCTTTTTCAATAAGAAGGTGATAGAATTTCAAAGCCTAACTTAGGGGAGAATGAATGTGACCCAATATTGGAAAAAATTCACCAACCTACTAAAGTATGTGCACCCCAGTATCAGGGAGATGAATGATTTGGTAGATAAAAGTTTATATTGGGACTTAGACCCCATATTGGAGTAGAAGTGTACATGCACAATCCTCTCACCATGAGTGAATTTCTTTTAAAGGCCACAAAATAAGATAAAAAATTGTAGAAGTTATCCAATTTCCACAATAATGAAAATAGGAAGTCATAGTTTGGGAACAAGAAGTTTCATAAAGGATACAAGAACCATCAGATCCATAATCTCAAGAGAGAAAGTGAACAAGAAGGAAAACAAAAACAAAGGTTGAGATGACCAAAAGTAGAAGGGCTTTAGGGAGGATATCCAAAAGGTCGTAAAGGGCCCATGATGGGTTCTACACTTGTGGAGGTGATCATTATTCTTCAAATCATCCATAACAGTTGAAGTAATGAAGGGAAGGAAACTATCAACAATGCTAGCATCATCAAATCCACACTTTAGTGGATAAAAAGTAGGCAGAGTACAAGGCCTTACAAATACAACTAAAAGGTAAACTCTATGGCCAAACTATCTCTATTTTAATTTATACTAGATCTACTTATTTGTTCATAGATCCTAGACTAATATAAAAGATATCTATTAGACCTAGATACATGGTGAACTCATGCATAGTCCAATATGGAAATTGAGTAGAGAAGAGGGTAGATTCTTGTCTCTTTTGTAGCAAGTTATAGCTTCCAACATTCCAAACTTAGGTCAACCACTATGTGGCATCTTTAGGCTTATATAATGTAATTTTGGGAAAAATTTGGTTAACTATGAAACTTAGAAAGGCTCGTCAAAAGGGATGTGCTATTGATGTTATGAATATTAGTAACCCTGACAACAAGGAACCATATTCAGATGACTAACCTATTATCAATTAGTTCCAAGATGTATTCCCTAATGAACTCATAGGGTTACCTCCAAAAAAGGAATTTTACCTCTCTATTGACCTTGTAATAGGATCTAAGCCTCAATCCAAAGCACCTTAGTGAATGACCACCACTAAACACTATGAGTTGAAGGACCAGTTAATGGAATATTTTAACAATGGGATACTAAGACCCAATGTGTATCCTTAGGGATCACTAGTTATCTTTGTGAAAAATAAGGATGAAAACTTTTCATTAATGTATAGACTATTGGATTTCGAATAACACAACCATCAAGAACTAATATCCACTCCCAATGATCAATGAGTTGTTTAACCGAATGAAAGGAGTGATAGTGTTCTACAAAATTGATCTTAGGTTGGGATACCATTAGACAAGAATAAAGGAAGAGGATATTCTGTAGACTACCTTCAAACTCATTATGGTCATTATGAGTTTATTGTGGTACCTTTTGGTTTGACCAATGCACCTACAACTTTGATGAACCTCATGAATAGTGTGTTTAGAGATTGTTTGGATGAATTTTTTTTGATATTCATTGATGACATCCTAGTTTAATCAAAGTATATTGAAGAGCACGAGGATATCTCTAGAATGGTAGAGATAAAAGAAACTCTTTGGGAATCTATCCAAGTGTTCATTCTATCAAGACAGGGTGCATTATCTAGGCCATATTATTTCAGTTGAAGGAGTCTCTATAGATCCTAAAAAATATCAAGATGATCATGGCATGGATGATCCCATAAATGTGCTAGAATTCTATAGCTTCATTGGCCTCACATGATATTATATATGTAATTTGTGCAAGAGCTCTCCTAGATTACATCCTTAATTACATCACTCAAAAGAAAGGGAACATGTAGTTAGAATGGACTGAGAAATGTGAAGAGACATTCAAACTCCTTAAGGAGAGGCTCACAACAACACTATTGTTGAACATCCTTGATCCTAATGGAAGACTCACAGTAATCACAAATCCTTTAGGAGAGGGATGGGAAATTGTACTAATGCAAGATGGATAAGTGGTAGCATATGAATCATGGAAGCTTAAACAACACGAGCTGAACTATTCATCGCATGATTTAGAATTACCTTGTAGATGTGGAGGAATTACCTCTTAGGGAATCCATTTGAGTTCAAGATAGACCACTTGGTATTGAGATACATTTTTACTCAACAAAAACTTAATGCACGATAGAGAAGGTGGTTGGAATTCCTTAGTTATTACGACTTCATAATTGAGTACATAAAACGGAAATAGAAGATAGTGGTTGATTCTTTTAGTAAATGAATACATTTGGCTACCTTGATCTCGACAAGGTCTAATTTGAGACAGTAGTTGATACAAAAATTTCTAGGGGATGAGAACTATAAAAGAGTGAAGCATGCCCTAGCTGAGAATCTGATAGATCATTGGTTTGATGGGTATGAGATCAAACTAGATGGAATTATGAGATACTAGAGAAGAATGTATATTCCAAACTCTAGAGAACTAAGGAAGTTGGTTCTATAAGAGGTTTGTAATGTACCTTATTCACGACACCCTAGAATATCCAAGATGAACACATAATTGAGAAATCTATACTTTTTGCCTAAATGTAAGAAGGATGTAGTGGAGTACATAGACAAATTATTTGACTGCTAGCAAGTCAAGGTTGAGCATGCACATGTTGTAGTACTATTGTTTCCTCACAACATACCTAGGTATAAATGACAAGTAATTAAATGGATTTCATACATGGGTTACCTTTGAGAAAGAATCAACATGATGTTATCTTGGTTGTGATCGATAAGTTGACCAAGGTGGCACACTTCATTCTAGGAAACCTTAAGGATGGATCATTGACCCTAGCCAATAATTTTTTCTAGGAGATCCTCTACTTGCATGTAGTGTGAGACACTATCATATCTAATAGAGACACTTTGATGACCTCGATATTTTGGACAACCTTGAATGTTACATTGGGAACTAAATTGAATTTTAGTTTGTCTTATCATCCTCAAACTGACAAGAAGACAAAGAGGGTGAATCGGGTAGTCAAAAACCTCCTCCCAATGTAATTCATGGAAGAACAATATAAGTGGGAACAATACTTATCATTGGTAGAGTTTTCTTATAATAAAACTTATCACACATCTCTAGGTATGACATCGTTTGAAGCTCTTTATAGGTGAAAGTGTTGTACACTCATCAATTGGGATATATTAGAAGATAGTATAATAGTAGGATCATAAATTCTTAAGGAGATGGAAGAATAAATGAGTGTCATTAGGAGAAAACTAAAGGAGGTGGAAGACCGATAGAAGAGTTATGCTAATAAGAATAGAACTCTTAAATATTTTGTGACAAGGAATAAAGTCTTCTTAAGAGTCAAGCCTCATTAAAGCTCCATTTCCTTTGGAAATTCTTCCAAGTTGGCCCTGAGATATGTAGGTCCATTTGAAGTTTTGAAATTGATTAACCCAGTTTCTTATAGGCTTAATCTACCACTTTCTTTGCCTTGAATTCTTAATATGTTTCATGTTTATTTTCTTAAGCCATGTCATTTTGATTTAGTTCATGTGCTTGATTGAAAACCTTGCAAGTATAGGATCCAAGAGTGGTGCTAGTGGAGCCCACTAGAATCCTAGATAGATGCAACATTAACTTGTAAATAGAGATATTGCTTAGTTTAAGGTCCAATAGGATCAATATTTAGAATAATGTGATATTTGGGAGGATGCAAAAGAAATAGAATGCCCTTCCCATATTTTTTTTCTTAAGAAAGAGACTTTGATGATTTTGTTTGAAAATTTTGGATTGAAATATTATGATGTTTTGGCTTTGAACGATATGATGTGATGTTGAAATAGACATAGATGTTTTAATTTTGATTAAACAAACATTAGGATGATGTCCCTTCCAAGAAGGGAAGGATGTCATAACCCAATTTTTATTGCATTTGAATTATAATATGAGAAATTGAATTATTGAGGAAATTCAATATGTTGAACAAAAATTTTGATATTTATGAAAACTTTGAAAGAAGTTGAGTGCCTTGACTATGTGATCTTGTAAAACTATCTTATATTTTATCATGATTTAACATTACTAATGAACTATGTAAGTGCAAGTGTGTGGAATTGGAAGATAATAGGTTGAAAGACAAGAACATGGTTGAAGTGGGATCATTTAACTGGATCGAATGGTAAGTTGGATTTAATTTTGATGCATACACTACAAAAATAGCATTATAATGACATTTGAAATTCATATAGGAGGTTTTATTCATCTGACTTGAAATGATTCAGTGATTGAAAAAGGTAGAATTGTGAAACAAAATATGTATGTGAACTTCTTATTTAATTTTATATCTTGATTATGTGTTTGAGAATTCAAAAGAAAGTGATAGTATGACTTAACATGTAAATGAATGTATGTATTTTGAAAAGGATTATTTAAAGGATAAGAAAAAGCCATCGCATTTAAATAATATTGTTTGAAATAAAAATAAAATTTCATTCATATTTAAATGTTGATATATGTACATGAAAACATATATACAAATATAAACACACACACATATCTGTATGTATGTATATACATATATATCTATAATATATACATATATATTTATGTTTCTTAATAAATCGAATTTGGAACTAAAAATTATCACTATTAAACTAATATAATTCCAACATCATGAGAAAAATATCAAGAGGTCATGGAATATCATAGAAATTAAGGTAAATATTTAAGTTTTATGAATGGGGTGGCTAAACATTAATGCCCATCAATATTCCAAGTGGCCCCTTTCATGGAGGCACAAGGAAAAGAAAGAAAGTTGTTATTTATGAGAGATATCATCGACACCAACTAGGGGAGAATGATTTTTTCATTGAGCTTTGTGGAAAAGGTCAAAGAAAAAATCCTCACATACAGAGGTATTTGATGTTTTTACTCAAAATACTTGCATTTTCCAGTTCATCTTTTCTTAGGCACAGTGTGATATTTTATATATTGATGATTTTATAGAATTGAATAATATTTCTCTATCAATTTACTTTATGAAGATCATTATATTGAATTTGATATATGTTTTCTATTATGAGCAAGTCCATGACAAGCTTTCTTTGCTCGAATATTCTATATGAATGTTTCACCAATGACTTGAAAGTTGATCATGTCTTACTTTGTAATTTTGTGATGTTGCCACCCCATCTATATGTATTTCATGTTCTTCTATTTAGCTAATCACATGGCTATCTGGTAAACTAATAAGCCTGTCATATGGAGCAAAATAATTCTTAAATCATTATCACCCTTTGAGGGTAGGTAGTGAATCTTTCTTAGAAATTTTAAGTTATACTTTATTCAGTATGTTAGAATCCATTTGATGGCCACCCATATGGTGTGAGAACCATCACCTTCAGTCTTGGATCGATGGGTATGTTTTTTGCATTTTGTTGCCTCATCTCTACCAACAATGGCAAGCTTATATGGCCCATTGTTGTAATATGAATTTTTATTATTCCTTTAAACTCTATTATCCTTACTTTGTTGTAGTGAATATATCCAAGTTGAGGTTCAGAATGCATGGCTTTAGCCTTGGCTATTGTGATGCAAAGAAATGGTCAACTAAATGTTGGTTATCTCATAGAACAACAAAGGTATAATTTTTTAAAACAGTGAAGAAGGGTTCTTCAAGCTCGATCCTTGTTAGGATTGATCCCATAAATTATGACCAGAAATATTATTTTTAATAAATGGTCAGTATATTGTACAATTTTGTATTACCTTTCATTAATTAATATTAATTTTTTTGGTTCATTTTCTTATATGTATTACATATATAACTATTCTTAGAAAAATAGAGCTTTAAATAAGTAGAGCATTAGTAAACTTGGAACTATAACTATAAACTTATGTAAACAACATTGTTTTGTTATAAACACTATTATTCTAGTTATAAATGATATTGTTTTGTTATAAATTATAACTATCTAGTTGTAAACAACATCATTCTATCTAAAATAATAGTTGTTCTGCTACAATAACATTGTTTGCTATCATAGCTTGGTTTTGATACAAATGACATACTAGTATGTGGGAAAATTTTCAAAGAGACTTGCTCTTAGTTCTTTTAGTTCTTGTAATTTTTGCAAATGATATGTCAACTTGAAACATTATTTGAATAATAGCAATCTGATTTATTGGTTTTTAATTCAAAATATATGAATAGATTTATAACTTACGTTGGCACATAAATGTGTATACACATAAACCTTCATCTATGTACATACACATACTTTTGACATACATTCTTTTGTCACTTATTAAATTCATTCTTAAATGAATAATTATTATCATTGAATGTAATCATGTGTATGTGAAGAATGGATGTTGTATTGATCAGTTCCATTTCAATCATTTTCTGATATTTTATTTAATGAGGAAATAAGTAGACTAAATTAACTTTTCATAGATATGTGCGCAAATAATATTCTCTTAATTGAGTAGAACATCAACACCTAAGTAGACTAGAGAACCTAAGGGTAGATGCTACTAGAGCGTAGATAGTTGTTATGGAATAACTGTATTGTTGAAATTTATTGTCTAGTATGGGTGTTGAAATGGAGATGAGAGAGTTTATGAAATTTTTTTATGCAAACCTTTTATTTATTTTTGGACCATTGTTCTTATGCTTGGCCAAGTAATTATCCCATTATATATATATGGACTTTGTGATAACATTCTTTACCATTGCTAGCATAGATCTTTCATTTTTATAACACATATATAGAGATGCATGTTGATGTTTGGGCACCCATCAAATTCCAACTTGTAGATTGTTCTCTTGCTAAACTGTCTATACATGGTCAAGTATTGTTCAAGTTGGAAGAATTCTAGGGAAGCATAAGCTTTGTGGTTGGGTGGTAAATCACTTCAACCATGTTCTTATCCACTAGTGGAGGTGAGCATCAAGAGGAAACCTTGGATGTTGTTAAGACTATCTTGGTATATGATGTAACCTTGATGTAACATTTATAGATTTTATTGACTATGTGGCCTTATAATTCAACTTGGATATTATAATTGACATTGAAATTGAATATATATATCTTTGACTCATTTTAATTAGAGATGTGTTGCTATGATTGAAAATAGTTTCTTAGTTATGTATTTTTAAAATTAAATATACATAATTTCATGTAAAATAATAATATAATTAGGGGTATGTGCAAGATCATGATGGGCCAAAAAGTGGCAATATGTAAGTGATATGATGGCCCATGTGGCTGATGACTTTTTTTTTACCCAAAATTGATGAAGTGAAAAGGGTTTTTAAAGGAGATTCTCATCTTTCCACCAATATAAATTATGTTTTACTTTGAATTTAATAAATAATTATTATTTATTTTCTATTTGAATTATGACTAAAGTCCTATTTGATAGGCTGATTGAAAAACATCCATAGCTTTCAAATGGTATCACATATTTAGAATCCAAAACATGCACCACATTTTATGCTTCACATAATATAGAATTAAAAAAAAAAAATTGAATTTCATGAAGTTTTGACCAAGTTAAGGTGGTCAAACATAAGAGTTTTATATTTTTTAAAGTTGTAATAAAAAATTCATAATTAATTATTTACTTGGAAAAAAAATATAAAAAGTTATGCATCACATTGGGACATGATTCATATACTTATATCTAAAATATTATAAAAAAATATTATCATTTTATTGTGGTTAGGGTGGTCAGACAGACACCTACTTCTTATTTTTTCCCTAAAAATTTAAATACTACTAAATTGAAATTTATAATTTTCACCAAATAGATTTATATCTTTAAAAAATAAACCTAGTAGTTTAGAAACTACATTCAATTTTCTACAAATTCTATTCTTACATATTTTTGAAATAATATAGATAAATTATTCAAATTTTTACATCAAGTTACCTAACTCTGATTTTTCTGAATTTTATTGCCACTTAAGGGATTTTTTTTTTCCATGATGATCCTGCACATACCCTTAGGTAATAATTAGAATGGGGTAAATTACAAATTATCCATCAATTACTCAACCCAAGTAGACATATTTGGAAGAAAATGTATACAATATTGCACTAAATCAAAAGAAGACAAAAATTCAAAAATAGAAGCCTCATCAAAAGAAATAGTAGATGAAGAGTATGAAATCATAGTGCATGCCATTTGACTATATTGATCATCTCAAAAAAATTCCACAATAGATGATTGAATGTGAGCATCAAATGATTCTACCTATATTGGATTGCTAAAGTCTTTAGCCTCAAGATGAAGAAAACAAACCCTCTAAATCTGGATTAGGAGTCATAGAAACTAAATTTTGAATAGAGTTATTTACAGTAGAAGGAGAAGGATAAGTGTCATGAAACTAGAAATACCTCACCTAGTCAACAAACATTGTAGTGGTTTTATCATCTATTGGCCAAAACTTATCATATGAAACAAGAAAAATTATAATAGGATCCCCTAAGAATGGAGGTTCATTCAAGTCTTCATACATCTTCCAAAGTCTAGTTCTAATATCATAAGGAATCTCAATACAATTAATGGTCAGTTGTGTCTGAATATCATAGTTGCAACCAATTACTCCAAGGATATGTTTAGCCTTTATATACCACACATATCTCTTCGATTTATATGATTGTTTTAGGATCAAGTCCATACAGATAAGGAAAAATATTATGCCACCTATAATGTACTAAAATCCCATCTCACTAAACATAAATTTTCATCTATTCAACTTGATTACAATGGGGGTCCTTTTGATACCCATCATAATCTAATCAACAATGTGATAGAAAATCGAGGGGATAAGCACTATTTGGTTTTTAAAATAAAAAATAATTTCACTCTAGGTGGTGGGGATGGGAGAGCGATTGTGGTAGACACAAGGTGCACCACCAACTAGCAACATGTGCTATACCTCACAACTAGAGATATAGCCTACAACTATGATAATTGTCTAGAAATAAATTTGATGATTTAAAAATAAATAGTTAATAATAAATTTTTTGACATCATCCTTTTTATAAGCCTCATATAAAGAGTGATGCAAGTAAGAGAATATACCCCAAGAGATGTCAATGGAGATTTTTTGAATGCTTGTAGACAATGATTGGAGGGTATAATAGAGTATGATAACTACAAATTAATATTGTATGGATTTTTAATGACTATATAAAAAATAATAGTGGGAGGGGGAAAAAAAGAATCCTCTAAGGGCCTATGTCCAAATTTTATAATTTGATGAATTGACAATTAAATTTAATATTTAATATCCTTTTGCATATGATGAAAATGTCTATTTTTACCTAAAAGAATCCAAAATTGTAGCTACCTTTCGAATCTAGTAACCAGTTCCCAAATTCAAACCTTCATAGATTTAGCTTCAAATTTATAGTATAGATGAAAGAAAAGGAAAAAATATTTCTTCTACTCTCTAAACTCAATGAGGAGCTCATATTTTCTTTAACCAGATTCATAGTGAACCTACAATAGAACCCATAAATATGAAACACTCAAATCTTGTATTCTTTCAAGTATTTATGATTCTCCAAATCATCATTCCATGCAAGAAAAGAGCATACTCAACTTTTAAAGATCCACCAATATTTGTAAATTAAATGTCTCAATTAAGACAAAAAAAAAAAAATCCAAACTCTAATACCATGTAAGAGTTGATATGCAATATTGTACACCATGCAAGATTTGGCTAAACATTGTAGTAACTAAGATTTAGGAATTTTAGTGAAAATACAAGAGAGATGAAGTAAAAAAATTATCAGATGATCCAAATGATAGATTACAATTGAATTGTTCAAAATTCACAACCCCTTGGTTATATTGCTAAAGTGACACATCGAATTATAAACAAGATCAAGACAAATCATTTAAATCTTTTGTGATGAAACAAAAAACATTAAATGACTTAGGATAGAAAAAATAAATGAGATAAAATAAGATCAAATCTAATTGTAACTAAGACTTTTAGAAGGATCCATTGGACCTAAGTAAACATAACATGTGGATAGGACCTACTAAGTGAACTAGATAGATAAAACATCTAATTTACACCAACACATACATATAATTGAAAACATTTATATGATCACTCGCAAATACATTATTTACAAATATTACTATATTTGATTGTATGATCATATGCTTAGATTATGTATACAACCAATTATAAGCAACTTTTTTCATTAATGATTCTATGTTAAGATCTTGCAAATAGTTATATGTACTTTCAATATAAAATTTTAATTCCATTTTTGAGCACAGAAAAAAGACATTTTGATATGATTACATCTTACATAGTTCATTGCTTATCATAGAGCCTATAGGAACTCTCCTTTAAGCATTTTGGATATTTATGTATTTTCATGATTGTTGCATGCTTTTAGATAAATGATCAATGCGCTACAAATATGTTATATTTATTTGAAATATTATTAATAAGATAAAATTTAAAATTGTTGTGGAAGATAAGGTAGGTCAAGTTTTTAAGAAATTTTATTAAAAAATAATTTCCAGACAATATAAATTGCTAAAAAAAAACACATACAAATGTTTTACTCCATCCGTTTTATTCTCCTTTTGTATCATCTGGAAAATGAACTTCATAATAATTCTCCTCATCTTACTTTCATAATTCGAATTCAGTGTACATCAATATGTGGTGAGATTTGAAGCAGAAACTGCAATAAAAACTATATCTGCTCTGAAATTTATGTTACCAAGGCCACCATATGTAGGCGCCCTCAAAAGGCACTACCGATATCTTACCAATATTTCCACTTGCAAGTTTCAGATCAACTTCATCCATCGCAAATTTCCTCACCAGTCTTCTGCTTCCATCATATATATTGATTCCTTCCTTACCAACGACCACAGTCCATCCGCTGTTGTTAACTGAAACATGCATAATCTCTTCAGGCAAACAGATATCCACTCGACACCACCTCTTGGAGTCTGTATTTTCCTCTTCGTTCTCTAATTTCCACATAAATCCGCAACTCCTGTCAACCAATAGTAGTTGACCGACATCACTTCCAACTAATTCCCAAGAGCTATGAACAGTTTTAAAGAAGGCATTAGTAAACCATTTGTCAAAATTTTCATATATATAATTTGAAGATCGGCGAATAGCATCACTTGGGGGTAGAATTTTTTTCCAGCGTTTCTCGTAAAGATTCAATTCTACAACTTCTCCATTGGCGCAGTACAATTTATTTAACCAGTAAAAACTTCCTCTGTAGTAAACTCCCGGCCCAAAAACCCAAAGTTCACAAAAATCTTCGAAACATATTTCAATATGAACCCAGGACTTGGATGATGACTTATAGACATTAACCCATTTTGTGGTATTGCTTGCCACCATAATGAATTGCTTGGTGGAAGAATCAAACGCTTTTCCTTCAAAATTCCAATGCCATTGATATGGAGGGATACGTATCCATGTTGCCCTATTCTCTTCGTCGCAGATATAACAGGCGTCATCCCTAAACAAACAGAACATGGCGTTGCATGCTATATCTATTCGATAGGAATCATCACTAAGTAGGTAAAAATCTCCACTTCCTTCCAGCACCCATGTGTATCGCGTCTCCTCACCCCTCCCAATAATTTCTTGAAATATAAAAACTGAGCTGCAAGAAAGATGTAGAGTTGGATAGATCCTCTGCATGGCGGCATATGAGGAAATCATCTCATTCAATTCTTTCCATACAGTTGCCAATCTCAAAACTCTTCTTCGTGGGAGCAGCCTTGCTACAATAGTTAACGCAATTTCATCGGGAAGGTTCTGCCAAACTGCAGTTTCCATCTCCATGTTTGCAGATTGGCTATACTAAACCGGTAGTTCTGGGTTTCTTCTTACTCAGCCCGAGGCATGTTCTAATAAAGCTCGATCAACATTCAGTGTGACGTTTCAATTATGGGGCACAACCTCAGGTTTCAATGATACATTTTTCATTCTTGCCGACTAAATGTAGGGCACAATCTTTTTGGAAAAGCGACTAAACAATCCCTAACGTTTAGAGTAGGTTAATCTTAGAAAATGCACACACATAACTATCTATCAACCTGAACTAGAATATTTATGGTTGATGAAATGCAAAGATATCATATAAAGAAGAATAAATGTTAGCTAGAAAAAATTGTAAAACTTAACTATAAATATAGGGTTATCTTGGTATTTGTAGTTAGCTTACATTTTTTGGTAAGTAGATCAGATAATAGGTAAATCTCCTCCTTAGCTGAAGTAATAATAGAGTGAATCAACAAATGAAGCCTAAATTGCATTCTCTAAAATGTGTCTAAAAAGTTGTCTCAAAGATAGTTTTAACATGAGAATATAGTTTTAGGAGGGGATTCAAATAAAGAAATGGGTTTAGATTCACACTTTATATAAAATATTTGATACTAATGAAGTAGGGAATAACGTATTGAGGATTAAGGAGAGAGAAAAATGGGGATTTGGCTTTAGAGACTCTACTTAACTTGACAAGAGAGAATGGCAAGAAGGATTTCATTGAAATTAGAGAAAAAAATCATTAAGAAATAGGTAAAACATTTGAATTTATGCTCCTTAATGATGTTAAGGATTTCATTATTGAGTGTCAACACAAATTTTTCATTTTATTTTTCTTGAGAGTAATATTGTTTGAATCACACTTTTGCAAATTGGAAAAGCTAGATTGGGAAAATAGGGATAGTTAAATTGAATTGTTGGGGGCGATTAGAAAAATTCTATGTGTCTTTCAAATTTAAAATAGTTTAGGTTGGTCATGTAGTGTTGTAATATGAACCCTAGCTTATTTGTATTTGGGTCTTCTATTTAAATGCTTGAACATTGGATTATCGAATATTGGTGGAGCTTCCATTTTAAACCATCCTTCATGATTTTTTGTGAGAAATTGTTTCTCATCTTTGAAAAGTTCTTTTGAGTGTAAGAATAACCTAGAAATATTATCTAGTCTAAGGGTACATCCTACAACTTGCATAAATATGGATTTTAGCTACCTGAAAATATTAAGCTTATTCCACCTAGTTGAAGATTTTTACTAGTCATTAGTATGTTTAAATAAATCTAATGGTTATTTTTATTGATAACAAAAAAGCCTCTTAGTAAGAGATCATCCTACCAAAAGAAAGAATTTTGAAACCTCAAGCTTTAGCCCCTTCTAATAAACAATAGATTAAAAACCAACCTCAACTATCAGCAATGAATATAGATTCTATTATTTTTCAAAAGTTGATTAAATCCCCTTACAGTAATCCTTCTTATATTTGTACCACATCTTACAAAGATGTTTTGATAATGGATAGACAAAAAAATTATAAGAAAAAAGAAATACCAAGGTTTATTAAAAGTTAGAGTTGCTATATATTATACCATAGTTTTCACTAGCCATCTTCTCACATAAATTTTAAATATTATGTTTGATTTTCCACTTCTCCTACCTCTTCTATGAGATAATTATTAAGATCCCCATTTCTTGCTACAAAAGAGCTGTAAAATTCTAATCAATCTATTTCCCTAGTTTACTAATTTGAAGATTTTCGACAATAGGAAGGTCCTACTATCTCCCATCTACCACGATTTACAAATATCATCTTAGAATGTAAGGGGTATTTCTCTCCTCATCATAAATATGGAGTTCATGATACAATTATTTAGTGGTAAATTGATATTATTTTTCTCTTGAAGCTAAAATTAATTGTATGCTCTTGATTTTTTTATATCTAAAAGTGAAGAAATCACACTTTTCTTCATTCATCACATAATGAAGGTAAGGGGTAATCAATGATTTTACCTCATGTGTATATAGATTTTTTAGTTATGAAGGGGAGGAGTCATCACAAAGCTATTTTTGGGATCCTTTTCTATCAATGTCCAGCCGATTAGATTTTACTAGTTTATGCTCCTATTATTACAAAAGATATAAATGATTTAAGGGACTTGGTGTCTAAAATCCTTCCTAATGTTCATTTTGTTAAATAAGTTGATTTTAAGATGGGAGAACATCATAATGATCCTTGTTGGCCTAGCCACATTAGGTTGGGTAGTGAATAATTTGGTAAATGGTTGTCTTATTATAATAGTGTTTATTTTATAGATATCCAATTACAAAAACACTTTAGTCGTGAAAATTATTGGTAAACTTGGTCCAAGTATAGATTTTTAGATGAAAGAAATCCTAGTATGTTTTATATATTTTATATATCCCCTAATAGTCTTGTAGTTCAAGATATGTCTAGTCATTATGTTATAGTAGATTATTCTTCTACTCTCTCATATAATTTTACTATTGTCTATGTTCTTTTAGGAGATTGAAATAACAAAGTGGTTTCAAATTTTAATATCAAGATTAACATAAAACTAAAATAATTCTCTTGTCTAGTTTCTCTAGTTTCCTTTTGAATTATATTCCAAACCTAAATGAAGTAGATTCTTATAGGAAATAGTAGCACTATGCTATTATACAATGTACTAAATTCTTATGTGCTTTTGGTAAGAGATTTATTTGGAAGAAAAAAACATATGGAAAATATCTTCAAGAGAAGTTTGAATATAGTACAAAATTACTTAGTAAAACTATAAATAATATCGATTTCTAAACTTTAATAGGCTCCTTCGGAGCTGAAATTTAGAAAATTAAAATTTATAGGAGATGGGGAGCTAAAATAAAGGCTAGATTACAGTAGGTAAAAGAGGTCAATAAATATTGCTAATTCTTATTCAATGTTATAAATTTAAAATATATGGAGTATATTGGAGCTACCTAGGTTGAAACTAGTTATGATCATACAAATCTAAAATAGCTAAAAAAATATTTAGAACTATTATGACATTATTTTTATATAATATTCCCATTTCAGTGACACATAATTAATTTTGGAACATAATTTGAAAGATCATATTCCCAATGATGAAGACATTGAAGGTATTAAATTTTTAGAATAGTACTTATATTAAATTTGTAGAAAATCTCATGTTTTGAATGAACTCTAATAGAATCCTTAGGATTGATGTTTTTTCAATGGATTTTCATCAAACAATATGACATATTACTTTTATTTATTATACTTGGAGATATTGAAGTGAGGTTAATTAAGGCTTAACACTATGTCTAAATGGTATCTTATTACTTTCCTTAACGCTTTCTATAAATTTATTTTTAAAGCCAAATCAGAAAGGATTAAGCATGTATCAAAAAGGATTGTGAGGCCATTATGATAGTACTTTGAGAGAAATTTCCTACTAGAAAGAAACACAATTAATTTTGAATGATAATTTTAAAGATCACATTTTTAAAAATGTAGAAATTGATGGTAATAAATTTTTAGACTATGATCTCTCTATTAAAGTCTTATAACATGTGTTTTATATCACCTCTAATAAAATGACTAGGATTAATAGTCTTTCAATATATTTTTATCAAACAATGTGGTCGTATACTAGATATAAATTTTATTTTTTATACTTGGTGGGTTAAGAGCAATATTTCATTAAGGCCAACACTATCTCAATATGGGTATTACTTTTCCTTACACATCCTATATATGCATTATTTAATCTATATCTACAAGGATTAAACATGTGTCAAAAGGGATTGTGAGGTAAATATAAACTAGGCTCCTTCCTAGGAGATTTATATTTCATAAAATTGTCCTAGCATGCAAAAAGAAAGAATGGGCTTGAAAGTCTAGACAATTTTTTTTTCTAGTTAAGTTGGATTTCTTTGAAGCTTATTATAGATTTTTTTTTAGTATATTATAATGATGCTACATGTAATACTCCTCCGTTTTGCTTCTTGTTCAAGTTACTTTATGTTATGTTTGGTTGCAGTTACTTTGATACTAGATACATTTTGTTATGATGTTTTGATCGCTACTATTTGGTGACAACTATTATTGTGGGATGTAGTTATCTAATTATTGTTTCACTTGCATTATGGATTAATGATGTTGTAGAGTTAACATGAGATGTTATTATGAGATTACTGGATTATGATGGAAGTGTCAGTTTCAATGAGTGTATTGGTGAAGAGGACGGTTTCGCATCACTCATTTGCGAGCGCCCTACGAATCCGTAATTCCTTCTTCACGGTGTGTATTATATGCTGGATATATTGTATGATGTTGTTTACTTGGTTGCAGGTTTGCAGGTACATGACACCAACTCCACCTGGCTTCACAGGTTTGAGCGTGTCGATCTAACGGTTAAGTTGAACGGGAGATAGTAGCTAGGTAACATGTGTCAAGTCTATGCCCTAACCTTAGTGTGTCCTCAGTTGTGTGTGTCGAGTTATAATTTGTCTTGTTTTAATGTTATTTATTTTTGAAGGATTATTGATTTGGAAATAAATACTTAGAATAATTGCATTTAAATCATGTTGATGATTATTTAATTTAAAAAATGCAATGTGGATAAAAGTTTATACTTAAATTAATTAATTATATTTAGTTTATTTAATTAATTAAATTTGATCCAAGGGGTTGAACTTAGTTATTAAATAATTAAATTAATTAATTAAACGTGATGCAAGAGAATGAAAGGAAATAAAAGAATTAGAATTAATTTTGGAATTTAATTCCAACGTGTGGGAATTAAATTAGAAATTATAATTAAATGTTTATTTGGGAAATTGGTTGCAACTTTGGAAATTAATTTATTATTTGAAATTGCATTTTAAATTGAAAGTGGGTTTTTGAAGAGTGAAATTGAAATTAAAATTGAAATTGAAATTGAAATATCTAATTTGCATGTAATGTGAATTAGGGTTGTAAATATTGAGATTGAAATTGAAATTGAAATATCTAATTTGCATGTAATGTGAATTAGGTATTTTTGATTTATAAAGAATACATGTTTTAATTTTAGGGCAGAAAATTTTTTTAGAGAAAAATACATTTCTACAACAGGGAAGAAATTTTGGAAAATTTGCACAAGGGTTTGAAGAAAGTTTGATTGTAAAATTGATTGAAGGAAAGATTGTTTGCATTTGTTGGATTTTAGATTGGATTCGTTGGAGGATTGAAGAAAATTCAGGAAATCTTTGGAAGAGGCTTGCATCAAAAATTCATCTCTTCCTGTAGCTTCTTGTACCAGGTTTTCCTCTTTGTGTTTTATTGTTCTTGATTTTTTTTTTAAATAGTAGTGATTAAAGATTTGTTTGTTAAATCTGTTTTAGAAAACAAACTTGATATTAGAAGAAAATAATTAAATAAATTTACAACCTTTGCTTGTGAAAATTTTTGAGTGAAAATTGTGAAAACCTTAGTTGAATTTAAATTATTTGGAGAAATTGATTTTATTGTTATTGAAATCAAACATAGAGATTGAACAATGCATTTATAATGTTTTTAGAAATTGAAACTTTCTGTTTATTATCAAAAAACGGATTTTAAAATCTGCAGTATAGTTATATTTTCATGGTAAAATGGTCTGATTGCGTCGCCTGTAACTTCACTTTTACAAACTGGGTTTTCAGGAAATTTAAAGAGTGTGTTCAGTTTGAAATGTTCTTACTCTTATCCAAAAATTGTAAATACCCAGATCGTAATTCTTGAGTTATGCTTAAAACATGAGACTGGTGTTAAATTATTTTTCCCATGGCTGCTCTGAAAATAAAATAATAATAAATGGATATTTATAAATATTAATATTTTATGTATTGTTATTATAATATTAAAATATTATTTAATAATATTTTATATTATAATTTATAATACTAAAGTATTATTTAATAATATTTTATATTATAATTTATAATACTAAAGTATTATATTTATTTATATTATTTTAAATAAAATTTGTATATTAGATTAGTGAAATTAAAATTATAAACATATGGGAAATTATTGTTATTTTAAAATGGCTTGTTAAAGTTTAATTGAAAGAGTTAAACATTTGATTTAAAAAATGCAATATATTATTCAATAGAGATTTAAAATTGGATTGATTAGTGTATATGAAAAATGGATAAAGAAACAATATGTTATTATATTGAAGTGATTGAATGTTTTAAATAGAAAAGTGAATGAGATGTAAGATTTGGTTAAGAGATGGAAAGAGTTTACTTGCATGGATTTGTGTCAATTTAAAAGTAAAATTAAGAAGTTGTTTTATTGATGAGGCAATCAATTATGTTATTTATTAATTTATTTTTAGATTAATTGAATCATTGTGAGTGGATTATGAAAGATATATGGATTTAGTATATCCAATAGTAGTATCTTCCTCATGCTTATCTTAAAGGATTTAATTCTTTGTATTCAGTAAAGGGAAGTAAGTTTAATGGTTTTAGATTATCAATAATGAAAAGGGAAATAGGGGTTGTGATTATTTTAGATGATCTATTTATCATGTCTTTGACTTTGCCAACACTACCTATTGAATGAGTATGGATTTAGGAAATCCAAATATTAGATTTGATTGATGACTTGAATGCTTTTGTTGCTATGTCGTCAAGTTGCATTGTTGGTTTTGGGATTTAGTGTTAGTCCTAAATTATAAGTCTTTCAGAAAAACTTAGAGGATAAGGGTTGTTGAATCTTTATGCCATCCAGTTGTTTTCCCTTGGGTAGTGCATGGTGTCTTTTCAGTTGTACCCGGTTACCATGAAAGGGGATGTTTGCACCTCCTTGGTTTAGGAGTGGATTATGGGATCCGTGTCTCCTTGAAAGGAGTGGACTATGTGATTGTTGCCTCCAAGATGTTTGGAGTGAGTTTCTATTATTTGTATCCTCCTTGTGTTGGAGTGGTTATGATGCCTAGTTTGTATGCACTTGTGTTTCCCTTGGTGATTGGTTGTGAGTGTGTTGTCGATTAGAAGAGTGGCTTCTGTTAGGCGCCAAAGCCCAAAGAGGTAAACTGGATAACCTTCAGGAGTGATTTAAACAAGTGATAATTAAAATAATGTACTTAGAAGATTAGGACTAACTTCTCACTAATCAAGATAATTTTACCTCACTCATAGACACAAGGGCTTGTTTAGACTTGGGATGAGTGGGAAGGCTTGGAATAACAAGATCAACTATCTATTTCTTGCGAGAGGTAGTTGATTCCGCATGAGTGAGTATGAGTGCCGGGATTCGGTTGAGGTCACCAGGATTACTTGTGTCGGAGCCTATGAAGAATGCCCAGAGGAGATCTCATGACAAACTATGCGATGACACTCTATCTAGGACAACTGTTGTTAATTATTTTATGTGTATGGTTATTTGAACATACTTGATCTACTTTATGTCTGGAAGCAATGTTACCTATGTCAGTGATGTTGGAGTTGTACTTGTATTGTACTTGATTTGTACATGTATTGTATTTGATTTGTACTTGTATTATACTTGAGTTGTACTTGATTCATACTCGTTAATTCATTTGGTTGGTTATGTCAGTTTGAGTCAGTATGAGTCTGCCTTTGTTTAGAGGTAGTAGATCTTTGTCCTTGTTACTTTGTTACTATTTCCTAGCATGGGGGGTGGGCCTTCGAGTACCACATTGGTAGGGTGGAACATGCACCAAAACCGTTGGGTCCCCATCTATCTTCAGTACTTGGTGGCAAGACATCCAGATGGACAACTCGCGATTCTTGTTGTAATTTCTTGCATTGTAATATTTCAACTTGTATAAGTTATTTTATCCCTCTTATGTTTATGAGGTGGAGTTATGTAATTGTAATCATTTGTACTATTGTCTCATTCTAGGAATGAGTGATGTAACTATTGGTTTAAGATAATGTTTATGAGATTGTATTTTGGATGATTACTTTATTATGTTATGTGGTATTCTTATGATGTATGATGTTTATATCATAAAGTTCATAATGCTATGGTTTTATGTAATATGTATGTGTGGGTTTAAGTAATCCTAACCTTGTAGCCTTAGAGGATGTTGTTAACTAGTAAGTGAATGTGTATGTTAAATGCACTTTATAAAAAAAAATTGGTTCGTTTATGATGTTAATTGCATCTTCCTTTAAGGTTATTTGGCAGGGCATTACACTACAATGGTTGAGTTTGGGTCCTAAGTAACTTGTAAAGAAAATAGGTGTTCTCACTTGTTCTCCTTAGGTCATTCAATAATGTCTTAGGAATCCTTATTGGATTTACTATGAACCTCAAAGGTGAGTCAATTCTCAACAAGAATGACCTAGGAAGGGTTCTTTTAAGCTTTGAGGGGTTCTCCACCAAGAAAAATCTTGGAAAAGACAAATAGGAATTCAACTCACAAAACCTAGTAATGTGAGCTAAATGAATGATGCAAGTGATGAAATTATGTAATATCAAGTTTGAGTATATGTACCTGGAAGTTCTAGAAATGTAATGAGGACTCTAGAAATGCAAAAATGATGTCAAAAAGTGTTATGGAGGACTAATATTCCCTTATTATTGACTTAGTCCGACTGATCTTTTTTGAGGTAAATACAAAATCTTTGGATTTCAGAATTGGAACTGAAAGAATATAAAATACCCTCAAGAGGACTAAGATGCCCTAGGTGGCGACTTAGTCTCATTCTAATTTTTTGAAATTTTTTAATGTGATCTTTAGGTCCAATGTTTAAACTTCATTATTCTTAGATCTTAGTTTTTTAATCTTCTAATTCTAGTCTATAGGTGAATTTCCATGAAGGTGAAATTTTTGTGATGTAGCTTTGCAACTTTACACTCCAAATTATCTTCAATTCTTCAACCTCAATCTAAAAACATAAACACACAAGAAGATAAAAACTTGTTGATTGTGAATAAATTAGGGTTTGCCTTGGTCAAGCCTCTTTTTTGGTAATTAAACCTTGAAATGAAGTGAAATGGAGGGAAATATTGAATTAACAACATTCAATACATTACAACTCACTAAACCCTTGTCATAAAATATCCAAACTTGTGTGAAGTGGCTAGCTTGAATGTGGATCTTGGATCCAATGAATGCTTGCTAGATATGAACTTGAATTGCTTGCTTGAATCAAAATCCTACTATTGGATGTTTTGGTTGTGTTGTTGATATGTGATTTTCATTGATGTCAATACTATTAGCATTAATGTCTTTGAGACTATATATGTTGAGGACATTGAGAAAATTATACAATAAAATATGTTGCAGGTTGTGTGTGAAGCAGTGAAGATGAATGTGATGGAAATTTCACTATATTGATGATGAGAAGTTCACATTAAAGGGTTTTTTGACAAGCCTATCTATTTTATCCACCAAAATTTTTAGAGGTGTGCATGAATATTTGAGCAAGTTGTGAGCTTTTGTTTTCTTATAGCTATTCCATTATTGTAGCTGGTGTTCCTGGAAGAAGATAATGTGATTTTGGTAATCTGATTTGTTGTGAATTTTCCTTTGATGTTTGTGGATGTTTCTAGATTGTGTTCTATCTATGTTTCATATCGACATTGATCGTTGTGCTCATGATTCATAATTTTCTCTTGTGTGTTCATGTTTTTCATGTTCATGGTCAACAGGGTGATTGTAGCACATTGTGCATCTTAGAGGAGTAATCTTTCAAGGTGTTTTGTGTTTGAGGATATTATTTTGCGTCTCTACTATGTTGTGGCTAATCTTGATGGATTTTCATTAATAATATTTATTGTTTTGGGCCGACAGTTTGTATTCATTTTATTATTTTGTTGAAGCCGACATGAAGTGATGTAATTCCTTGTTGTGTATATATATGAGTGATTGTTTATCTTATTTGAGACATGGATTATGTGAAGTGTGCAAGTGCTATGTGGGAATAAAGTTTAGATATTTTGAAGGCAGAGCAGAGTGTGAAGAAGAGTAAAGAAGAGTGAAGAAGAATGAAGAAGTGTTCATCAACTTAAACGAAACTATAATTAATCATTAGCATATGCTACTTTCTTAGTTCAAAATCTGGATGATTGTAATCTGAATATTTTTTTAAGACAATGAGTATTCTTTTGTATTTGAGTGGTGAGCTCTAGGCAGTGTGCCTGAATGCATGTGCATTCCCCATTAATTTTATTTGTATACTTTCATAGGGTATAAATTTTTGGACTAACCTCCACCATGGTTTTTCCCCTAACAAGGTTTCCATGTAAAAAATATTGGTGTCATGTGTGTCTATGATGTGTTGTAGATTTATGATTTCATGGTTATTAATCAGATCTAAGATGCATCAGATCAAATTATTCTTTGTGGAAGACTCAAATGGAGTTTCATCTGAGATGCATTGGTGAATCCTACTAGAAAATTACAAGTAATAGGTGTGTTATTCCTTAGAGTGCTTCTACTAATACTATTGAGATTAGGGATGTTGAATAAAAAATCAAGGCCAAGGAAGCGTTGTTGAGTGCTTTGACTGATTCTAAGATGACAAATGTTATAGATATGAAGAAAACTTATGAGATCTATAAAATTTTGGAAACCTTGTATGAAGGTGATGCTAATGTAAAGATTGCTAAGATACAAAGTCTGAAAGGGAAATGTAAGACCCCTCCATTTTTCTCTTTGGATCGATCAGTGTCTTGTTTGGTTATGATGTGTTTTCTGTTAACGCTTGAACCTTGGCACTCGATTACTATTTGATCATTGTCTACAAAAGATGTGCTTGTTATATTTTGACGTAATGGTATTTTAATTGATGTTATCATTATGACATGCTTTGGATTAGCATTGTGAATATTTGAATTAATGACAGTTTATGCTGTTGATTAAAGTATTGATGTTAAATTTGTCAGTTGATAATACTATATTGGTGAAGGGGACGAGATTGCATCACTCACTTGCGAGTGCCCTGCGATTCCATTATTCCCTCTTCACGGTGTGTTTTCTATGATGCAGTTATACATGTGTGATATTCTATTGTTCGCAAGTTGACAGGTAGAAGACACTAACTCCACCTGGTTTCACAGGTCTGAGCATGTCCATTGCTAATGGCATTTGACTGGGAGATAGTAGCTAGATTTCTCGTGCCAAGCCATCACCCTAGTCTTGAGTGTGTTGTCAGTTTTTGTCTAGTTTTGATTGATTTAATTGCTATTTAATTTTCTTTAATCTTATTAATTGCAAGTTAGAAAGGTTAAATAAATGGCATATGCATTAAGTTGTGAATTAAATGAATCTGGTTATATTGTGAAAAATATTATTTTATTTATGGATTAATTTAATGTAATTAATAAAATAATTAAATCTTGGATTTGTTTTATTTTATTAATTAATTAAATTAATTATGTTGAAATGAAGTTGATTATGCAAATTGGAAATTAAAGACATGTTGAATTTAAATTAAAATTGAAAATTTAAGAAAATGTTTAAATTTTATTTTTGGAATTTAGAAAATGTGAAAATGTGAAAAATAGAGATAATTGAGATATTTTCAAAAGTTTGACTTTGGGGTTGGAGAGATATTTTGCATTTTTGCTATTATTTGGAATTTTTGGAAAAAAATTGAGGAGGATGAAAAAATTGGAAAAGGGAGAAGGGGAGAGAAAATTGTTGGTTGTGGGTTTTGGATTTTGGTGCTTTCTAGTGAAGCTTAGTTGGACTTCTGGGAAGGAGCTTGGATTTGAAGAGAAAGCTTGCACCATTTGTCCAATCTCTCAAACCTTTTGAAACAGGTTTTCTTCTTAGTAAATTTGGTTCATTTTGAAAATGATTCACAATATGATTTGTTGTTTGGAAATTATGATTTAAACCTCATTTGATTGCAAGATTAAATCCATCTTAGAATTTATGTAGCTTGTCCTTTCTTTTCTCTATGCTTGGATTTGAAAAAATCTATTTGAAAATTTAATTGTTAAAATCTTTATGGAATTGGGAATTTTTTGGTTCTCCAATTAAACTATTCTATTGAAATTATTTATATATATATATATATATATGTATTTTATATATACATATATATGCATACATATATGATTAATATATATACACAAACATATATATATATATAATATATATATATATATAATTATTTGAATTTATTTTATGCTGGAGAAATCGCCATTGGCGAAGTCAAAATCCGCAGGTAACAAAAAATTAAAGGTTTCATTTTTATTTTTTTTGTTTGTTTGTGTTTGGGGGGGAGCTGTGGGAGGCACTGCCCCCACCGCCACCCCCATATAGGGGATGGCTATGGAGGCAGAGCCTCCACCACAGCGCCCCTCACCCATACCCTCCGCCGACCGCGCCAAGGGAGCTCGGCTATGTATTGCACACAACTGCCCTTGAACTGGGGGCTCGGTTGTGTGTAATACACAGTCGTCCCTCACCTAAAGCGTCCACCACCCTGTGAATAAAATGGTTGCCACCACCGCTGTCCCTCTCAACCATAAAACGCGGCCAAAGCATGAGGTGCCCTAAAACGCGGCATGGGAATCAATGAAAATGCGCGCCCTAATTCATTTGGGGTTTTAGCAAAAATAAATAAAAATATAATATTTTAATATTATATTTTATAATATTAAAATATTGTTAAATAATATTTTAAAAATTATATTTTATAATATTAGAATATTATATATATCACAGTTGATTTAATTAGTAGCATGGGTATTTTTTTTTAATAGAGAAAATTTTATATCAAAATGTTATAGTTAAATTATGAAATTTTATTTTAGGATAATTTATTTGAAAAGGGTAACATTGGTGTTAAGAGTAACATATTTTTATATGGTGATTAATTAGTTTTAAAATGATTTATTTTAAATTGAAGGAGAAAAAGTTATTTTATTATTTTTATTTGCAAACAATTGAGGGTAAAATACTTGGTTATGGAATAATAGCTAAATGAATGGAATTAAGATGATATAGTTTTAAATAGTGTTGGAGTTAAATGTAATTGGGAAACTTAAATTTAAGCTCAATAGTTCAATAGTTCAAATTATTAATTTGATTTAAATTTAAATGAGAAAATTATAAATCATGTGTAATAGTCGTATTAGTGGATTGAGTTAAAATATTATATTTTGGGAAAGGACAATTATTTGATTTACAGATAATATGTTTAATAGAGAAATTAATTAATGTTTAAATGAATTATTTTGGAAAGAAGAAATAGATGATGTGAAAGTAGTATGTTTGAAATGGCAAGTAAATAATTATTTTAATAATTACAAGTAATTGAGGAATTAAATGTTAGCTTAAAATTTCTCCTTATGTCGAAAAGGGACATTAGTAAATCAGATTTATTGTGGCAACAATCTATTGAATTTTATTTTAATGAAGTGGATTTAGGAAATCCAAATAAGATGTAATTATGATTAAATTGCTTGTTTAAACATAATCCCTTATGTTATCACTTTGGGGAAAATTAATTAGAAAGGGTGGTTAGGTCTAGCTATGAGGGTTGTAGGGTTTGTGGGTTGTCAACCTGCTTGGAATGGTTGAAGTAAATGTTGTTTTTATTATTATTGAAAAGACAATTAAGGAATTAAAGACCTTGATTAAATTGTTTTCCTTTGCCTGAAAGAGGCATTAATTAATTAGTTTCACTGTGACATTAAATTAATGAGTTATATTAAGGAAGTGGATTTAAGGTATCCAAAGATAGTTTATTCCTTGCAAATGCTTGTGTGATGATTTTCTTCTATGCCGTATTTGAGGAAGTGGATTAAGTGTCATTAATTGTAAGTCTTCTAGTGGACCCTAGAGGTTGGAGGTCATTGCCTTGTGAGGTCAACCTTTTGTTATTCCCTTGGTTAGTGCTTGAGGTTGTGACAATTTTCTTACCCGGTTTCCACGAACGGGAATGTGTGGTACCTCCTGTGAAAGGAGTGGTTTTGTTATGCTTATTTCCTCGAATGTTTGGAGAGGGCTTGACTTATGCTTCCCCCCGGTGCTGGAGTGATCGTCTTATCTGTTGTTTGCACTTGGGCTTCCCTTGGTGTTAGTTTGTTTGGTTGGTTGTCAAGTGAAGTATGACTTCTCTTAGGGGCCAGAGCTATGAGAGGTAAACTGGGTAACCTTTTGAAGGAGTTTATTCAAGTGTTATCTAAAGAAATGTGATCCATGTCAGTGATGTTATGGTGTACTTGTAGTTGGTACTTGATTGTTTTGTGTGTATGGTGTTCTTAACATACCTGATCTGTTATACTTGGAAGCAATGTAACCCTGTTAGAGTTGTACTTGGTGTACTTGTGATGTAATTGAGTTGTAGTTGTGTGATTCATGCGTAGTTTGAATCAGTTTGGTTTTGCCTGTGTCTAGAGGTGGTTGGTCTTGTCATGGTACCTTGTTACTATCTCCTAGCATGGGGGGGTGGGCCTTTGGGTTCCACTTGGTCGGGTGGTGTGCACCTTACTCCGTTGGGCTTCCTTCTTGTTCATGTCAACGAGGTTTCCAGTTGGAGAGCTCGTGGGATCCAATTATCTTTTATGCTTTATTCATTTCAATTAATATTGTAATTTATACCCCTCTTTGTATTCGAGGTGGAAGTTGTTATATTTAATCATGCTTTCAGTTTTACCTCATTTGGGGAATGAGTGTTGTACTCTTATTGTTAAATGAGATCTCATTGTATCTTTAATTTTCTTTGATGAATTTATCTTGTATGGAATGTATGTGCTCTTAATTCCATAAGTAAATGAATGTTGTGGTTTCATTTCTTTAATGTTGTTCGTGGGTAAATAAGTAATCTCAGTCTCGTAACCTGAGAGGTTGTTGCAATTTGTAAAGAACTTGCATATTAATTATACTTTAAAAAAAAAACAAACAAAAAAAAATAGTTTGTTTGTGTAGTTAATTGCAACTTCCTCTAGGGTTGCGTGATGGGGCATTACAGGAAATATGAAATGTTGAAAATGGATGATGATGAGAATATTACTATTTTCATGCAAAAGGTGAATGAACTTGTGTGTGGAATCAAATGTGCTAGTGGACGGTTGGAAGAATCATATATTGTTGTTAAAGTGCTTAGATCCTTGTTTGTTGCATCCAAAGTTAAAGCTACAACTATTGATGAGCTTCAGACTATGACAAAAGTAACCAGAGATGATTGGTAAACTTACTACTTTTTATTTGAGTGAATTTGGTGATTCCCTTCCTAAGATAAAATCTGCATTTAAAGTTACTACTTTTGAGCGAGACAACCTGAGATATGATTCAGGTGAAATTTCTTCTTGAAAGGCATTCAAATTTGAGGAAGAAATGAGACATATTGAAGAAGAATAAAGAGAACTAAATGAGCTTGAAACACTTATTATAAAAAGGGAAGCCAAAGGAGAAGGTAAGTATAAAGAGAAGTTCCCTATTAAATGTTTTTCTTGCAATAAGATAGCTCATTTTGCATCAAGGTGTCTAGAAAGAGTTCCTAAGCCAAGACATGTAATAAGCCTAGATTTAAAAGGAAGTGCTATTATGCTACTGATGAAGGTGTGACAAATGATGAATCTCACAAAGGGAATGTAAGTGAAGATGAGTTTGTGTTTATTGCTATCAAGGAAAATAATCTTATCTCTACTAAATCTACAAATGTGGAGAAATCTCTAGTTGCTAGAGTTGAAGAGAAGGATGAATGGGTGATTTACAGTGGATGCTATCGTCACATAGCAGGTGATAAAAAAAAAATTGTAAGCTTGAAAAAGTATGAAGGTGTTGTTGTAAGATTTGGTGATAACAGTGGTGGTATAATTTGTGGTAGAGGATGTATTTATTTTTATGGTAAGCATAATACTGATGATGTTCTTTATGTTGAAGGTTTGAAGCATAATATTTTGAGTGTTAGCCATATGGTTGACAAGGAATTTAATATTCAATTCAAGGATGGAAGTGTAGAATATTGGGAAGTTCTGGAAATGTGATTGCTTCAGCTACCAAAAACAAGGTAACATCTTTCACCTGAATGTTGCTAGTAAAAGTTTTTTGTTTGCTCGATTTGATGAAAGTCGGTTGTGGCATAGGAGAATTTGTCATGTAAACTTTGACAATATTATCAAGATAAGTTCTAATCAGGTAGTGAGATATCTTCCTAAGTTGGTAAAGCCTACTAATGACATATGCAAGGAATGTTAGTTAGGAAATAAAACTAGAATTCCATTTAAGAGGAAACAACATTGTTCAAATGAATTGTTGGATCTCATGCATACTAACTTGTGTGGTCCTTCTAGAATTAGAATTTTACAAGGCTACATTTATTTCATGTTTCTTATTGATGATTACTCTAGGATGATGTAGGTTACTTTCTTAAGGGAGAAATCTAAATCTCTAGAGAAGTTCAAGATCTTTAAGGTTATGGTTGAGACAGAGATAGGTTTGAAGATTAAGTGTCTAAGATCATATAGAGGTGGTGAATTCACTTCCAGTGAGTTTAATTATTTTTGTGAAGAACATGGGATAAACAGATAATTATCTACACCAAGGAACCCTTAGAAAAATGGAGTTGTGGAAAGGAAGAATGGACAGTTATAGATGCTACTAGACTATGATGTTGGAAGGAAATGTTTCTCATAACTATTGGAGAAAAGTTTTGATTATTATTGTTTATAGATCCTCAACTAGGTGCAAATCAAAGGTGATACTGGTAAGACCCCTTTTGAGCTATGGACTGGTCATAAGCCTACTATTAGATATTTCAAAATATTTAGGATTAAATGCTATATTAGAAGAGATAAAGATATAGGAAAGTTTGATGCTAGAAGTGATGAAGGGATATTTCTTGGTTATTCTACTAAGATTAAGGCCTACCGGTGCTACACCATGAGATTAAGGAAAATGGTTGGCAGTGAAAATGTTAAGGTTTATGAAGACATTGCTAGACCATCCAAAACTTGTGGATATGATTCTAATGATCAAAACAATAGTACAAAAAAATGTCAAACTTCAAATCAACTTTAGATCATTCTGGTGAATCAAGAAGATCAAGAGAAAGGAGAAACTACTAAAAGTACAAAAGAGAGATAAAAAGATCTTGAAGATCAAGAATATCCTAAGACTCCAAGGTATGTGAGATTGAATCATTCAAAAATTCATATTATAGGTGATAAGAACAAAGGGTTCCAAACTAGGAGAAGAATTTCAAAAGAGTATTGTTTGATTTCAAAGACTGGGCCAAGTAGTGTCAATGAAGCATGCAAAGATGAAAATTTGATTGAAGAAATGAATCTAGAACTACAACAAATTGATAAGAATAGTTCATGGACTCTTCTTCCTAGACCTAAGGACAAAAATATAATTGGAACTAAATGGGTCTTTAGAAAAATGTTGAATTAACAAGATGAAGTTATTACAAACAAAGAAAGGATGGTGTTTAAATGATACTCTCCAATGGAGGGAATTGACTTTGAAAAAAAAAATTTCCTATTGCTAGAATTGAAGTTGTGAGATTGTTTCTTGCTTATGTTGCTTACAAAAACTACAAATTTTATTAGATGGATGTTGTTGATGGTGTTTTGTACATAGCAACAACACAGACAGAATATGATATCCTATCTCTCTTGAAAGGTAAATCTCTATGGGATAAGAGATAACCCCAAGGTCTCTAATTTTAGGTCTTGAAAATGCAAATAAAACAACTCAGAGATAATGTGAAAATGTTGGTAATCAGAAAGGGGCCTTACTACAAGCAAACAATAGACTTCAAGTTTATCATATCTAGCAATATGTTGACACTTCAAACCCCAAGTTTATTCCTAGATAATAAAGAAATAACAAAAGATAAAGGTTTCAGAGATAACTCAAAGATTAATTCTAACCCTAATATTGACAATGCCAAAGATAAGATGCTCAAAATGGACCGATCTCTCATAAACTACTTTTTGTTTGACCCAGATAAATTTGTAACCTCACAAGAATAGTACAATCTTCTAAGGTATTTAAAGATTTTCAAGTCATGGAAATTCATTCAAGAAAACCCTATTGTAATTGAAATGAACAAACATTCATAATTTTAAGTCCAGGCTAGCTTTGCAAAGCAATTAACAATCAGCTAACTACAAAAAGTATGGACTAGAGATCACTGCAAACATTTCAAACATGAAACCCTAAGCATAAACAAACCATCTAACAATAAACTCAAGCAATTTTAAAGATAGAATAACAAGAACCATTCCAGATAAAACTTAACACAAGAGGGATACCAAAATCACAATATCCTTTCTTATATTAAATCATCCAAAATGACAACAATTCCAGTCTTCTGTTACAATACTTGCTTGAAAATAAACCCTAATTCTCTACAATATGAAATCTACTACCTTTTTTAACTATGCTACTCTATATGTCTATATATTTTCACCTCTATATATCCATCTATCTATATGCTACAAATGAGGTAGCATACCCAATTTATAGACAACCCCCAAGATAGGTTGGCCTAAATAAGGATTTTACAATAATAAATGTCATACAATAGGTCGGCCTATAGAGATATTCAAATACAACATGAAATGTGCAATTTGTACCAATTTCATCCAAGTCGGCTTAGGGTCTCAAAACTTGATCCAATGCATGTGAATAATGGGAAGCACAAATTTTGATGTAGCCCTGTATAACTACTTCCCATCCTTGTCTTTGGCATGCTCCACTTCACCATGCACTGCCAACAATACTCTATCCAATTCAGCAATAGGTGGCACAAGAAAAACCTTAACTTTTCTTTCCACAAACTTGATGTCTTCTCTTGCCTACCTTACTATGCCATCCCAATCATCCCTATATGTTTTATGCATGTCAATAACTGCAATGTAGGTTGTAGCATCATCTAGTTGATGTTCAGTGATTGGACCCCCACTGATTGGAGAATAGACATATCTCCACCATTTCCTGAGTTGTTCCAAATTGAGATGCTTTGGAGCGAACTTCTTCCTCCCTGTCATGATTTCAAATAATGAGGTGCACTTATCAAAAATACTGATCAAAGTGTCCTCAATCTGCCTCCTTTGTTTATGAATCTTCTTAAAGGCCCTTTGCCTCATCTATAGAATCTCAAACCATTCCCAAGGCTCAGAAACCCTTGGGAAAGGAAGAATCCCACTCTTCACCAGTTTATACTTAGTGTATTCGATAATTGTTCTCGTTTTCTGCAACAGGAGATCAGTTCCCTCCTTATCTTGGGCCAATCAACTCACATCATGGCATCCTTTGCAGTCGACAAGATATCCTTGATAGGACCATCTCCTTTATCCTAGACTCCCTACAACCAACCAACTATGGCATGTGTGGTGCCTTTCATCTTTTTAAGCTACAAAATGGTCTCTAGAGGCAAGAAACCAGTAGCAGAGGAGGAAGAGCCAATGGACTACAAGGGTTTCATCAACTCCTACAAGTGCCTCTTCAATTTCTCATTCTCCCTTTCCAATTCATTCTTGGTTTGTGTCTCCCTCTTCAATCTACTTACAATTAAAACATTGGAGCCTTCATACTCCTCAATGTCTTGCTCCATAGAAGCATTCCCTAAATCAACGGTCTACACATGATATTCCTTTACAATCACCCCATCCCTATCTTTTTCTAGAGAAAGGGTAGCAATACGAGCCACTATTTTGCCCGATCCATCCCTCTCAATCCTAGATACAACCCTCGCCTTCTTCTTGGTCTTCCCTTCACAATTACATCGAAGTCATCAATTTGTCTTGTGACTTCCAACAAAATTATATGGTCAATTGCATACCTTGGGAGTCTATAGGGAGCCCTTTGACAACCATCAATTCTTATGTAGGAGAAAGTAGGGAACTGGATGAACCATGCCCCATATCTCTAAATCAACTCCTTAGCTTTGTCTGAAATCCTCACATGCTCTACACCCTACATCAACTTGCTAATATACATAGTAGAGGCATCATTACCCCTTCTATGGCTACCTCCTCCCAATTTTAGTTGCAGGTACACCTCATAGATTGCATCTTGCCCAAATGTACCTCTAGTACTCAGTCCCTTATATGGGTGGAATCTTTCCAATGCATACACCAAGTAAGAAGTCATGGTGAAGGTCTTGGTTTGCAATACATTACACATTTTCTCATGGATTATTGCACTTATGGCACCTGGCCAGTGATAGTTTACACCTTGTTCCATCCGAGAAATAACAATGAATATCCATCCCTCAAACACTCCTACACTCTTCAATCCCACCAACTTGCTGAGGAGTGTGATAGCATCATAATATTCCTTATTGAACTTGTGTCTAACTTACTATTTAGGCAGCTTGGAGAAGTGAGACTTAGGCTTCTCCAACCAAGAATTGATTACTTGTTGGGACTTAACCACATTCTGTACTTCTTAGATCTATCCATATCAAAGGCCACCACACATGACTTGCCAAGTGTATCAAAGGTCTGAGCAATGAACACAGGGTCAAATCTGGCCACAATCCCTCCTTGAGGACCAATTATTCTTTGTGTTCCATGGTCATAATGCCTAGCACACTCAGGTACTAACTCATTACACTACACTATAGAGGGAAATCCAACAACATGTGCTAATCCAAACTCCACTATCCTTCTGGCCAATAAAGAAAGATTTGGTGTTGCCATTCTAGCCTTAAACTCTTCATAGTCTCACATTCCGACATTGGTATCAATGATTCTTGACCAGATGGAAGTCAATTTGCTCTCAGGAACCTTACTTTCTATGTCCATATTCACTCTCTCTACATCAATGATTGTAGAACCTGCAGCATTTGGATCCATGGTCTTACCTTGCCCAACAACATCTTGTCCTAATCCTGCCAAAAAATAAGTAAAGATAACACAGTAAGACTAAGATCCAAGATAAATAAGAAGCATCAAAAATCAACAATCCCAAAGTTTGGGATTTACCCTCTGTCACAGAATCTAGACCAAACAAGAACTTTGCAGAAATCCGTCCAAGGCAGAATTCAGCGAAATAGGCATACAACCCGACATAATCATTTTAATCAATCAATATAATCAAGGAATGGTTAGATACAACTTAGCATAAGTTCATTTAATCATTTAAATCCATCATCAAAAAGAAAATTCTTAATACAATCATCGACTTCTTCATTCCCACAAACTTCAGAAAAATCCATCTAAGACGGAAATCCTTGAAAAACAACAGTTCGATCAATCCGAGGAAATGAAGGAGGTACAAAACGTCTAGGAAAATCCTGAAGGCATGGATTTCCGTGGACTCAATACAACTTTACCATGAAAGCTCCAATTCGGTAGAATGACCATGTAACAGAACTAGGGAAAATCCGAAGGAAGTAGAATTTCACGAGGAAAACAAAAGTTAGGATAAAGGCAAAGTATGAAGAACATAGAGGAAACGGGAACTCGAGGAAATCCGTCAAAGGCAGAATTCTGTGAAAACATCAAGAACCCGAACACCGACGTCCCTCGCACCTTCACCCCAAACAAATCAAATGAACACGAACCAAGAGCCTATAGTTCGACAATGACTCAACCTGAACCTCCAATTGATCAACCACTAATTTAAAACTTACCTCTCAGTAAATTAAGAGGGATTTGCTTTGCACTAGGTCAAGAACCCTAAAACCTCCACCATGAAAGCATGAAACAACTCAGGCACAACTTACTTGCAAACAAAGATAGGAAGTTCATGGAAAATGCAAGCAAGCCAAATACAACAAGGGAAGATGGCCCTAAAACAAAACCAAGACAAATACTTGACCAGACTAATAAGATGCAAAACCTTGAAATGCCCAAGAAATCCAAACATTTAGTAAAATGTAGCAATGAATAGAATGAAAGTGCAAGAATCAAGGAAATTCAAACCAACAGAGAGAGGAGATATCCATATACCATGGCAATAGAAGAAATTGAAATGAAGGAAGCTGGAAAACAACCTTAAGCACGAGCATAACACAGACAATGCTCAAGAAATCCAACTAAAACACTTGAAATTATGCACAATCCAGCAACAAACCTCAAGCTCCAACACTCCAAACTCAAATGGAAAGCAAATAATCAAACAAAACTGGTGAATTACTTCCCAAAACCCAATATAATATTGCCCCAAAAGTCATGCAATTACCATTAATGCAATCAACAAGAAGACTGAGACCAAAATTCAAGAATCCAATAGAGCAACAGACACTGGGAAAATCCAGACATGATGGATTTCCTCAAACTTAAGAAAAAGGCAACCATTATCGGGCATCAAAGGGAAACCGGGAATGTTCGGCTAGGGCGAATTTTCCCAAACACAGTGAAAAGCTCGAAATACACCCAAAACTTAAGGTTTGTCAATATAAATTATACATGGATCATTCCAACTGGCAGGATGAACATCAAAGCACATGCCCAAGCAATCAAAACTCCAAAAAAGGAATACCAAAACACCAAAAAGTTAAAAATGAGGGTCCCTAATTACAATGGGGTGTGTGTGCAAAAACTGCACAATAAATTGCGACTCCACTGAGGAAATGCTCTGGAGCATTTCAACAAACTAGAATCAAGAACCCAAAATCTCTGATTTCAATCCTTACATCAGGACACCTGTGAACAAAGTTTCAGAATCCACAAGTAGGAAGACCTTTTGCTATACTAGGGTCCAAGTGTGTGTATTTGCATTCATTTCCTATTCCTTAGGTGCAATGGGAACCAAAGCAAATTTGACCAAGCTACATATAAGTTCTAACTTCAAAAGCAACCTCGATAGAGGCTCACTAGCAGTCAAGCATCCATAACCCCAACAAAGTTATCATTGTGACCGTCCCAAGGATAGCTCTAGTGCCAGCTAGGAGTCTATAGCCCCGGTAGAGATACTAGGGTACTTCTGATAATGTGAAGGTTATTTTTATTTTCAATATTTTCCTTTTCTCTTTTCCTTTTAGACATTTTATAAAACACTTCTTTCACCTTTGCAAGTAACGAAACTTACACTCAGGGATGAGGAACATAGTGGCACTAAAGCAGAATCTAATATTTTTCACTAGGCCAAAATACAGAGGAACCCTATGCAACTCCAGAATCTGTAATCTTAGTGTGAAGGTGTGAGACCCAAATATATTCCAAATCTTATCCAAAACAAGTGACTCTAATTCTAAGTACAAGGGACATTAGACAAAGGAATTCCACCACTTGACTTCAAAAAACCAATTAGATTTTGTAAAAGAAAATTCCAAAATGACCCCAAGTGAATAGCACGTTATATAGATGCAACAGCCCCAAGAAAGCAAGAAACCAAAAGCAAAAAAAAATGAAAGCGAAACGAACCAAAGATAACCTACACTAGCTATATATAGGGATGAGCTACAAACAACCCAAGATTGAAAGTAATGCTTTTTTATTACCCATTGACAGGCAGCGGGATATCCTCACCATGAAGGGTTTTCAAGTGAAAAGCATTATCTCCCAAAATTTATGAAATCTTGTAAGGACCAAGCTAGAGTTTATCACATTTACCTTGCTCTCCCTTATGGTCATAAGCTTTATCCCAGTAAAGAACCAAGTCAGAGATTCTAAAGGCCTTCACCTTATCTCTCCTATTAAACCATCTTTTCACTATGCCCTAGTGTTTAGCAAAGTTTTCTAGGGCTTCATCTCTTTTGTCTTCAAGGTGCAACAACTTAGCCAAACAGGCTTCCTATTTATCTTCCTTATTATAGTATTCATTAATGAACTATAGGGTACGGATCTTCAATTGGGTGGGAAATATAGGTTTCAAACCGTACACTAGGTGATAAGGAGAGGTTCCTAGAGATGCCTTATGTCTAGTACAGTCTGCCCAAAGAGAAAATCAAAGCTAGGTATGCCAATCCTTAGGATTTTGTTCTAAAAACTTACCGATAATTGTTAATAAGTTCTTATTGAAGGACTCAACCACGCCATTACCCCGAGGGTAGTAATTGGATGAAAATTTAGTGACAATTCCATGACCAAACACCCAATTAGACAATTTTAGTGATGCAAATGTAGGACCATTATCACAAACTAAAGACAATGGACAACCAAAATGATTAATGATCCCTGACTCAAGAAAGTTGATTACCGAATCTGAAGTGCATTGTTTACAAGCAAGAGCTTTTCTCCATCTCGTAAAATAATCAGTTATGGTGAGAATATACATGTGGCTTGCAGAAGATGGAGGATTAATTGGACCTATGAATTCCATTCCCCACTAGGCAAATGGTTTAACTTCTATGATCGGCTGAAGTGGAAGGGCTACATGTTTTTCTATACTTGTTGTAGTTTTACATATATGATAAGTCCTCACATTTTTTTGTGCATCCTTGAACAAAGTAGGCCAATAATAGCCTGCCCTCAAGATCTGATTTGTAGTGGATGATGCAGAGCCATGGCCTATGCCATATATCTCATGGAACTCAACCATTACTCTAGTAGCTTCTTCTTTCCCTAAACATCTCAGGTACAGACCCTCATGATTTTTCGTATACAAGATAGCTCCTCTCATCATAAAACTACCACTCTTCAGGTGCAAGGCTCACCTTTGAACTGCATTAAGGTGATTAGGACATTTCTAGTCTAGTAAATAATAAATGACTTCATCATACCAATTTCCTAGAGATACCTCCTAAAGATAATAGTGTTTAGTTGTGAGATCAGAACCTATCTCATCCATTGTCTTTGTCAGTCCTTGTCCTCTCACCAATTTCATTAGTCATATGTCCATATCATATTCTTGTAACATAGTCACCTATTTGGCTCTCCATTCACCCAACTAATTTTGCTTTAACAACAACTTTACTGCCAGATCAAGCACTATGGCAAAAACCTTATTCCTCAAAATATAGTGTCTAAAATTCTTCACTGCTCTGACCAAAGCATAGGCCTGCTTTTCCACATTATGATATCTCAATTTTGCATCCTTTAAAGGGATACTCATGAAGGCTATAGGGTGTTCATCACCTTGATTAGACTTTTAGGTCCACATTCCAGCACATGAGTGATCAAAAGTGAATGAATATATGTAAAAGGGCTTAGAATAATCTAGACTCACCAACACTGGAGCCTCAACAATATCTTTCTTATTTTTTGTAAATGCCTCTTTAGCTTCTGCACTCCACTCTACTTTTGCTTCTTGTTTCAACATTGCATTCAAGGGTTTCACTATCTTTGCAAATCCAGTGATAAATTTTCTAACAAAGTTAATCTTCCCAAAGAATGACTTCATTTATTTCTTACTTGGAGGAGGCTAAATCTTCAAGATAGCTTGTATTTATTCAATATCAATAGCAATACCTTTTTCTAAAATGATATGTCCTAGCAATTTTCCTTCTATGACTCCAAAAATGCACTTCCTTGGATTAAGTGAAATACCAAACTCTCTGCATCTTTGGGAAACTTTTCATAAATTTGTTGTGTGACTTTCTCGTTTCTTAGAGAAAACAATCAAGTGATCCATATAAATAATGGCACACTTACCAATTATTTCTTTAAAAGCAATATCCATATCTCCTTGAAATGTAGCTCCAACATTGATCAACCCAAAAGGCATCTGCCTGTAAGAAAAAGTTCCCCATTTTGTAGTGAAGGCAGGTTTGTGCTTGTCCTCATATTGCACCATAACTTGGTTGTGTCTAGAATACCCATCCAAAAAGGAAATCATCTCAGATCCATTGACAATCTGAAGCACCTCATGTAGTGAAGGAACTGGATAGTTATCTTTTTCCGATGCTCTATTCATATTTCTAAAGTAAACACACAGTAAGATTTCTCCATTCTTTTTCCTTACGGGAACCCAATTCGCAACCCAAGTTCAATGTCTTACTGGAAATATATTTTTTGTCGATATCAACTTTTCCACCTCTTTCTAAATGATGGGTTCTAACAGAGCATTGATTGGCCTCTGTCTCTATTTGAAAGGCTTGACATTTGACTTCAAGGATGGTGTGTGTAATGATTAAGGTATCATATGTATTTAAATCTTCATAACTCTAGGCTATCACATCATGATATGTGTGCAAAGCATCAATAATCCCTTTCCTTTCGTATGGAGTACATACCTTACTAGTAAAGACATTCTTCACATTATTTGGTATCCCCATATTATATGTTTCACACTGATTGTTGAGAGACTCCGTTTTAACTTGTTGTTCATGATCCCTTATCTTATGTAAATCAAAAAATTTCTCAAGCTGCACCATACCCCTTGGGATTGTATTGGTCTTCAGGTTAATGATTTCTCCCAAGTCTGTCTCTACCTCTTGGGGCTCCATCTCATCGATGACTTGAGAAGCAAACACATCACAACTTGTAATAAAATATAGAATATGCTTGTCATCTTCAAATACCTAGAAATTAGTAATGTTGTCAGGTACTGAAGGTACTGGAGTGAGTTCCACTATAAACTTTTTCAATCTTGAAAGTGATAAAGGTTTAAATGTACTAGCATCTTGTGCTAGAGAATCTACAACTTGATTCCTACTTCGAGGGAACAATTGGATATTGAGAGCATTGAATCCCTCAATGAGATCCTACACTCTATGCCTATAATTAGGCATTCTCCTATCATGACATGAATATTGTTTCCTTACCTTTTTCATTACTAGTTCAGAGTCTCCAAAAACTTGGAATATGTTAACCTTCTTCCTTGATGCCATTAACAACCCATGGATCAAAGCTTCATATTCAGCAACATTATTAGTACATTGAAATTGGAGTCTATGAGTAGCAAAATAATTCTTACCTTTGGGACTAATCAACTCAAATCCTGCTCCAACACCTTGCTTAGATTTAGATCCATCAAATCTCAATGTCTAGTAACCATCAAGCTTTAGTTGTTTTAATTCATCTTTCATTTTACTACAAATAGGGGGCTTCTTAGGAAGCATTGGGCTTTTACCCTTATCATTGTCTAGTTCTTTCTATATATTTAATGTAACAGGTGGGAGTGGGTTAATGCATTTTTGTATCTACTCTACAACAATATGACATAAGTCACATTCCAATTCAGAGTGGGGAGCATCATGGACCCTACACCAATTGGGGAGAAATAATTCTTCAAAAGTCATACGTCCTCCCAACTAAATCTGATTCTCCATACATCTTTGGATGAATGCCTGAAATTTATCCAGTAAACCAAGCTACCTATCCTCATGGTGATCCATTTCTTTTGCTTGCTCAATCAATGTCCCAACATCACTGATCTCTGATGGGAATTCATCGAAAGGACCCTGTAACATAAATACCTCCTCATTCTCTACAGCTAATACAACCAACATATAATTCCCCAAACTGACCTCAGACACCAAGACCTTATTCAAAATATTCTGGTACTCAATGATCACATACTTCATTTTGGGTTCTCTTTCAATTCTGATCTAATTTGGAACTCCTTTCCATGGTAACCACATGTGAGAATGGTCTATATATGTATATCCATTCAGTGCCTTGGTGAAATCCTGACCCAAAATCAATCCATAAGTATCAGGAATGTCAGCAACCTAGATGTTGATCACTTGTTGCACCCTAAGATCTGATGCAAGTTGTGTGGGGATCATGTTCAATTCTCCTACTACACTTACCATTATTTTTTCCAATTCAGTGACCTTCTTTTGACAGGCTATAGGGGTAATACCCAATGCTTTACAAACAACAAAAGGAATAACATTGGTAGATGCCCCTGAATCTAGAAGACAATTATGCAGATTCTTTCCAAAGATACAAACAAAAATTAAGAAAGGAGGATTTTCCATCTTACCTTGAAATAAACTCAACTAGGTATCAGCTTGTACAACTTGACCTTTATCTTTATCTCTCCCTTTGTCTACAGGCGGGACCTGACCTCTCGATATTGTGAACCAGAAAACTTGGTAATGACCTCATTGGCAATTACTCCCTGTGGTACTATGTTTGAATTGAATGACCCCAAGAATGCATTTCTAATCACGGGAACTCTTAATAATTCAAAGGTAGAGAGAGTTACCTTTACTTTATTGAATTCTTTAGTCACATACTTTTCCAATTGCTCCACATTTATATCAGCATGGGTTTCTTTGTAGCCACTAGCCTGTCTATCCTTTGGAACTTCAAAATTGTTTCCCTTTGACAAGTATCATGCTGGCACATGAGGGTTGGATGTATTATTAATTGCTTGAGGATCAGGTGGAGTTGTAAATTTTTTTGGGGGAATAGAAATAGTGAAGGGGCCTCTAGCATGTTGACTCTTATTAGGTTTATTCCTCAAATCATATTTCTTTGCTAGTTGTTGAAACATCTAGACTTCTTCAACACCAACTTCTTCCTCATCCAAGGGACCATTATCATTCTCACTCTCTTCATTGAACAACTAAGAGGTCTCATCTTCATTTAACACTTGCTCTATGTCATTGTCCTGGTCAATGGACTATTCCTCTGGTTCATTTTCCTCAACTTTTGGGAATGGGGCATGATTAAGAACCAATATTGGAGAGTCATAGGGATTTGAAGGCACGATCTCTTGACCACTGGAGTTGTTCTTAACTTCGTACTAGAAGATGGAAGCAGCAGTCTAAAACTCAATGCAATCCAACTCAAAATGTTGACTTGTCTTATGGAGTCTGGTGTATCTAGACAAAGCTGCCTTTGCCAAATATACACCATTTGGAGGTTTCTCTTGTGTAGAAGGCTGATCCAATGGAGTAGGAACCCCTCCATTATTAGGTCTAGTATTCCATGATCTATTTTGCCTAGGTGGTTGGCCTCTATCAAACCCTTGTCCATCTTACTGATTTCTATCAAAGTTCTGGCCAGAGCCTTGTCTTCTATCAAAATTTTGGCCAGAGCTTTGTCCTCTATTGTAATTTTGATTCCTATCTAAATACTGCCCTCTTTCAAAGTTTTGTCCTCTATCAAATTTTTTTTTCTCTCTGCCATAATTTGACTACATGTTCTTTTGAGTAGCCTAAATTTGGCTATTTTGATTTCTCAAATAGATCACCTCCATATTTAGTTTGTTTACTTGCTCAGATAACTCATCCAACCACTCCTTATCTAGACTATTAGGTGGTGTTGAATTCATGTTACCAGGAGGGTATCCAGATACTCCTCTAGAACCCACAACCTGGTTCAAAACTTCTCAATTCTACAAATATGTAGGGAAACCAACCTGTTGCTACAAATGAAGGGGTTGATTCATCCTTTGTTGAGGATAGGAGAACATAGGTTGAGCTTGGTTTATTGGAGGAATTAGACGAGGGACCAAAGGTAATGAGGATATTGGATTCGTTATAGGACCATGATTTTTCAAAGACTGGTTAAGAGCTTGGACTTCTCCAGGGTGAGTAGTAGGTCCTAAGGATGGCAGAGGACCTAATAAATTTTTCCTTAAATCCGTACTGGCTTTAACAGCCTCAGTAAATGCAATGAGTAAAGTATTTGGGGGATTAGTCCTTTGCTTAAGGAAGGTGGCTGCAAGACTATCCAAGGCTTCAAGATAAACCTCTAGGGTAGTGTTTTCATTTCCAACATAAGGTACCTGGATCCTGGTTTATGCTCAGTGGAACCTATCATTGAATGATCCTATACGTTCATTAATCTCTCTTTTTACCCCAGTAAATTGTAGATACAACTCATTAACACTAATGGGAATCTTAAACTTCTACATAAATGTAGTTTCTACTTTGGTCCAATTATGGATGGAAGCAGCAGGTAAGTGATTGTAACAATAAAATCCCTCTTCTCATAAATAATAAGGGAAAATATTGCATGCAACATCCTCATGATTAATCCCTCTATCCCTCATACAGGTCTGGAAAATTTGGGTATGCTCTTATGTTGTTTTGTTGGGATCATGGGTGTGGAACTTAGAGAAAAAATGCTCAGGATTCTTGGGCATAACATTGTAATTATTAAAAATCAATGGGGATGGATTATTGGCAAGGAAAGCTATTGGTGGGGGTGGGGGTGGTAATGGATGAATTATGGCTGGTTGGGGCTACAGAAACATGATTTCACCAGAATCGGATGAAGATGGGGATGATGGGGATGATGGAAGCGGCTGAACGGATGATGATTCCTCCCCTCCTCTAGTCCTTCTTAACCTATTAGGGGCTTGCAGGTCTTGAAATTCTTCCTCTCTTGGAGTAGATCTGGTTCTTCTTCTAAGCCTTTTAGGAGAGATAGCATTAAGAAAACGCTCCAGCTTGCTTGTCCAAGTCCTCCTTCTAGTGCCAATTTGTTGACGGTGTTTTCTCCACAACAACAACTCAAACAAAATATGATATCCTATCTCTCTTGAAAGGTAAATCTCTATGGAAAAAGAGATAACCCAAAGGTTTCTAATGTCAGGTATTGACAATGCAAATAAAACAACTCAAAGATAATGTGAAAATGCTGGTAATCACAAAGGGACCTTACTACAAGCAAACACTGGACTTCAAGTTTATTAGATCTAGCAATATGTTGACGTTTCAAACCCCAAGTTTATTCCCAGATAATAAAGAAATAAAAATATATAAAGGTTTCAAAGGTAACTTGAAGATTAATTCTAACCCTAAGATTGACAATGCCAAAGATAAGATGCTCAAAATGGACCGATCTCTCATAAACTACTTTATGTCTGACATAGATAAATCTACAATCTCACAGGAATAGTGCAATCTTCTAAGGTATTTAAATATTCTCAAGTCATGGACATTCATTCAAGACAACCCTATTGTAATTTAAATGAACAAACATTCATAATTGAACTAAGCACAATTTTAAGTCTAGGCTAACTTTGCAAAGTAGCTAACAATCAGCTAACTACAAAAAGTATGGACTAGAGATCACTGCAAAAATTTCAAACATGAAACTTTAAGCATCAACAAACCATCTAACAATAAACTCAACCAATTTTAAAGATAGAATAACAAGAACCATTCTAGATAAAACTCAACACAAGAGGGATACCAAAATCACAATATGGTTTCTTATATTAAATAATCCAAAATGACAACAATTCCAGTCTTCTGTTGCAATACTTGCTTGAAAATAAACCCTAATTCACTCCAATATGAAATCTACTACCTTTTCTTACTATGCTACTCTATGTGTCTATATATTTTCACCTCTATATATCCATCTATCTATATGCTACAAATAAGGAAGCATACCCAATTTATAGATAACCCCCAAGATAGGTCGGCCTAAATAAGGATTTTACAATAATAAATGTCATACAATAGGTCGACCTCAAGAGATATTCGATTACAACATGAAATGTGCAATTTGCACCAATTTCATCCAAGTTGGCCTGGGGTCTCAAAACTCGATCCAATGCATGTGAATAATGGGAAGCACAAATTTCGATGTAGCCCTATATAACTACTTCCCATCCTTGTCTTTGGTACACTCCACTTCACCATGCATTGCCAGCAATACTTTGTCCAATTCGACAATAGGTGGCACAGGAAAAACCTTAACTTTTCTTTCTAGAGACTTGACGTCATCTCTTGACTACCTTATTGTGCCATCCCAATCATCCCTATATGTTAAATGCCTATCAATAACTACAATATAGGTTGCAACATCATCTAACTGATGTCCAGTGACTAGACCCTCACTGATTGGAGAATAGACATCTCTCCACGATTTCCTCAGTTGTTCCAGATTGAGATCATTTGGAGTGAACTTCTTCCTTCCTATCATGATTTCAAATAATGAGGTGCACTTATCAAAAATATCGGTCAAACTATCCTCAATCTACCACCTTTGTTTATAAATCTTCTTCAAGGCCCTTTGCCTCATATACAGAACCTCAAACCATTCGTAAGGCCGAAAAACCCTTGGGAAAGGAAGAATCCCACTCTTCACCAGTTTATCCTCAATGTATTCCGTAATTGTTCTCATTTTCTTGAATAGGAGATTAGTGTCCTCTCTGTCCTGGGCTGGCACAGTTTTGAGCCAATCAATTCACATCATGGCATGCTTTTCATTCGAAAAGATATCCTTGATAGCACCATCTACATTTTCCTGGACTCCCTGCAACCAACCAACTATGGCATGTGGTGCCTTTCATATTTTCAAGCTCATAAATGGTCTCTTGAGAAAAGAAACTAGCAGAAGAGGAGGAACAGCCAATGGTTTGCAAGGGTTTCATCAACTCCTACAAGTACCTCTTCAATTTCACATTCTCCCTTTCCAACTCATGCCTATTTTGTGTCTCCCTCTTTAATCTACCTACAATTACAACACTAGAGCCTTCATACTCCTCAATGTCTTGCTCCATAGAAGCAATCCCTAAATCAATGGTATTCACATGATAGTCCTTTGCAATCACCCCATCCCTATCTTTTTCTGGAGTAGGGGTAGCAATATAAGCCACTCTATTGCCTGATCCATCCCTCTCAATCCTGGATACAACCCTGGCCTTCTTCTTGGTCTTCCCTTCACAATTACATCAAAGTCATAAATTTGTCTTGTGACTTCCAACAAAATGATATGGTCTGTTGGGTACCTTGGGAGTTTGTAGGGATCCCTTTGAAAACCATCAATTCTTATGTAGGAGAAAGTAGGGAACTAGATGAAGCATGCCCCGTATATTTTGATCAACTCCTTAGCTTTGTCTGAAATCCTCACATGATTTGCACCCTACAGCAACTTGGTAATATACATAGTAAGGGAATCATTATCCCTTCTATAGCTACCTCCTCCCAAGTGCAGCCGTGGGTACACCTCATAGATTTCATCCTATCCAAATGTACCTCTAGTACTCAGCCCCTTGTATGGGTGGAATCTTTCCAATGCATACACCAAGTAAGAAGTTATGTTGAAGGTCTTGGTCTACATTACATTACACATATTCTCATGGATTACTACACTTATGACACTTGGCTAGTGATAGTTTACATCTTGTTCCATCTGAGCAATAACAATGAACATCTAGACCTCAAACACTCATGCACTCTTTAGTCCCACCAACTTTTTGAGGAGTGTAATAGCATCATAATATTCCTTCTTAAACTTGAGTCTAACCAACTATTTAGGCATCTTGGAAAAGTGAGACTTAAGCTTCTCCAACCAAGAATTGATTACTTGTTGGGACTTAACCACATTCTCCTCATAGTACTTCTTGGATATATCCATATCAAAGGCCACCACACATGACCTATCAGGTATATCAAAGGTTCGAGCAATGGACACATGGTTGAAGTTGGCCACAATCCTTCCTTGAGGACCAATTATTATTTGTGTTCCTTGGTCATAATGCCTAGCACACTCAAGTACTAACTCATAACACTACACTATAGAGGGACATCTAGCAACATGTGTTAATCCAGACTCCACTATCCTTCTAGCCAATAAAGGGATATTTGGTGCTACCATTCTAGCCTTAAACTCTTCATAGTCCCACATTCCCACATTGGTATCAGTGGTTCCTGACCAGATGGAAGTCAATTTTCTCGTAGGAACATTACTTTGCATGTCCATCTTCACTCCGTCTGCATCAGTGATAGCAGAACCTTCAACATTTGGATCGATGGTCTTACCTTGCCCAAAAACATCTTGTCCTAATCCTACCTGAAGAAAAGTAAAGATAACATGTTAAGATCTAAGATAAACAAGAAGTGCCATAAATCGACCATCCCAAACTTTGGGATTTAGCCTCCCTCATGGAATCCAGACCAGATAAGAACTTTGGAGAAATCTGGCCAAGGCAGAAATCAACGAAACAGGCATACAACCCCACATAATCATTTTAATCAATCAATATAATCAAGGAATGGTTAGATACAACTTAGCATAAATTCATTTAATCATTTAAATCCATCATCAACAATAAAACTCTTAATACAGTCATCAAATTCTTCATTCCCATGAACTTTTAAAGAATCCATCTCAGATGGAAATCCCCGAAAACAACAATAGTTCAATCAATCCAAGAAAATGAAGGAAGCGCAGAACATCTGGGAAAATCTCGAAGGTGCAGATTTTGGTGAACTCAATACAAATTTACCATAAAAGCTCCAATTCAGTAGAACGACCAGGCAACAGAACCTGGGAAAATCCTGAGGAAGCAAAATTCCATGAGGAAAACAAACGTCTAGATAAAGGAAAAGTATGAAGAACAGAGAGGACATGGGGAACTCAGGGAAATCCGTCAGAGACAGAATTCCACGTAGACATCAAGAACCCGAACACCAATGTCCCTGGTGCCTTCACCCTAAACAAAATTAAATGAACATGGAACAAGAGCCTACAACTCGATAATGAATCGACCTAAACCTCCAATGGATCAACCACTAATTTTAAACTCACCTCTCAGTAAATTAAGAGGGATTGGCTATGCACTAGGTCAAGAACCCTGAAACCTCCGCCATGAAAGCACATAACAGCTCAAGCATAAATTACTTGCAAATGAAGATAGGAAGGTCATGGCAAATGCAAGCAAGCCAAAGACAACAATGGAAGACCAGCTTAAATCAAAACCAAGACAAACACCCGACCAGATTGGCAAGACGCAAAACCCCGAAATGCCCAAGAAATTCAAACATTTAGCAATGAATAGCTTGAAAGCACAAGAAGAAAAGAAATTCAAACCAATAGAGAGAGGACATATTCACATACCATGGAAATAGAAGAAACTAAAACCAGGGAAGTTGGCAAACAACCTTAAGCATAAGCAAAACATAGACAATGCTCAAGAAATCTGATTGCAACACTCAAAATTACGCACAATCCAGCAACACACCTCAAGTTCCAACACTCCAAACTCAAATGGCAAGAAAAGAAGCAAATACAAATGGCGAATTACTTCCCAAAACCCAATATAACATTCCCCCAAAATTTGTGCAATCATCATTAATGCAATTGACAAGACGACCGAGACCAAAATCCAAGAATCTGACAGAGCAATGGCCACTAGGAAAATCCAAACGTGACAGATTTCCCCGAACTTGAGGAAAAGGCCATTGTTACCAGGCACCAAAGGGAAACTGGGAAAGTCCAGCCAGGGCGGATTTTCTTGAACACAGTGAAAAGCCCGAAATACACCCATAACTTAAGGTTTGTCAATATAAATCATACATGGGCCATTCCAACTAGCATGATGAACATCAAATCGCATGCTTAACCAAGCAAAACTCCAAAAAGGGAAAACCAAAACACCAAAAAGCAAAAAATGAGGGTCTCTACTTTCAGTGGGGCGTGTGTGCAAAAACTGCACAATAAATGTCAAGTCAACATTTCTAAATGGATAATTGGAAGAAGAGGTATATATTGAACAACCTGATGAATTTCAATTGAAAAATCAAGGAGTTATGATATTTTAGTTGAAGAAGGCATTGTATGGACTCAAGCGAGCTCCTAGAGCTTGGTATGCCAAATTGGACAAGTATTTCTTGAAGCTTGGATTTAAAAAAGGTATTGTTGATAGTAATATGTATTTCAAGATTAATAATGACAAAGATTTCTTTGTGGAAGTCTTTTTTTATTATATCATTTTTGGAGGAGATGATGGTTTGTGCATGAAATTTGTTGATGAGATGTAGAATGAGTTTGAAATGTCAATGATTGGAGAGATGAAATTATTTTTGGGATTGGAAAATAGTCAATTAGATAAAGTGATATTTATATCTCAGTCCAAGTATGTGAGAGAATTGATAAAGAAGTTTGGTATGGAAGATTCAAATAAAATCAGTACACCCATGGTGACTGGATGTAAGTTGACAACAAATGATGATTCTCCAAAGGAAAATTAGACTAGATACAGATTAATGATTGGTGGACTGCTTTATTTGACTCAAACTAGAACTGATATCATGAATTTTGTATGCATTGTTGTAGGATTTCAAGCTGATCCTAAGGAATCTCATGTGATTGTTATGAAGAGAATTTTTAGATACTTGAAGGGAACAATTAATTTTGGCCTATGGTATCCGAAAGATGATGATCTTACTTTGAGTGAATTTACTAATGTTGATTGGGTAGGAGATGTGAATGATAGCTAAATTACTAGTGGTGGCATATTTTTCTTGGGAAAGAAGTTGATTTCATGGTTAAGTAAAACACAAAATGTTGTTTCTTTGTGTACTATAGAAGCAAAATGCATTGTTGCTGCCAATAGTTGTACTCAAGTATTCTAGATGAATAAAATGTTATAAGATATCAAAGTTATGTATGATGAACCTATTTCTATATTGTATGATAATTCAAGTGTAATTAACATTTCTAAGAGTTTGGTGATGCATTCAAAGACCAAGAATATATCTATCAAGTACCACTTTTTGAGAGATAAAGTGAGTGATAAGGAAGTCAAACTAGACTATGTGCCTACTAAGGAATAGATTGCAGACATCTTTACTAAGCCTTTGCCTAAGGATATTTTTTAGTATCTTAAAGGGAAGTTAGAGGTGAATACCCCTCCTAATCAGAACTAAGATGCATTGTCTTGCATATGTCTGTGCATTTCATAGTCATATCTTGATTCAGATTGATGTTGTGGTGGTTCCTACTCAAGGGGAGTAGTCAGATGATTCAGATTTTTGATTTATAGACTGTGTGTATCTTTTTCATTGATGTCAAAGGGGGAGAAGATTCATGTGAAAAAATATTGAAGAATTAAGGGGAGAAGAGCGATTTGAAAAATTGCGAGAAGTCATGAGATAAGATTCAAAAGCTAAGGGGGATTAAGTGTGGAAGCTAGTTGTGTTGATGTTGTTTTTCACATCATGTGTTGCCATCAATGCCAAAGAGGGAGATTGTTGGATTTTGTGGTTGTGTTGTTGATATGTGGTTTTCATTGATGTCAACACTATCAACATTAATATCTTTAAGACTGTATATGTCATGGATATTGACAAAATTGTAATAAAATGTGTTGTAGGTTTCTATGAAGTAGTGAAGATCAATATGAGGGTATGTGCAGGATCACGATGGGCCAAAAAGTGGCAATATCTAAGTGATATGATGGCCCATGTGGCTGATGACTCTTTTTACCCAAAATTGATGAAACAAAAATGGTTTTTAAAGGAGATTCTCAAATTTCCACCAATATAAATTATGCTTTACTTTGAATTTAATAAATAGTTATTATTCATTTTCTACTTGAATTACAACTAAATTCCTGATTGATAGGCTAATTGAAAAAAATCTAAAGCTTTCAAATGGTATCACATTTTTTGAATCCAAAACATCCATCACACTCTATGCTTCACATAATATAGTATTAAAAAAAAAAATTGAATTTCATGATGTTTTGACGAAGTTAAGGTGGTCAGACATGCGAGTTTTTATATTTATTAAATTTTGTAATTAATTATTCTTAATTAATTATTTACTTCGAAAACAATTACAAAAAAATATGCATCACATCAGAACATGAGTCCCCTACTTATATCTAAAATATTATCATTTTATTGTGTTAGGGTGGTTAGACACACACCTACTTCTTATTTTTTCCCTGAAATTAAAGTACTACTGCATTGAAATTTCAAATTTTCACTAAATAGATTTTTTTTTCTTTTTAAATAAACCTAGTAGTTAAGAAACTACATTCAATTTTTTATAGATTCTATTCTTACATATTTTTGAGATAATATACATAACTTATTCAAATTTTTACGTCAAGTTGCCTAACTCTGATTTTTTGAATTTTATTACCACTTAAGGGCCTATTTTTTCCATGATGATCCTGGACATACCCATGACGGAAATTTGAGTATATTATTGGTGAGAAGTTGTGGATTAAAGGGTTTTTTGACAAGCATATATAGTTTATCCACCAAAAGTTTCAAAGGTGCACATAAATATTTCAGAAAGTTGACATTTTATGTTCTGACAATTATTCTATTACTGTAGTTGGTGTTCCTAGAAGAAGATAATGTGATTATGGTAATTTCAATCATTTTGAGTTTTCCTATGATGTTCACGGATATTTCTATATTGTGTTATATCTATTTTACACATCTACATTGATCATTATGCTTGTGATCCATAATTTTCTCTTGCGTGTTAATGATTTTCATGTTCATGGTCAACATGGTGATTGTAGCGTGCTGTGGATCTTCAAGGAATAATCTTTTGAAGGTTTTTTTTGTTCAAGGATATTGTTTTGGGTATCTACTATATCGTGGCTGAACTTAGTGGATTCACATTAATAATATTTATTGTTTTGGGCCGATAGTTTGTATTCATTTTATTATTTTGTTGAAGCCGACATGAAGCGATGTAATTCCTTTTTGTGGATATATATGAATGATTGTTTATCTCATTTAAGACATGGATTATGTGAAGTAAGCGATTTTTATGTGCAAATAAAGTTTAGATATTTCAAAGGTAGAGCAAAGTGTGAAGAAGAGTAAAGAAGAGTGAAGAAGAGTGATGAAGTGTTCCTGGGCTTAACCAAAACTGTAATAAGGAATTAGTAGATGTTACTTTCTCAGTTCAAAATTTGGATGGTTGTAATCTGATTTTTTTTGTAAAATAGTGATTCGTCCTTTGTATTTGAGAAGTGGGCTCTAGGTAGTGTGCATGAATTCATTTGCATTCCCCATTTATTCTTCTTAAAATTTTAATAGGGTATAAATTTGTGGATTAACCTCCACTATGGTTTTTCCCTTAATAGGGTTTCCACACAAAAATCTTGGTGTCATGTTTATTTTGGATGTATTATTTATTTATGCTTCCATGGTTATTAATCGGATGTGAGAATAAGGGTTAATAAGTTTAACAATTTTGAAATTTTATGACAACTGATTCACCCCCCCTCTCAATTGTCTACTCTTGTGTTGCCAACACCTATATCAAAAATGTTATCTCAAAAACATAAATGATGAAATAATCTCCTTGATATGATGCTTGAATCTTGATGATGGCTCCAAGTTCTTGAAGAATTACTCTTGATCTCATATTTGAATGAACCTTGTATTTATACATATTTGTGATTAATATCTCAAAATTACACTACAACAAGCTAACATATGAATTAATTAATTAAAGGAGGCCAAATCCTAGCAAAAATTGAAATTAAATCCTAAAAAAATCTCAATGGGGACTAAGACACCCTAGGTGGTGTCTTACTCACAAGTCTTGTAAGCTAGGGTCATAAACTCCAAAAAGGGGCCCATTTAAGGTTCCACTAAAAAGGGGGTCCCAAGACCTTTGATGGATAAAGATACGCTAGGTGGTGTCTTAGAACTAACCCAAAAATTATGGATAGTTAGCCATAATCACTAAATCATCATTTACACATTAATGTTTGTCATGATTTTTAAGAAAAAGATAGTTTATTAGGTTTGTGGATGGAAAACAAGACCAATTAAGACATAAATAGAGATAAATAAAGCAAGGCGAGTCCAAACAAGTGTGAAAATAAAAGGGTATACATTTTCCTACACTAAATTTAGCCACGACTTTAGTGATAGGAGGAACTTGCTTCAAACTCACACTAAAGTAGCCAACCACACAATCAAGACGGGTTCAAATGTACAAATTTTAGTAAGATAGGATGACAATAAACAAGAGGGTGGCCAAGCTCCTATGATCAAGATCCTATGGAAAAAAAACATAAGCACAAAGGAACACACATGCATATGACATATGAAGCCAAACCAGATCACAAACACACACCATCAAAGATAAGAAAAATAAAAATGCAATAGTACAAACTTCGACAAGGTTGTCCAATGCATTATCGACTAGGTCTAGGTTGTTTTTCCAAAAAAGGATTACAAGTGGAATGCATTTTCCACTATGCAAACAAAAGAGCATTATCATGAGGTTTAGTGAAGCTAGTTGTTCACTAGGTGAGCCCCAAGAGCTCCATATCAAACTCATATCCCCATGACTATGATAACGAGAAAAAAAAATGCATGCTCACAAGGGATAGTGAAGCTAGTTGTTCACTAGGTGAGCCCTAAGAAACTATACCAAAAACATACCTCCATGAATTTAATAAGGTAAAAAAATAAAACGCAACAAAATAATAAAGAAGAATTTTCAAAGGGATTTTTCTTTGTTCATGTGAGGTCTTAATATTAGGGGACATTGTTCCTAATGTCTCCAAGAGAGTACCAATCAAAGGATAAAATATTCACAACTTATTGAATTCAATGTGTGACATCACCACTAAGGGGAATGTAATATGCTAAGATAGATCAAGCTATTGATGGAAATTACCCCCAATGTCACTACAATTAGAAAAAAACATGGTATGAAGTAAGAAAATCACATGAAGGAACATGTATAAAGAAAAATAAAATTGAAATCATGCCAAATATAATGCCAAAATAATTCCATTATCTGCCCCCACTTTAAATAAATTGCTAAGCACCATGTTGTGAGAAATTACTTTAAAGTAGATGTTGATCATAAAAGCTCACACTTCTCCAACAGTCCTATGGGAAATTCAATGAGTGGGGGACAACATGCATCTCATTAAATACCTTCAGGATTTTAATAGAAAGCCATGCTATAAAAAATTACATTAAAGTAGACAAACATGCAAAAGAGAGAAGAAAAGGTTCGCCCCTAGAAACACATAAGGGATCTATGGATTTGGGGTCAGTATCTATTTTTTCTACAATGATACTAGAGAGCTTGGAACTATCATCATTCTCCAAATAAATATAGAACTAGAAGAATGATAGAAAAAGATAAAAACAAAAAAAATCCTTTTGGGTCAACATGGAAGAGACATAGCGTGTCTCAACACCTTGCATCATCCCCAAAAGGAAAACATAAGAAAAATGAAAATAAAAAGAAATCACATTATGCACATGCAATCACAAAAAGGAAATGAAAAAAGGAAAACAAAAAGACTAGTAAAGCACATGTGAGTCAACCATCTAGTAAGTCATCCACATCCCAATCTTGTTTAGTATACGTAGAATATAGATCAGTAACATCATGTGTTGTACTAGGAGAATCACTAGACTCAACACATGGTGCATCACTTGGTTTAGGAGGATCTTTATGATTGTTATTGTTTAAGCTTATATAAGATTAAAATAACAAATTCAACTCGTTATGCACTTTCTCATCATGTTTAGTGATTTATTCATCATCATCCAAGTTAACTACAATAGGAGGAAGAATGATAATATCCATAGAAGATGCTAGTCCTTGTTGTATTGGAGACATGGGATCTATTGGTTCTAGTAATAGTTAAGGTTTGTCATTTATTGCTTTTGTGAAGTTTAGATTTTTATTTTCAATGTGTTTTTCTCTGTTCTTCTTGCGAGAAATAGCACAATGTCTATTCCTATGCCCTCTAACATTTCATTTCATTTCTTATGATTTTCAAGTTATGTTTTTGTAGGAGTGAGTTGGTCAACCATAGATTCCTTTTCTTCTTACGAGGGGAAAATGCAAGAAACTATGGAAGGTTGTTCAACCACTCTCTCTTTGGTTTTATAAATTTTCTTAGGAGGTATATTAGGATTTGTTTGGTTTTCTCTTGGTGAAGGATTTTTGAAGGATGGGTTTTGGTTTGCTAGAAGGGCTTTAGGGTCAATATTATTTTTTTCAAGGGGTGGAGGTTGAATCATAGGTGTAGGAAAATTTTGGAGGGATAATTTTGCTTTGCATTTTTCTTTGAACTTTTGGTAGGATAGGAAAAGGAAGTCTCCATAGGGTCTTATAGGTTTCATGGGCTCAAGCCAAAAATACTCTAAGGAAAAATTTCCATGAGAAGGTGGAGGTCTAAAGGCACTATGGTTCACAGTGAATATTTCATTGTCAATTGGAAACTTTAAGCACTTATGGACAATGAATGAGACCACATTCATGGATTGAAGCCATTTATAGCCCAACTTCACATGAAATTGATCAAAATTAGAGATGATAGAGAATGATATATTTGATTTCTTTAGTGCTACTTGTAAAGGGAGTGTGATTGAGCCCATTGTAGCATGAGAAAAACCATCATACATTTTAATCTATCTTTTTGGTTTATCATATTTATCTTGAGTGAGATCATTGATATAAGAGTTCCTTTATGATTACATTCTCTCCACAGATGAGATCAATCAAAATCCCAACAATGAGATTGCATTGATTTTTTTGGCTATGTACAGAGGACCATCAAGTGCATATTTTACTATTTATTTTGAAGAGAAAGTAATATCAATAGAAGTTTTGGTTTTTTGTTTATGAGGCTCGATATCAATCACTCATATTATTGTATTAATATGAATTTGTTCATTAGTATCCATAGGATTTTTTTCATCATCATCCATAGGATTTTGTTCATTATTTCTCATGTTATCATTATCTATGTCAACATTCATTACATTGGTCTTAGTTTCACTAGCCATAACAAGTGAAATATTATGTTTAGGCAGGAGATTGGTAAATATTTTCAAGTTTTCATTAGGATAAGCTATAGATTTATTTCCTTTGTCATTCACACCTCAGACTTAGATATGATTGGAATCAATGAGGTCTTGCACAAGATGTTTAATAAGCTTGTATTTTTTTGTATCATATCCTTCTATTGGTGATAGACACAATAGGTATTGTGTTGAAAGCTCAAAGGTAATGAGGGTATGTGTAGGATCATGATGGGCCAAAAAGTTTCGATATGTAAGTGATATGATGGCCCATGTGGCTGACAACTTTTTTTAACCCAAATTTGATGAAAAAAAAAGGGTTTTTAAAGGAAATTTTCAGCTTTCCACCAATATAAATTATGCTTTACTTTGAATTTAATAAATAATTATTATTCATTTTTTATTTGAATTATGACTAAAGTCTTGATTGATAGGTTTATTGAAAAACATCTATATCTTTCAAATGATATCACATTTTTTGAATCTAAAACATGTGTCATATTTTATGCTTCACATACTATAGGATTAAAAAAAAAAAAATTAATTTCATGAAGTTTTGACCAAGTTAAGGTGGTTAGAAATATGAGTAAAAAATTATTTAACAAAAATTTAATTTTTTGACCAAGTTAAGTTAATTATTTACTTGGAAAAAAATTACAAAAAATAATGCATCACATTGGTACATGAGTCCTCTACTTATATATAAAACATTGTAAAAAAATATTATAATTTTATTGTGTTTAGGGTGGTCAGACAGATACCTACTTCTTATTGTTTCCCTAAAATTTAAGTACTACTACATTGAAATTTCAATTTTTTACCAAATAGATTTTTATTTTTTTTAAATAAACCTAGTAGTTTAGAAACTAAATTGAGTTTTCTACAAATTCTATTGTTACATATTTTTGAAATAATATAGATAACTTATTCAAATTTTTATGTCAAGTTGTCTAACTCTGATTTTCTGAATTTTTATTGCCACTTAAGGGTCTATTTTTTCCATGATGATCTTGCACACACCCATAAGGGTAGAGATTATTATGATTATTTTTTCCAGTTCTTCATCACTTTCCATCATATAGTGAATACTATCTATGGTAGGTATTGTGAACACCAAACCTATAATTTACTAACACAAGAAAAATAAACAATAGTTAATCATGTTAGAAATAAAAACTAACCACTCCATATGACATTCTTAACTAAATTAAGATGAAAACATGACAATGAAAGCATAAGAAAACAAAATCATAGCATGTAATCAACTTAAAATAACCAAACCTTCATCTCATAGGAGGGTTGGTTCTCCTTTGAGGTGGAAAGAAGCCCTTTCCCAATCCCTTTGATAAGATCCAATGATGTAGTTGATTCCAAGTACCTAAGATGATGAAAAAAATTCAAACATGATGAAAGTGGTGAATGCTATGAGTGAAAATGACTATAGTGATATTTCCTCAAGTGATGGATCCATATTGTGTAGAGGAAGCCTATACTTATATGAGTCAAGGGTTGAAGAATTTGAGAAATTGGTGAATGTGGGATGGGAGCCAATAGGAATGTTACACTTGTCACAATTCTATTGGATGAGGTTGGAGCACATTTTGGGGAATGTTTTGAGTAAAATAGATGTAAAATGAGATAATGAGAATGGTTGACGATTTGAAAGGATGTAAGAAGAAGTAAATGAATGTGGTTGAAGATTTGAATAGATGGTAAAAGAATAAATAAGGATGAAAGAGGTATTTATGGATGTGTAAGAGGCTATTTAAAACCTTTGGAGGGAAATTGACTGAGGAGGTAGTTGGGAGGAATATTCCTAGGAATATGTCACTGTGAGGATAAATAGAGGAATTAGATAATTAAAAGAAATTATTTTTATGTGCAACTTGGCTAGTTGTCTGGGGGTTGATTTAACTCTTGAAGAGTTAAAAGATAGAGGATTTGTTAATTATGATTAGTAAGTAGCTTGAGGTTAATTAATTTAGAACTAATTAATTTGGATGGGTTAGGGGATTGTGACATTTGATTTAAATATTTTGATTTATTTAATCAAATGAGAAGACTTTTAGGAGGATTTATTTAAATGAATTAATTTAATTAAATATGATGAACATTAGTTAAAGGAAAGGTGAATTAATCTAATTGGTTGATTAATAAAAGAAATTGATGAATTTAACTAAATACTATCGATTATTTAATTAATTGGTTAGTTGAAAGTGATTTAGGAAGAAAAGGTGTTAATTAATTAGAATCAAATGCAATATATTAATTAGGACATTTAAAGTGTCTATAGATATGCCCCTCTTTGAAATGACGTAATTGTTGCATTGGTTCAATGAATAACACTACCGATGTCAAAATTCAAAAAAAAAAATGATTTTTTTAGATGCTCCATGGTTGCCCCAGTGGAAGGAATTACCCTACTACACTACCCCCTCAACATATCAAGAAAAAATGTCAATTTTTTTATCGAGGTCGTGATAAAAAATGTGAGAGGAGTGGTTTTGTTGATTAGAGGATGAAAAGATAATTCCTTAGTGTTAGAATTGGTTATGGATGCCAAGATCTATGGACCAAATGGAAAGCACAAGAAAAGAGAAAATAATGTGACAAGAATAAACTGTATTCTCATCAATATGATTCAATGATATGATATTTTTTATTACAATGAGAGACCCCTTGGTTATATAGCCAAGGTGAGTACATAGGAGAGCATAAGATTATGAAAAGTATCGTAATCTTATGATATGAGACAACTGTGAAAAACTATCACTCCACCTAAAGTGGAAAGGTGATAATGTGATAACCACCACAAAAGGTGCAGAGGTAATCACATGATATGTCCATGAAAGGTGGAAATGATAAAGTAATAACATGATAAGTCCACCAAAGGTGGAAAAGCTCCAAAAACTCTTATGTGGTCCCTAAGTAAACTTAACTAAGGTGTAATGATGACCTAGGACAAGTTATAACACAATTAATTACACTAGCACCCCCCCTTAAGTGCAACTTAGGGAGAATGTAGACAAAAGAAAAAAATGCAAGATGGGTCCTAGAAACTAGGCCACCTTAGGTACCCATGTACAAATGCGATGCAATCTCTCACAACCAGAGAAAAGGAGAAAACCTAGTGGGAAAAAATTCCTCCCCAAAAGAGAATTGTAATATAAAGAATGAAGTGCTCTCAATGATGCATGAGAAGGTAAAAACCCCATGTGAGGAAAAAGACCCCCATAAGAGAGAAGTAGAAGAGAGACAAGATAGCCCCCCTCAATGAGATAACCTATTGTAAGAGAAGCACTGGAAATCAACTATGGAGTAACACTAGAATCCTCAATCTGACAAGTAAGGAAATATACTTTTTTGTGCTACTGAAACCATATGCAAGTCACTGATTGACTCAACGTGGAATCAAGATAAAACAATAGCAAACCCGATGCCAAGGAACACTGGAACAACCTTGGAAATCATGAAGCAATAGTAGATGAATAAAAGAACCCCCCCGTAGGAGGGAATGATATGATGAAAGAATCTGGAAGCTATGTGTATCTCGATGCTGATGTCAAACTATGACTAAAGTTGATCCATAGGAGCAAGTACCATGAAGATTCTGGAACATTAACCATAAAATAAATGGCCCTCAATCTGAGATGTGACCCGATGTGAATCTGATGTGATTCAGGATCATTAACTAGAGGCTCTCAATTTGAGATGTGAACCGATGTGAACCAAAATATGTCAAGCTAGGAGCAAGATGTGGCCAAAAGAAACAACAGAATCCAGATATAACTCATGTGAGTTGTCATCAATACAAAGATGAGATCTAAGTGCAACTACACTCTAATCATATTATTATGCAAGAAGCCCCCTCTGATGGAACTTTATGTTAGCTCATTTATTATAATACCCCATGATTGTAAAAGGAGAACATGAAAAACATGCATAAATTAAAGACAAAATGCAAACCTACTGCATGAAAACAAAAAAGAGTGCATGCACAAACCAATGTTCACATCTGCCTTCATGATGAAAAATAACTTCAAATTTGTGTAGATGAAAAAATATGAAAATATGGTCTATACCACTATGAAGTGCTCAAAAATAGCTTTCCATCGATATCTCGTTTGCCAAGAACAGACACCATGGCCAAAAGTTATGTTTTTTTCAAAAAACTTAATTTAGCTTGTAGGAAACAAGTTTTCTAGCAAAAAAAGTTTATTTCTAATTTTATTTCTGGAAAAAATCTACTCACTTTTTTTACAAAAAAACAAAAATCCCAAAAATATTTTGATGCTAAAAACAAAACCCAGAAATCAGTTTTTGATCCAACAAGTAGAACATGAAATATTGAATTTTTTAACCTTCAACCAGTAGAAAAATGACGTGCAATTCTTTTTGGATAGTGATTTTTTTCAGATTTGTGCAAGATATGAAAAATCTAAAAAATACACAGTTCATATTTTGACCATGACTACAAAACCGAGAAATCGTTTTTCCTACAAATGAGTGAAAGTTGGATTTTTGAATAAAAAATGATGATGACTCCAATAAAAAGTGGCTTACAAGAAACCCTTGCTTGCCAAAAATGGAAATGGTGATCAATTGAGTGAACCAAAAGCCAAATCTAGCTTTTCTCGAGCTTCCTGGATGCAATGTTGAGCTTAGATTTGCACTAGCAAGCTCTGATATAAACCTGCAATAAAAAAACCAAAAATAGAACCTCCCCAAATCTGGTATCTCTCTTTAAAAAAAACTCTCAAATGGCACCCAACCCGCAATAATACCATGTTAGAATTGGCTATGGATGCCAAGATCTATTAGCCTATCAATTAGGACTTTATTCATAATTCAAATAGAAAATGATTATTAATTATTTGTTAAATTCAAAGTAAAGCATAATTTATATTAGTGGAAAGCTGAGAATATGCTTTAAAACCCCTTTTCGTTTCATCAATTTTGGGTAAAAAAATAGTCGTCAGCCACATACCCATCATATCACCATTTTTTGGCCCATCATGATCTTGCACATACCTATAGGATAGGATCAATGAAAATGACTCATGTCAAGATGTTTAACATAAGAAGTGTAAAGTGTACACCAAAATTTTATCAAGATCAAGATAATTTAGTAGATGGATGTAGATGGATGAAAAATGGATTGGATAAATGGTTCATAGATGAATGACTTAATTATGGATAAGATGGATGGAATGCTAGATTTATTATGAATGGGATTAGAAGCTTCCACCTAAATAAGCACACACATAGATGCTCAAGTCTATATATAATACATATTTGCTAGGTTTTCATCATAGTACTTTCCCAAAGCGCCACCATAGTGGTTTTCAGTGGACAATGATTTTTATCTTTACTATTTTAATGATTTTTATTTTTTTTCTTTTTTTGAAGTTTTTAAACTCATGCTAAACCACCTGGTGGTGCTGATGAAGACACTTCTTCCATGATGGATCATAAATACCCTACTTGAAGAAGTTTCTTTGCTAAGATACATGCACTTGGATGCAACTTTTGAGATTCATGATCTTCTTTGTTGATACTGGAGTTAACTTTGTCTTTGTGCATACATCACGGTAGAATTCCTTCTGAATCCTTATAATGAAGCGTTGATGCCAATACATGGTCAATTTGATAATTGCATATCATGAATGGAGGAGGGGATTGTGGAGTATGTTTAGGAGTAAAAAATGAATTGGTTGATAGTGTGGAACCTTTGATGCTCCAAACTTGGGAAGGTGAGCAATGACGGGTGGATATGGAAGTATACATGGAATTAGGACCAATAGCTTGATATAATTTATATGTTGCTTTAGAAGTCTACTTTTGAGTTTGTGGATGTCCTTGATTGATACATTTCTATTTTTTATTTTTCCCCATAGTTTCTTTGACTAATGGAGTTTGATATGGATGATCAATATTTGTATTTTTTGGTATCCATGTGTATTTGATTTGTCTATTATGTTTCCCAACTTCATTTTATTTTATAATTTTCTTTGTATATTTATTCAAATGTTTCTTTTGATGTTTCTCCCAATTCGTTTATGGGGTGATGGGTGGATGAAGATTTGTGATATGGCATGTTATAGTATTGGCATTGGTTTTATCATAAGAATCCTCTGTGTTCTTTATGTTTATGTTTACTTGAGATAAAGTTACCCCCAATATGTCATAAGTAGTACCTTCAAGCTTTGATTCTTCCTATTAGAAGATGTCCTATTTAGCAAGCATTCTCAAATAAACGGCCATTATAAATGATGTTAGTTCAATTTGTTACTCTTCTAATTTTGGAACATCTCATTTGGTTTGACTTATTTCCTTGGGTGGATAATGTTGGATATCTTCATACATGATGTCCTGAATTTGAATTTGGGATATATGTGCTCCTGATGTTGGCCACCTATCTTGAACTCAAGAATCAATAACCTCTTTTTCTTGTGTAATAATGTCAAGAGTAAAGGCATCTTGTTCTGAATGAATATCATCTACGTGTCCATCCAAAGAAAGCATCTCATGGGTAGATGGAGGAGTATGTGGTATATGGATATGATCATCATTTGTGACATATTATATAGATTAGAGAGTGTCCATTAGATCATTGTACCATCTTGGAGATAGAGATTCTTGAGCTTTATTAATTTTAAAATTTCTTTTGACGTGCTTTGGATCAAGCTCTTGAAATGGGTCAATTTAAAATGATGGGTTCCTTATAAAGGGTTCTTCGATGTCTTCATTAGGCATGGGAAGTTGCTCAATATACTCTTGATATTTGAGTGGATTTGGATCAAGTGTTGAGTTGAAGATTCCTTCAATATGTATAACCATGACATCAAAGGATATATTTATGTCTTGGAAAGGACCATTGGTGGACTTTGGTGAAAGATGCTGATTAGGATTTGGAATAAATTCTTAAGATACTTTTCACCTAACTCATTGGATTATATAGATGCCTTATCAACATGATCATTGGTGGATGAATCTTGATCATTTTTCTCAAACATTATGGTTAAGATATTGTCAAATTTTTCAACCATAGGATCAAATGATGTTAACATTTCTTTAATTGGACCATTGTTGGGTATTGTTGGTGGATTTTGATCTCATGATTGAAAAGTGACTCTTGACGTATGTTTATTTGATCATTAGATAAGGTAGAAATATCTTAAAGGTGCTCATTTATGGATAGATCTTGATAATTATCGTCAACAATTGTGGTGGAGAGATTGTCACTACTATCACTAGTGGTTAAATCTTGATCATTATCCTCAACAGCTATTCTTCATTGATCAATAAGGTCATGGATGAGATTTTTCAGTTGAATAGAATGTGATGTTTTATGAATATTTTCTTTATGATAGTCACAATAATCTCTACCCTTATCGGTATGTGCAGGATCATCATGGAAAAAATAGGCCCTTAAGTGACAATGAAAATTCAGAAAATCTGAGTTAGGAAACTTGACCTAAAAATTTGAATAATTTATCTATGTTATTTCAAAAATATGTAAGAATAGAATCTATAGAAAAATGAATGTAGTTTCTAAACTACTAGGTTTACTTTAAAAAAATATATATTTTGTGAAATTTTCAAATTTCAACGCAGTAGTACTTTAATTTTAGGGAAAAAATAAGAAGTAGGTTTTTGTCTGACCAACCTAACCACAATAGAATGATGATTTTTTTTTATGATATTTTAAATATAAGTAGAGGACTCGTGTCTCGATGTGATGCACATGTTTTTGTAAATTTTTTTCAAGTAAATAATTAATTATGATTTTTTTATTACAAATTTTAAAAATATAAAAACTCGTTTGTCTAACCACCTTAACTTGGTCAAAACTTATTGAAATTAAATTTTATTTTTTAAAATCTTATATTATGAAAAACATAGAATGTGACACATGTTTCAAATTAAAAAAATGTGATACTTTCTGGAAGCTATAGATGTTTTTCAATCAACCTATCAATAAGGACCTTAGTCATAATTCAAATAGAAAATGAATAATAATTATTTATTAAATTCAAAGTAAAGCATAATTTATATTGGTGGAAAGTTGAGAATCTCCTTTAAAAACTTTTTTGTTTCATCAATTTTGGGTAAAAAAAAAGTCGTCAGCCACATAGGCCATTGTATCACTTACGTATCACCACTTTTTGGCCCATCATGATCTTGCACATACCCTTATCCCAAAGGAAGTTTATAATAGAGTTGAAAGCACTTAATATGCGAGAATGATGATTTTTGCATTAACTAGATTTCTTAGAGCTGAGTCAATTGGCTCTCCCAAAGGAGTGTTGATGCAGGAGCATCCAGTGGTATAAGGGCAATCTTGCATCACCCAAAAATATCTTTACTTTATTTTAGATTTTTGTAGATGTTTTAGCATTTTTGGATACTCTTTTTTCCAAATAAGAATTCACAACTTTCAGAACCATTTTTCTGCTTTTCTCGCTCAACTGCTATTTTTAGCAAGTATTAATTTGAAGGCGTGAGGAGGCAAAAATTTAAGGGAAGCTTTAGTATAGAAAAATAAGCACTTTGGCGAAAGAATCAAGTCAAGATCATTCCTGGTTCAAAATTTATTCAAGTTTTAGTTTCTTCTTTTTTCCCTACAAAATCTTCAAAGTCAATTTTGAGGCACTTAGAGGCTCCGGATGGGCTTGAAAATTGGCAGAAAACAAAAGTGTTTAGCTTTTAGGCCCCACTTTTTGGCACTTCATTTTTTTGAAGAGTTTTTCGAAAAAGGTATTATGAATGAAGATCTGACGGTTAAATCTTAAGTTAGGGGTTCCGGAAGTTGGTGTATAATTAGAATGTTGTTTTTGGCTCCAAACGGAGAAAGGGGCTATTTATGGGATAGTTTCTATTTCTTTTGGTAGTTTTTGGGGAAAAAAGATTGCATACTATGAAAAGGGGGAATTTCTATAACTTCTTTCTGTAATTTGCATGTAATGCAGAACTCGAGGATTTGAGATCCTCTGCATGTAAGACTTTCATATTCAGAATAATAATATTATTCTCTGGTTGTGTGTGTGATTTTCTATGTCTCGGGTTGCACCATCATCAAGTGTATTCATGTTTGTAATTTTGTGATATTTGTACTTTTTGAGGTTCACCTTGTGGTGATTGGGCTCGTTGTTGATCTTGATATCTAGCCTCTTAATATTGGAGATGTTGTTCTTGGTGTGGTTGTAAATACAACCCAGTGTTTTGATGACATGGTTTAACTAATGGGGGAGTGTGTAGAATTTAGGGTAGATATGTCTCTTGGAGCAATGAATCAACTATTTTGATAAGTGGAGCAATTTTATGTTGCAAAATTTGATCTTGATTTTGATTGATACCCTTGATATATTTGATTTGGTTGTTGGTCAACAATATTTCGATTATATACTTGTGGTATTTGTATTGGATCATACACAAATGGATTTTGAATAATGTTCTGATTTGGGATTATGTTTAGATTTTGCATTGTAGGTTGACATTGAACATCGTTATCATTTTAAAACACATTGCCTTGATTTATTTAGCCTTGATTTTGCATTGTCTTACCTTGACTTGGATCAATTATACATTGAGTTGTCATAATATTTCTTTGATTTTCAACAATATTGGTTTGATTTTGAACAATATTGATGTGGATTTGATATGTAATAGGCCAAAACTAGGGAAAAAAGTTGAATAGATTTAATGTTTAGTAATGAATTTCAGTTTGGTCTATATGTGTCAATCTAGGATGTAAAATGATGAAAGGTATTGAGACTATATAACATAAAGGGTTGAAAGTTGTGAAATGAGTGGTTATGAATGCAACCTATTTAAATGAAACTTCAACAAATAAAACTAATTCAAGAGATAGGAAATGTCACTTCCTGACGACAGGAGTTCTCTTATATTTAGGCAACAAGAACTCTACAAAAATTATAGCAAATTATAACAACAAATACCATAACATAAACTTAAACACAAGGTACATAATTAAATCTAAATAACTATAATATATTGAAATCAGCTACCAACTATATAAGTCACAAGAACTATCTTTAATATTTAACCAATCCAAACCATATGAAAATGATAAAAAATGACCTACAAAATAAACATATATACACATTCATTCGACAGCTACATAGTGGATGCCCTTCCTCCCAGCAAATCAACTGAAGAAAGTGATAAAAAAACCCACAAACTTAAGTCAGCATAAAATAATAGTGATATTATATTATCTTCTTATCTCCATGCAAATTACATAAGCTATCTTATATAACCTTCAAACAAAATAGAATAAATCTAGAGTTTGAAATTATATGGTATAAAAATGCATTAACTAGTATATAAAAATAGTTTAATGTCTTGTGACAAAAAAACCATAGTGTAATGGTCTATGTAAAACCATTATCACTAGTCGATCTTGTTACAATAGCAAATAGAAATAGAAAAGGGTAAATTTGTGGTTTTCTCCATATGGTTTGGCAACACATCTCTACCACATTTCTCTAGACCATACGGTAACGTTTTCTTATATTGATTACCCACACCATTCCCATGTACCAATCACCATTGATGTAGTGGTCATTATGATGTGGAAACTCGTTTGAATGGTTATGAAATATAGGGTCGCATAATAAATGAAAAATTAGAAACAAATAGATTCGTGTCATATTTTCTTGTAGTTTCAACAAATAATAACGTGGAAAATAAATATAGTAATGTATAGCTGGTAGCATATGTAGGTATTGTGGAATGATGTAACATTATATCAATCTTCACATGGATTTCCTTCCTTCACGGGTCTAAGAGATTGTTATGAATTTCAACATGGATTTAATCTATTTTCCAATGCCCGCTAGTAAAGATAATACAATTATTATTTTTAATATTTTTATCGTAAAACTATATTAATTATTTCTTATGTATTTTAATCATAAGCAACATAAATCATATGATATGATAGGAAAATGGAACATGATAATGGGGATAAAAGGGTATGAAATAGGATAAACTATGGCATAAAATGGGATGTAAATGGCTCTCATCAATATTTTTGTGTATGGTAAGTTTGTATTTAGTATGTTCACATTTGGCATGTATTGATTCGATCAAGGATACTGTTGATTTGTTGAAGGCTCATGTAATTATTATTTGGTTGATACATTTGTATGGTTTGACTTTGATTTAAATCTGCCATAAAGAAATATTGTGATACAAAAAAATTATTAGACATGCTCACATTTTTTGTATCATTCAGGTTTGCAGGAGACAATTATCCCATGTATGGATTGTATAAATGTGAGTTATGATAATCGATTGGTATTGTAAAGATTTGATAGTTTGGTTAATTTATATCATTCATGATGTATTAATCAAGTTTATATTCCATGTTTTTCTTGTTTTGTGCCCTTATTGACCTTTAAGGAATTTAGGACCAAATGATGAAATGAAAGATAAAAGGGTGAGTGATATGGGTGCTTGAAATTTTAAGAACATTTGGTCAATACTAGACTTATGGTTTAATTTTGATGTTTGGATTTTGGATAGTCAACTTGTAAATCCTAAGATGGAATTTTTACCTTAGGATAAACTTGTTCAAAGGATTTCTAATTTACCTTAATGTATAAGAAAGGATCCATTCCCATACACCTAACTAAACAAGGTGATTTTGATTTGGTTTAAATAATTTACCCAAGTCTAGAATTTAGAATATTTCCAAAGCTCTAAAAGCTCTTTGTGGGATGGAGATTATAAATGTTTGGGATGGATGAAGTGTTTGATTTTATCCTAAATGACCCTAAGAAGAAATTTTTTTACTAGACCAAGATATGGAAAAACATGTCTTACGCTATGACTGACTCAAACCAAAAGACCAATGTTTGCATGGAAAAACATATGACCAAAAGATAGCAAGAACATGTATGGGGTTCAATTGATTTAATCTTGGTTAATGAATTGATTTTACCACATCCACTTGTCTTGATTAAATTTAAAACAATTTTTTTATGTCTAAGATCCTTTTCATTCCACATGGTCCATTATGTGAAATTCAAAGAGTCAAGGGCATAGTTTCCCTAGGTTGACTTTGAAGAGAGAGAAATGCGATATGAGCCAAAGTATTTAGAAGCCTCTAAGGATAAAATCCCTAGGGACAAGTAGTAATAATTGGACCCTTTAAGGATATTCACTCTTTCCAAAGGGTTTAAATTTTTGATGATTTTTTAATTGTTTTTTTCAGTGTTTGAGGTCCAAGCAATGTGTTTCACTGAAATGCATAATATTAGGCTACAAAGATACTACTTATTGAGTCCCCACTCAGATTTCTCTAAACACTAAGACAAATCAAAAAACTAGAGATTTTGTGACACTCATTGCAAGAATGGAAAGAGGAATGAAAGTGTTATCATTGATGTCAATCATTCAACTGGATTTCTACTAGTTGTTGTTGACTGTATATGTTGAGGATATTGATAAAAATTTATAAAAAGATAATTGTAGGTTGTTAGTTATTGAGGTTGTTGGTTTAGTGCTTGTGAACTATATTTTCTATGTTTTGGCTAAGATCTGAAAGAATTGTTGGTCTATATTTCTCTTTATCATTCGAGATTTTTGTTTCCCTGGTTCTATTGAAGATGGTTTTGGCATTTGGAAGCATCTAGCTTAAGTGACCTATGTGTTTTACTCTACTTTGGTTGACCATGTGTCAAGCACTATATTCAAATTTGATAAAGTGTGTGTTTGGGTTTCCCTTATTCTAATTCCACCCTATAATTTTTGGCATTCACCTAATTTGAATTTAAAGTTGGATGTTCAACTTTGTATCTTTTCAAAGTTGGAGATGGTATAAATAAAAAAATCACTAGCAATTAAAAGTGTACATAATAAAAGAAGATAAGTGAAAGACAAAACATGAATTTGATGCTATTCTGAAAGTGTGTGAGTTATGTGTGTGGTTGATCAATGTGAAGCTTAACACTGATTTTTTGGATGTAGTGAGTAGAAGGAAAACTCTATAATTCATCCAAGTGGATCAGTGATTGTGGTAGAATCCATTGTTGCATTGGGATTGTTGTCTCTCTATGAGAAGTCTTCTTCGTCTTATTTTTATCTCTATGGAAGTGAGAAATCTAAGTTGGAGCCCTATGGAAAATGAGTCTTGAAAGTGATTCCTAGCTTCACGTAGTGAGCGTTATTCCAGGAAGTGAGCATTTTTGTAATCGATTTTGATATTCTCTATAATGTGAGTTAATCCTCATAGTGGTTTTTTCCCTCATTTGGTTTTCCATGTAAATCTGGTGTTATTATGTTTCTGCATTGGTATTTGATTGTTAATCACTTAATCAGTTTATTTGTTAGTTCAAGGAATTGAATTTAAGGTTTAAATCTATGAAAAATGATTCACGCCCCTCTTAGTTGTCCTATCCAACAATTGGTATCAGAGCTTAACCACTTGATGGGGGTCTGGGATGATTGGAAAAATGATTTATGATTACCCAAGGTTTGATGGAACTAATTATGGTATCTAGAAAGTATTGATGGAAGCATATCTAGGGTATTGCAGATATGATGTAGAGAAAGCTTATAAGGAACCTTACACTTCTCATGCTAATTTTTCAAGTACACCTAAAGAAATCAAATCTCTTGAAGAGAATAATAAGGAAAATTTCATGTTGAATATAGTCTTGAACATTTCGAGTTGATTAAGGTGTAGAATTTGAAGATGGCTAAGGAATTTTGGGATACTTTAGAAAGAGCACACAATGTTGATGAAAGGGTAAAAGAGGAAAAATTACAGAATTTGGAAACACAATTTGATCTTTTACACATTTTTGAAGATTAGAATGTTAAATACTATGTACAGAGATTGGATGAGGTTATGGTTGGAGTGTGATCCCTTGGTGCTACTATAGATGAAACTAGAATTATAAAGAAGATACTCAAAATTCTTCCTGATTCTTAAAGTGAAAAGGTGAGTGCTATTGAATAGACTATAGATTACAAGACTTGTACTATGGATTTGAGCTGCTAGGAATTTTGACATATTATGAGATGAGGAAGCTGAATCTAAGAAGTTGAAGTAAAACAAAGATTTCTTTTAAAGCTACAAAAATTGAAGATCTGGATGAAGAAAAATTTGATAAAATTGAAGCTAACTTTGTAAGGAGAAAGAGAAAATACTCTAGTAAGTATGAAGGTAAATTTCCCTTTAAGTGTTTTAGTTGTGGATAAATTGGTCACTATGCCACAAAGTGTTTGGAAAGAGCTAAAATGAATAAACAAAGATACAAGGAAGAGAAGAAAGGAAATAAGATTAAAATAACTTAGTATGTGAATGAGAATGATAGTATTTCAGATGAAGATTCAAAATATGAACATCCAGATGACAATGAATTCTTGTTCTTGGCAATTGAGGATGAACCTACTTCTACCAAATTAGAAACATAGTAAAAACCAAGTCCTTAAGAGAAAGAGAAGGAGAAAAATGAATGTACAATTGTCTCTACCCTACATGCTAAAAATGAAAATAATTTTTGGGTAGTTGATAGTGGTTGCTAATATCACATGACTGGTGACAAGATTAATATTTTGAAACTTGAAAAATATGATAGAGGTCTATTTATGTTTTGAGATGATACTGGTCCTAGAATCTATAGGATAGGTTCAGTAAGTTTTGATGGAAAAAATCATACTAATGGTTTTTACTATGTTAAGGGTTTAAGGGATAATTTTTTGAGTCTTGGTTAGATGTGTAGAAAGGAATATGATCTTGTATTTAAGGATGAGACATGTGATATCTAGAAAGGATCCAAAACATTGATTGCTAGAGGAAAGAAATTTGAAGGTAAGATTTATCAACTTAAAGGTGTTGGTGGACAATGTTTTATGACTCAGATAAATCATAGTTGACTATGTCATAGGAGAATGTGTCACATGAATTTTGATAACTTTGAAATAATCAATTCTATTTAGGTTGTGAGAGATCTATCGATAGTTACAAATCTTGTAAATTTTATTTGTAGGAATTTTAAATTTAGAAAGAAAACAAGAAGTCATTACAAATCAAGAGAACAATCTACTATTGGATTAATGGGTTTGGTTCATACAAACCTTTATGATCCTATGAGAGTACAAAGTCTTCTTGGTGAAAGGTAATTTATTCTTTTAATTGATGATTCTTATAGATATACATGGGGTACATTTATAAGAGAGAAATTAGATGCATTAGACATATTCAAGGTATTCAAGGCTATGGTTGAAAATTAAGTGAATCTGAAGATTAAATTATTAAGATCTGGCAAAGGAGGAAAATACACCTCCTATGAGTTCAATATGTTTTGTGAAGTGCATGGTAGAAAGAGATAGCTATCTAATCCAAGAAATCCTCCAAAAAATGGAGTTGTTGAAAGAAAAAATAGAACCATTCAAAAAGTTGCTAGGTCAATGATCACTAAAGCTAGATTATCAAAATTTTACTGGAAAGAAGCCATTCACACTGTTGTGTATGTATTCAATCGATTTCAAGCAAGATAAATTAGTAAAAATACTCCCTATGAGCTATGCCATGGAAGAATACCAATAGTCAAATAATTCAAGGTATTAAGAAGAAAATTCTATATCAGAAGAGATGAGGAAACTTTGGGTAATTTTGATTCAAAAAGTGGGAAAGTAATATTTCTTGGATACTCTACTAAGAGAAAGGCATACAAATGTTTCAAAAAAAGACTAAGGAAAATTGTAGAAAGCTCAAATGTGAAGGTTTATGAAATAGTAAAGAATTCTATTGATATTCATGGATATATGTCTAATGAAAATGACTATGCAATAATATAAGAAGTTGTCAAATAATGGGATAAAGATGAAAAATAACACCAGAATGAAAGTGAAAAAGATACTTAGGTGATGTCTCCTAGGACACCGAAATATGTACAAAGGAATCATTCAGAAAGTTAGATTATTGGAGACAAGACAAAATATGTGTTAACTAGAAGAAAAGCTATTACTGAAGTAAATTTGTGCTTATTCTCTAAGATTGAGTCGAATTCAGTAAGTGAAGCTTGGAAGAATGAACATTGGATGGAAGCAATGGAAGAAGAACTTTGGCAGATTGAGAAGAATCAAACTTGGAAATTGGTCCCAAGATTGATAGACAAAAAAAATTAATGGATCAAAATGGGTATTCAAAAACAAGCTAAATGAGAACATGAAAGTTGTTAGAAATAAAGCAAGACTTGTGTGCAAAGGATAATCGCAAGTAGAAGGTATAAATTTTTAGGATAGTTTTATCTCGGTAGAAAGAATGGAAGTTATAATGATGTTCTTGGCATTGGTTGCTTACAAATACTTCAAAGTCTATTAGATGGATGTCAACTGAAAATTTTTAAATGGGGAAATAGAAGAAGAGGTCTACATGGAACAACCAAAAGGATTTCAGCTAACAAATCAACTAGATATGTTGTGCAAATTGAAGAAATCTTTATATGGATTGAAACAAGCTCCTAGAGCCTGGTATGTAAGGCTAGATAAGTACTTAAGTCGGAAAGGATATAAAAAAGGTACGAAAAATTGTAATCTATATTTCAAGATTGAAAATGACAAAATCCTTATTGTTTTTGTATGTGTTGATGATATTGTATTTGGAGGGATTGAAAAGATGTGCAAGGTGTTTGTAGAAGAAATTAAAAAAAAATTTAAATGTCTGTGTTTGGTGAGATGTATTTATTTCTTGGGCTACATATTAATCAATCAGAGGAAGGAATTTCCATTTCACAATCTAGGCATGTGAAGGGGATGTTGAAAATATTTGGAATTGATGGTTCCAAACTGGTAAGTACCCCTATAGTGATTGGATGTAAATTGGGTAAATATGATTATTCACCTAAGACTGATCAAACCAAGTACAAATTTATGATTGGTCGAGTGCTATATTTGACTACTACTAGACCAAATATTATGCATGTGGTATGTCTTGTGACTAGATTTCAAGAAGACTTGAAGGAAACACATGTTACTACAGTTGAAAGGATATTCATATATTTTAACATAACTCCAAATTATGGGTTATGGTATCCCAAGGATACTAATATTACACTTAGTGCTTATATAGATGGAGATTTGGCTAGAAGTATAGATGAAAAAAATAGTACTAGTCATGGTGCATTCTTTCTTAGATATAGATTAGTGGAATGGTTGAATAAGAAGAAAGATTGAGTCTCTTTGTCTATTATTGAACCCAAGTATATTGTTGATGCATCTTTTTGTACATAAGTTTTATGGATGAAATAGGCATTGAAAGATATCAGAGTGCGACATGATAATCCTATTTCTATATTTTGTGATAATACAAGTGTAATTAAAATTTAAAATAATCCTATATTAAACTCAAGAACAATGCATATATCTATTAGGTATCATTTCTTGAGAGAGAAGGTCGTGAAAAATAAAGTCAAGCTCAAGTATGTTTCAATGAAAGATTAGATTGTGGATATATTTACAAAGGCTCTTCCTAAAGATACTTTTGAGTATCTCTGGGATAAGCTATGGGTTATTTTCCCTCCTTTTACAAACTAAGATCCATTTGGAGATGCATCAGTCTAGTAGATTCATGGTTCTATCTCTTTGGACTAATCATTTTGGTGGCTACCTCTCAAGGAGAGAAAACAATTTTTAAATTGTTATCATTATGAGTATTTTTCTTTCATGTCAAAGGAAGTTTCAATGAATATAACTTTTTTTTCCTTTTCCATTGATGTTAAAGGGGGAGAGAAAGAGCATGTGAAGAAGAGAGGAGAGCGAAAGTGATAAGGATGATGATCTTCTAGGGGGAAAAGAAAAAGAAAAATCTTGAGAAATATTTTCAAAGTTGGTATGTTTCTTTGATGGTTTTCACATCATGTGTTGCCATCAATGACAAAGGGGGACTTTTTTTGCAACAATGGAAAGAAGAATGGAAGTGTTTTCATTGATGTCAACCAATCAGTTGGTTATCTAATAGTTTCTATTGAATATATATGTCGAGGATATTGAGAAAATTGCATAAAAAATAATATTATATGTTGTCAACAGTTGAGGTTGTTGGTTTGGAGCTTGTGAACTTTGTTTTCTCTATTCTGGCTTAGGTCCAAAATACTTTTTTTTGGTTCATATTTCTCGTTATAGTTCAAGATTTGTGTTTCCCTAGTTCTACTGAAGATGGTTTTGGCATTTGGAAGCATTGAAATTAATACATCTATGTGTTTTACATTGGTTTGGCCAACCATCTATCAAGCACTACATTTGAAGTTGATGGATCATGTTGGATCTATTATGGGTCTTGGTAAAGTGTGTGTTTGGGTCAACCTCATTCTAATTCCACCCTGGGATATTTGGCATCAACCTAATTTAAATCTAAACTTGGATCATTGAGTTTTTATCTTTTTAAAGTTGGAGATGGTATAAATACAAAATGCACTAGCAATAAAAAGTGTACACAAGAAAAGAATGAAGATAAGTGAAAGAGAATATGAAAATTTAATGTTTTTTTGAAAGTGTGAGAGTTATGTTTGTGGTTTATCAGTGTGAAGCTTAATGTTGAGTTCCTAGTTGTATTCAACAGAAGGAGAACTCTATCATTCATGCAAGTGGATCAATTATTGTTGTGGAATCCATAGTTGCATTGGGATTTTTATCTCTCTATAACAAGTCTTATTTGTATTCTTTGTATCTCTATGGTAGTGAGCCATCTGGGTTGTAGACCTATGGAAAATGAGTCCTCACTTCAATTAGTGAGCCTTACTCTAGGAAATTAGCCTTTTTGTAATCATTTTTGATATTCTCTATAGTGTGAGTTAATCCTCACCATGGTTTTTCCCTCATTGGTTTTTCCAAATAAATATGGTTTTATTGTGTTTGTGCATTGTTATTTGATGGTTAATTACTTAATTGGTTTATGTGTTATTTTCGATAATTGAATTTAAGTTTTAGATATGTGACAATTGATTCACCCCCAAAAAAATTTTCTTTCACATCAAAGCTCTATTCTCCTCTTAAAACTAGAAATCCATGATCCAAATGTTAGATGAAATAGAAAAAAGAAGATATGAGGGTTAGATAAATTATTTAGTATAAAAACCCTAAAAATTAGCCTAAGTTACAACGTGATTTGAACTTAGGTGAAAATTGAAATTTTTAACTCTACAAAAAAGGGGAAACACTTACAACATTGCATAGCTCATTAAATTCCACCACATTTCAAAAATAGTGATCTAAAAAAGACAAAAATATGACTAAGATATGGCCATTTTAAGATGGAGTGCAAAAGAAATAAAACAAAGGTTATCCTTTTTGCAAAGGCAATGCTATATTTCAAAAGTGACTTTGTATCAAAATAAAGAGTGTGCTATATTGGAAAAAGTGACACTCTAGTGAAAACAAATGTGACACTGTATGCTAAACTAGGGACCTCAAAGCAATCTCTGTGATGACAAAAGTGACTTTGTTTGCAAAGGCGATGCTATATTTACAAAATCAACACTTTGGTAATGTTAAAGGTGACACCACTTCCTAGAACCTACAAAAATGTGATTTCTAAGCCAAACTGTCAAATTTTTAAATGTTTAGCCCTCCTTCTAGCACCAAAATGTGAACACCAATATTGTAATTTACTAACAAAAGATAAATAAACAATAGTTAATCATGTTAGAAACACAAACTAAGCTTTCCCTATGAGATTCTTAGCTAAATGCATATGAAAACACAACAATGAATGCATAAACAAGACAAATGATAGCATTTAATCAAATTAAAACAACTAAAACTTCATCTCATAGGGGGATTAGTGCTCCTTTGATGTATAAAGAAGCCATTTCCCAATCCTTTCGATAAGCTCCAATGATGCATTTGATTCCAAGTACCTAAGATGATGAAACAAGCTCAAACGTGATGAATGTGGTGAATGCTTTGAGTGAAAATGACTATAGTATGTTTTTTTTAGAAAAAGGTGGAGGGCCTATAGATATATTAATAATAATAAAATTTATAATAGGTAATAGCTTGTGTGGTCCCAAAAATTATTTACAATGATAAAATATCTGGCAGCCCTAGTTTGTTATTGAAGGTGGGTTGATTACATAAAATATCCAAAATAAACAGCTTGTTTTTATGGCCTAAAAATTAGATAGATATGAGAATGAAGAGAGAGAAAAAAAAAACCCCTGCATGACCCCTAAACTGAATTTTCCACTGGGTCTACTTGCACTATTAAGATCATGTCTAGAATATGACCTTGCACCTCTTTTTTGGAGCCAAATCTTATCTATATTTCTAAATTTGTTGCTCGAGGGATTGATGCTTTGTAAACTATTGCTCAAAAAAATTTGCATCGGCAATAGAATTCTACTTTTCCTTAACATACTCAATATCAAAATCATCTTCTTTTATCTTATAGGTCCAATTCTTATTTTCATTAACATCCTATTGTTCCATTACCATTGACATATCTCAAGCAAAATTTGAACTATGTTTTCTAAAATTGTTGCTCCAGAACTCAGTTCTTTAAAATTTGTTGCTCTAAAATTTTATCAAATACTTTTCTTATTATCTTTTCAAAAAATTTCTTGTATTTCCTTTTGTATTTTCGATACATATCAAGAGACTATCTTGAAGGGTGAACATACAACACCACAACTAATGCCACTTGCCAAAAAAAATATTCTTTATTATTGCTGCTTTCATCTTCCTTCATCATTTTTTATTACCACCTTCATCCTACTTAGCTAGGTTGAAGCAAATGCAATTACACCTAATTATCCATTGCAAAAAACAAGTGATTATGCATTTATGAATGATTTATAAGTTCCTTTCACACATGGCCAAAGTCATGGCTTCCTTAGTAGCTAATGCACCAACTTATGGGCATGCTTGTAGTTTTAGGTCATTATACACATCAATTTCTTTCACATCACAACCCATAGTCACCAATTTATCTACCATGCCATTCCCCTCTCTATAGGCATGTGGGATGATATTAAAATCTTGAAATTTGTCCAACAAAAAAATAAAAATACTTCTATAAAATATATTTCAAAAACCAAGTATATGCACCTTTCTCTCCTTGTAGGCATTAACTATGACTAAGGAGTCCCCCTGGATGTGAATTTGTGCAATACCCAATTTAAGGGGAACTTCCAAACGTACTAACACTACCTAAACCTCAACCACATTATTCATGCCTATTGGCTGTGAAACTGAACTAGCCACTATTATTGATCCCAAAGAGTCTCATATATAGATTCATGCCCCTAATATGCTTGGGTTCCCTCTCGAAGCACTAGAAAATTTGAGTTTGAAAAAATTGGGGCATGGGGACTTCCATCTGATTACTTTTCTATTCACATTCACTATGTTATTTTGATGTACAAGCTTCTTGCAAATGAAAAAATTGTGTTCCTCCTATTCACCAAAATAGAGTCATCCCAATTTTTAAAAAAGGAGGACATGTTCTTAGGTATCAAAACATAAGAATTAACCACTTTTAAAACTACTTTTTTAATCTTGACTTTGATGACTTCAATTGAAGAGCTTGATTTGTTTAAAATGTGTAAATTGTGTTCCCACCATATATTTCATATTACTAGTGGTGGGATAACTTTCCATACAACTGCAAAAAAGAGGATGTATACAATAATGGCCAACTTTGGAAGATGTCCCAAATAGAATTTGGAAAATATTTGTATAAGTTTAGTTTTCTCTTTATAAATATTCAACATTCTTGAGAAAAACTACATAGTACAAACAAATGGTCTACATTCTACAACTCTTCCTCACATAAAGGACACTCGAAGGGATCCAAAATTATTAGTTTACTTAAGCAATCACTAATTAAAATTTTATTTCGTAAAGGTAGCCATGCAGAGCTCCTAGCTTTTAGAAGAATCTTATTGTTCCAATAAAATGAATAATCCCTTTGAGAAACCAACTAATCCCTATGTTGGGTTAGAGCTTTATATCCTTGATTCTTAGATTAGGAGCCCTCTTTTGAAGTTGTTTACATAATCTTATTAGGCTTCCTTGAAATGAATAAATTTCTACATTTTAGAGTGTCTTCGAGAAATGAAAAATTAAGTGGTAGAAAGAGATGAATTTGAATGATTTTTCCAGATTACATTACCCATAAGGCTTTCAATTGACTATACATAATCTAGAAAATTATCACCCCATTCTCTTGACAATACAACCCTTACTTGTAATTCCTATTTTTTTTCCAAAGGGGGTTTACCATTCCATGAGTCATCCCAAAACTTCACGCTTTTCCCATCATGAATTTCCCATGTGATGAATGAAGTAATAATCAACCTAGATGATGTCAAGAAATTCCATATGGTTGATCCTGAAGGTGGGTTTAAAATACTAATAACCTTCAAGGGGATTGGAGTGTCAATATACCTAACCTACATTAGCTTAGACCACTTTGATTCAAACTTTGTGTACATTTTCTAGACTGACTTAACCCCAAATGCCTTGTTCCTGATTAAAATATTGTGGATAGCTGATCCTCCTTGTGATTTTTCCAGTGCCATATTGTCTAAGGATATTAGGGGAACATTTTTAAAATCATTCATATTACCCTTCCATAGAAAATTCATAATAATGCTCTCAATTTAAAGGATAACAGACTTTAGAGCCTTGAGAACCACCAAAAAATAGCTAGGGATTATCGATAATACTAATTTTATTAAAAGATTTTTTCCTAGTCATGATAACCATCATGCCTTCCACATTAGAATCCTTTCCTTTAATCTTTCTATTACATTAACCCAATAAGAAACTTTATTTGGACCTTTGAAAAAATTGATACCCATGTATCCACATGGAAGCTCTGCTTTCTTAAACCCTAATAATTTAATTAAGTTATTTTTTATAGCCTCTTTTGTACTGAAAACATAGATTTTGGACTTGGAGGAATTAAATTTTTGACCTGATGCTAAGCAATAGCTTTCAATCACTTGTTCAATTTGAGTGGCTTCATCCATGGTTGATTTACCAAGCAGATGGTATCATCTACAAATAGAGAATGAGTTATTTAAATGTTTGTGTTGGAAATAATGATGCCTCCCCAAAGTCCTAGGCTCTTGTTATGAGTAATTAATCTACTAAGCACCTTAGTCATGATAATCAATAGAAAGGGGGATAATTGATCCCCCTATCTCACTCCTTGTGATGTTACAAAGAAGCCCATAGGTGAACCATTGATGTTGATAAAAAAAATTCTCCTAACAGGCAAGATCTAATCCATCTATGAAATTTTCCTTTGAAACCAAAATTTTCAAGGACATTGTTAAGGAATTCCCAATTTACTCGATCGTAAGCCTTCATCATGTCCAACTAAATTAAGTGAAGGGTCTCATGTGCCATTACTACTCCTTCAAATATTTCATGACCTAGGAAAAATCCTCCCTAATATTGATAGATAATATTTTGGATAATAGGCTAATCTAAGATATATTTCCTTGGTAATGATCTTATAAACTATGTTGCATAGCAGTATAGGCCTGAACTATGCAAAGGTTTTAGTGTTTTTTACTTTTGGAAAGATTTAAATGTTACTCACATTGAACTACCTTAGCATGAAACCCATTCTGCTTGATTCTTCTAGAGCCCACAATAGATCATGGCACAAGAAATACTAACCTTTTTGAAAAAATATTGTTGTGAATATTTTTGAAAAAATATGGATCCACAACTTGAGACAATATTACTATAGCCTGAAGTCTGAAAAGCTTTTAGTGTTTTTTAATAATGGAATTATTGAAATGTTTGTCAAATTGAATTGCCTTGGCATGGAATTCATTCTTCTTGATTCTTCTAAAGCCCATAATAGATCATAGCACAAAAATTCTAGCCCTTTTGAGAATAAAAGTTGGAACAAGGCATTTGGGGCCAAGTTAGTCTAGAAAATGTACACAAAGTATAATATAATATTATATATATATTAAATAAATATATTAATATGGTACACAAAATAATTTTATAATGATATTACCTCAAGTTGTGGATCCATATTATGTAGAGTAAGCCTCTACTTATAGGAATCAAGGGTTGTAGAATGAGAGATATTAGTGAATGTGGGATAAAAGGGGATCCAATAGGAATGTGACACTTGTCAAAATTCTATTGGATAAGTGTGGAGCACATTTCGGGGAATACATGTTGAGTAAAGGAGATGTAAGAGGAGTTAATGAGAATGGTTGAGGATTTGAAAGGATGTAAGAAGAAGTAAATGAATGTGGTTGAGGATTTGAAAGGATGTAAGAAGAATAAATGAGGATGTAAGAGGTATTTATGGTTGTGTAAAAGGCTATTTAAAAAAATTGGAGGTAAATTGAATGAGGAGGTAGTTGGGAGGAATATTCCTAGTAATATGCCATTGTGAGGATAAATAAAAGAATTAGATAGTTAAAAGAAACTATTTTCATGTGCAACCTGGCTAGTTGACCATGGGTTGATTTAACTCTTGAGGAGTTAAAAGCTAGATGATTTGTTAATGATGATAATTTTCTCCTTGAGATATTTCATCATGATGATGGATCACAAAGTCTGATCCGAAATATTGATGAAAAAATAAATAAATAAAAACTCTCACACAATCTAATTCAAAAACTACTACAACATAAAATGATATAGATTGTGGAAACTTGATATCATTAAGTAGAGTAGGGTTAATTAATTCATAGTTAATTAATTTGGATGGGTTGGGGGATTGTGAAATTTTATTTAAATAGTTTGATTTATTTAATCAAATGAGAGGAATTTTAGGAGAATTTAATTAAATATGATGAACACTAGTCAGAAGAAGATGAATTAATCTAATAAATATATGTATTTGATTAATAGTAGAAATAGATGAATTTAACTAAATAATACCAACCATTTAATTAATTGGTTAGTCTTAACTGATTTAGAAAGAAATGGTGTTAATTAATTAGAATCGGATGCATAATATCAATCAGGACATTTTAAGTGTCTATAGGTATAACAATGTTTGAAATGTTTTTAGTAATCATGCTATCTTGTAAATGGACTAAGTCTTTATGCATTTTCATTATTTTTTCTTGAGTGATATGATCAACCATTGTTTCCATCCTTGGCATAGAACTTGTAGGTAAAGTAGGCATGTCAAATGAGGTATCAAAGGTATGGTGCATACCTACTAAACTAATACCAACACTAGGAGTAAGAGAGCTTGATAACCCAAGATCCACAATGAGTGTTTTATCACAGGATGCCATCAGTCTCACACTTTTTCTAACCACAATATTAGCTCTTTAGAACACCAAGTATTATAGCTGATGCAAGCGATAAACCAAAGAAAGTGCAATGAGCATAATATCCTATGCTTGTAATTACACTTAAAATGAAATATATTGGAATAACAATAACTATAAAAATTGAAGACAACCCACAAAAGCACAAAAAAGCAATTTGAAATCCTGAAAATTTGGAAAGTCAAATTCAATAGGGACTAAGATGCTAGTAAGGGTGTCTTGGTCCTACTCATGTGAGTTTGTGGTTTCAAGGACTAAAATAGACAATAAACAACAGAGAGAGAATTTTGAGCCACAAACCTTAAAAGGAACTAAGACACCACGATGCATGTTTTAGTCCTAATAGAGGTTTTTTATATTTAAACTAAAAATTATAGATTTTCTAAAGTGTTCATAGCTTTCCTATTCAGGGACATGGTGTTTGGAAATAGAAAACTATGCAAATGAATGCAAGGAAAATTAGCTAGTGACAAGCAATTGAATGCAAAGTTTAATGCATTTTTTTTTTTCAGTGTAATATCAATGTCCATAAATGTAATTAGGATGATGAAAAATGCACAATTAAATTTTTCAATGAGATAAGATGATGCAAGAAAGAAAAAATGAAACTATATGCACTTTCAGTAATGTGAATATGAGAAACCCTAGATGCAATTTCACTAAGTATATGAAACCCTAGATGCAATTTCACTAATGTGAGATGCAATGCAAGAATGAATGTAGCCTAGAGATCTAATATTTTAATGGAATCCAAATTTAGAAAATGAATGGTCAAAGATGTCAGGTTCAACAAAATGAACCTAAAAGAAAATAGGTGTGCTCACTTATTCTCCTTATGTCATTCAATAATTTCTTAGGAATCCTAATTAGATTGACTATCAACCTCAAAGGTGAGTCAATTCTCAACAAGGAAGACCTAGGAAGGGTTCTTTTAAGCTATTTTTTGGGGTAAAGTAAAAATGTTCAGATGTCAGAACAGGATTTGAAAGAATCTTTACAAAATACCCCCGAAAAGACTAAGATGTCTTAGGTGGTGATTTAGTCTCTTTCTAAATTAATGAAATCTCTGAATGTGGTCCTAAGGTCCAATTTATGCACTTCCTTCTTCCTAGATTCCAAGTTTTGAATCTGGCCTATATGTGAGTTTTCGTGAGGATGACAACTTTGTGATGCAACTTTGAAAATTTATACTCCAAATGATCTTCAACTCTTCAACATAAATCTATAAACACAAACAAACAAGAGAAGAAAAACTTCTTGATTGTTAGTAAGTGGGGTTTTCCTTGATCAAACCCCTTGTTTGTAATTTAAAAACCTTAAAATTCAATGGAATGGGGGGAAATGATGAATGAACAAAATGCAATTTTACAAATCACCAAACCCTTGTAAAATATACAAACATGTATGAAGTCGCTAGATTGAATGTGGATCTTTAATCTAATGAATGCTTCGTAGATATGGACTTTAATTTCTTGCTTGAATCAAAACCCTACATCACAAATGTTAGCTCAAAAACAAACATGATGCAATAATATCCTTGATATGATGCTTGAATCTTTATTATGGCTCCAAATGCTTGAAAAATTTCTCTTGATCTCATAAAATTTCCGTAGGAATGAATACATGAATGCTTAGGATGAAAATGAGTGAAGCAACCTTGTATTTATACCTATTTATGCTTAATATCTCAAAATTGTACTACAATAAGCTGACATATGAATTAATTATTTAAAGGAGGCCAAATCATGAAAAAAATTGAAATTAAATACCAAAAAATTTTAATGGGGACTAAGACGCCCTAAGTGGTGTCTTAATCCCAAGTCCTGAAAACTTTGAGCACAAACTCCAAAAAGGGCCCATTTAATGTTCCACTAAAATGGGGGTCCTAAGACCTTTAGGGGACAAAGAAACCCTAGGTGGCATCTTAGTCTTGACCCAAAAATCAAGGAAACTCATCCAAAATCATTAAATTATCATTTATCTATTAATGTTTGTCATGATCTGCTAGAAAAAAGATGTAGTTTATTAGGCTTTTAAATAAAAAATAAGACCTATTAAGACATAAATAGAGATAAATGAAGTAATTTGGGTCTAAGCTAGTGTGAAAATGCAAGGGTATACATTCTCCTACACTACACTAAGATATGTAAGTGTGTTCAATTTTTATTCAAATATGTCAATGCTCAACTAATAATGAATAAAGTTATATCATATCCCTTACAATATTCAATTAGGCAAGGTTGTCCTTGATATCCTTTTCTCTATGTTCTTTTTTCTAACACTCTCATTTAGCTAGTAGAAAAGTACAACCAAAATTAATATGATAAGGAGTACTTCTAATCAATATAGTGCAGTATTCATTAACTCATAATTTTTTATTATATTGGTCTCTTTAGTTTACTTGAAAAGGAGATTAACAATAACTGATGAAATTATTTCATCTTTATTGTTTTTTTTCTATTTCAAAGTTATCTCACCACAAAAATGATTTTTTATAGTGAAAATGGATCTAATTACTTATTAGATTCAAAAAATAATAAAATTATTCATGGGAAGATTCATCAATACCATGGCATCGTCCTTCAGATTGGTGTTTATTTTTTGAATATGTGGGATTTATTTCTAAATAAGATTAAAAATAAACTTCATACTTTGAGAAACTATTTTTTTTATAGCACAATCTAAGTAGTGAGTCATATATTTGTTTTTGTCATGTATGTATTATTCCTCTTTATGGATGTCTTATAAAAAGGATATTAAGACCTAAATAAAATATCTACCCAAGTTTTATTATCTAACAAGAGTAATCATTTTTATTTTATGTCTATTTATTGGTTACATTGTAACCTACCTAATGCTAAAGGTAAATTGAGCCTATCACATATAAAAACCAAGGGGTATTCTAGTTATAAAATGAATAATTAGATTTTTCACTTGAGAAGAACCATGAACAAATATCATTTGTCATCCTTTTATCCGTGTTATTTTCAAAGGGAAGGGATAATCTATGAACTAGTTAGATAATTTTTTCCAAAATCCTCTATTTCATATTAAAACTTCATTCATTTTCATTTTAAATGGAAAGCTTGGCATCAAGTTCATAAATGATCAACTAAAAAACTTATTACTTGCATATAATTCAAATCTTGGATCTTCATCTATTTGGTGCAATGGAATGGTGCAATATCATGATCAACCATTTAGATAAAATTTAATTTAAAATTTTATGAATACACAAACTAGATACTCTATGTTATATATAGCTATATTATGTGTGATGAAGTCCATAATTTTATGGTGATCCCACAATACTAGTTTATAATTTTTGGGCAAACTAGACATTGAACTGATTTTTTTTAACTAAATCTTCACTTTTGGGATCTTATAGCGGCTAAACTGTGAGGAATTTAAAGATGATGTAAAATAGTGATTTATTATGTTTTGTCTATAGATTCTAAATATATTTTTTTCAAAAATTTTGGAATTAGATTGCACTTCTTTTTCCATCTCCTTCGAAAGATAGTTTTTTTAGAAAAACAACATTTTTAAGGAGTGGCGCTCACCGTATACAACATATTTTTTTTGTATGAAGGATAATTTTTTTTTTTTTGAATTTATACTTTCAACTAAGATATCTAGCACTTTCATTTGGTTTCATAGGCTTTTATTAAATATTTTTTCCTTAATCAAGTGTGGAAGTCAAACCAATTACAATTGAAACATAGGCAGACTGTATACAACATAAATTTTTATGTATGCATCAAAATTCAGTTTATTTATTTTTAATGGATCAAGGACATCAATACCAAACCTGAACTTATTTTTTCAAATTTTATTTTGATAATATGCTATTTTTCCACATGTACATAATAGAGAGCTTGATTTTTCAATAAAAAACCTACGTTTAATAAAACTAAAAACACACATACATAATAAAAATAAAACATGTTAAAATTGTATGCGTTGGATAGCTCATTTTGAGGAATAACATGTTCATTTCAAATAAATTTTAAATGAATTCATTTGATCCCACAAAAGGTAAATCAAAAGTGATTTTTTATCAACACTTTGACAGGTGTAAAGGAGATTATGATGTATGTATGGTTTAAAAGTAGCGAGGTTCTATCCAATGGCGTTTGATATAAGGTGGTTTTATCAAACCCTCTTCAATTGAAATCCTTAAAATGAAACTTTCAAAGGCTTAAATCATTATGTTTTCTAAAAATATGTGATTTTAGCAAAAATCATAATCTCCCAGAAATTGTAAACCAACTTTGTGGGATCAGCCTTTATCATGTTCTTTTTTAATGAGATTCTAACTCTTTTCGGTGCTATTTCTCTTTATTTAATTCCAATTATTTGTTGTGATGCTTTGTTGCAATGAAATTGTTTTCGTTATTTTCTTAGCATTGTGCTTGTTAGTTTATTTCAAGTTAGTTTTAGTTAAACTATTTCTATAAAAAGAAATTAAAATACATCAATAATCATTAATTTATTTAATTTAAAGCTAAAATATTATTAAATAATCATAGCACATACCTGACATTCACATGGATTGATCCCATGTTAATAACTGTATTAGACCACTTGACAATTACTTCAACAAATTCAAGACCAAAATAATGTATTTGAAATGTTTATATATATTTGTATTGAACTCCAACAGTCCATAGGATATTCTAATTATGTTTTACACCATAAACCTAAAAAATATTATAATATGATCTTCCATATTTTCCCTAAAATTTTCTCTTACTTCCTACTCATTCTTCATTTACTTTTGTAGCATCTCTTCCAATTTTTTCCCCTCCTCTTGTAAAGAATTGATATCATGAGATGTGTTAGGAGGATGAAAAACCACTTTCTTGTTCAATTCCTATAGTTTAGTCATAATTTTTTTTTCCTTTTCACTTTAATCATCATATTATTTATTTAGTCTATATTTTTCCTTAAAATATTTATCATAGTCATCTTATTAATATATTTTATTATATTTTAAATGTTTGTTCACTAAATTTGGAAATATGAATTATAAAGGAAGTTTTCATTAAAACTAACACAAATTCCCCTCTTTCACAACAAATTTCTTAACCAAACCCTATTAGTTTTCATATAATTCTTTTTACTATTTTTAAGAGAAACAACCTGCATAGATAGATAGACTTTCATGGTTTAGTTTGATTTAAGACATTGAATAGAACCTCTTTGCTTCATATGAATATTTTATCATATCACCTTTTATTTCCCATTTTTGGGGTGTCCAAAGTAATGGTCTAGGATATATCCCTTACAAGTAGTAAAGTTTAACCACTATTTTCCATGAATTTTCTTCCTTGTATTGTTTTATGCCTAATATTTACCTAAAAAAATTCAAGTTATTGGATATTTGTCTAATTATTTACCTAGTGTTGCCATAATTTATCTTCTATCACTTTATGATCTCTTAGATCTAGTATTTAATTTAAATAAAATAATTCTCTGTAATTCTAATTTTAAAAACTCATTAAAAAATAAATTATTGAAAAAGAGAAGAGAGTGCAGAGCTCTGTAAAATTTGAATGGTCGCCCACTATAGTTGTTTCTAGATATTTTTCTTTCATTGTAATGAGTGAAAATTGGTGTTTCTCATTGGTCTAGATCCTCTTTGGCCCCTTCATTTCATTTTTTTATTGTTCAAAATTATATTTCTAGTTTGGTTGCTTTGTTGTTTTGGTTTCCATCTGTTTGCTTGATGTAAGTGAATTGTTTTATTTTAGAAAAATTTTAATATTTGAATAATTATCTTGATTCCTCACAATTCACTTGCATACCTATACAAAAAAAAATTATTATAGTTCTCATTAATTTCTATCTTTTATCCTATATTTCATACTTTTGTACTTCATGAAACCAATTTACCTCTTCTAGGGCACCTAGCTCATGGAAAATGGGACACATATATTAGTCCAAGGAGTTAATAATAATGGTAACAATGATGACCCACAAACCCCAAATAATGAAAACGTAGTGGATAGTGGCAATACAAAAAATATCTTACAAAGATGCAATAATTTTGACTCCACCAATAAAGTATGTTTACCTTGAACTATGTTTCTTACCAACCATGAAGGAATTTTCACCATTGGGACAATCAAAGGGGGGACCACTACTAGGGGCCAATTCAGATGGAATGGGAGATGGTGATTTTATTAGAGGAGTAGACTATAATCCAAAGGAAGGTAAGACATCTCTTGCACCTAGCTCCTCTCTATTTCTCCTAAAGAGGATACAGTAAAATCCTTAAAAGATAAGGAATCTAAATTAAAGATTTTTTACATCCACTTTATCTATTTTGAATCCAATTTGCTTCACTCTCATAAATTTTTTGATGAGTGGACTACAACTATGTGGGGAAAAATATGGGTATATACATCTTCTTCTCTGGAATTATTCAAAAGGGATTATTTGTGTCATTTTTTAAAAATCATGGTCTATAGAGAAGAGTTGTTAAAATAAATTCTATAATCTTGTATTGTTTATGTTTAGATCCCTCCTAGATAGTATCCTACAGAGAAATTTGAATAAGTAGTAGCCAGGTTTATGTCGAGTTGGGTTAAAATTAAGAATGTCCCTCTTCAATTATGTAAATTTATTCCTAACATACTAGAATCCATTGGCAATGTCATGTAAATTGAATAATTGAAGGTAATTCCCCCCCATATTAATGCTACAATATTGGTTTCTTTGACTCTAGAGGTTGAAATACCTAATATAATTGTATACACCTAAAAATAATCTTGATAAATCTAATTAATTAAATACAATTATTTGATTAATTAATTGTTAATTCATCTACTTATAAATAAACAGAAATATTTATCTATATAGTTGACATTCTATTTTCTTCTATTTAATTAAATTAAAAAAATCAATTTTTTTTTTTAATTTAATTATACAATTCTTCTATCTTTGTTAAATAAAAAAATTCAATAGTTTATTTTAATTTAAATATCCAATTCTTCTAACTTAATTGAATAAAAAAATTCAATAGTTTATTTTAATTTAAATATCCAATTTTTCCATCTTAATTAAATAAAATAAAATCACATAGTTTTTTTAATTATCATCTCGCTTTTATTAAATAAACAAATTTAAAAATGTTTTATTTAATAATATATCTTCCCTCCAAAATTGAATAAATCAAATGTTCAATTGAGCACATTTCTACATCCTTTTTTCTTAACAAAGTTGAAAGCTTCAATTTGTATTCAATTGTTCTTTTCCAATTAAGCTAATGTTTATAGCTTTTCTCTCAATAAAGTTGGAAGCTTCAAGTTGCATTCAATTTTACTTTATCTTTCAAACCAATTTTGAAACAAACTTTAACAGTTGGTAATAACTGGCTTCATGGATCCACAATTTCTTCCTAATCATTTGTCACAATTTTTTGCTAAGACAAATTATTTCCCCTTCTTCCTCACCAAATTCTTCATCTTCTACAATTGATTTATCTAGATCAAATCTGAACCATTGCTTGTTGCCATATGAAGAATTGTCCTTGAAAATCTATAAAAGCAACCCATTTCTATAGGAAATATATTTGAATTTTATGCAATTTTACTCTATAGGAATCATATTAGAGAATCTAGAATACAACATTAAGCAATTATCACATAGAGTCATTTTAGCAATTATATTAGATCATAATCATGTCACAACATATCATATCATTTGCATTCTAGCTTACAATAGTTTATCATATCATTCCATATCAATATCACAACATCATAGCTTCCATTATCAATCATTTTAGCACAACATATCATTTAGATAATCATTCTGATTCTCTAGGTTGTAATTTTAACAATCACAGTGCACAAAATCTGAGAGCCACTTTGATTTAATAAATCCTTGAAATTAGAGAGAAATAGAATAATTTTAGAGATTTGATTATGCTTCAAATAGATTAAATATATTGTTTGAATTCTCTAATAGTCTTTAATTAAGGTGTGTTGTTATTTATTTCACTTACACATATTTTCTGCACACATAAATTGGTGCCCATTGTGGGGCGAATCCTGATTTTTAACATTTTTTGGAAAGTGACTACAGATTTGATGTGATTTTGTTTTAGCACAATCAATTTTTTTTACAACACATCAAATAAATATTTCAACGAATTCAATCACTATTACGATGCATCGAATGGATTTTTTAGTGCATTCAATCACTATTACAACACATTTGACAGATATTTCAGTGCATATAAAGACTATTTTGGCACATCAAAACACTATTTCAGTGCATTCAATCACTGTTACAGTGCATTTGATAATTATTTCAGCGCTTTCATTTATTATTCTAGTGCATAAAAGTTTTAGTGCATTGCACTATTTTTACAAAAAAATTGAATCATTTTGGATATTAATCTCTATTTTTTCTACTATAGGTACAAAGTGTGTTGGTCAAAGATAGTTGTTTGAAAAATTTACATCGGTGAAAGAAAAATATTAAAAAATTACTAATGGTGTTTCTAGGGTTTTTTAATTTATTATTACTTTATTTTATTAAGTTAGGCATCTAGCTTAAGTAAAAGGAAAATCGAATCCCCTATTTACTATGGTTGAAGTGATAGGCTTATGCTCTCCCCTTCATTAGGTGATCAAAATGTTAGACTCACTTTTCATTCTTTATTAACACCTTTAGAGGGCTTGTCGTAGTTGTAAAAATTACACACCCTACGAGAATGACCTAAGTGTGAACAACCAAAGCCAAGTTTTCCAACCCACTATAATCAAAAGAGAATTTGGGGAAAGTTTGAAATTCGACAGAACTATGCAAGATAACCATCCCCAAAGCCTTTTTTCTAAAGGTTTGGAGGTCTCCTAAGCTATTTTATCTATTGCCACACCAAACAAAAACCATTTCTACAAACTTTAAGTTAGAATCTAGTCGTGTTAGTTTCTAAACACTTTCTATACTACAATGCAAGGGGAGGGAAGAATCTACCCTCAATACACTCACCATATAACTATCATATACCCTTATCAAAACTAGAGGATTTGACTTTTGGTTGACTCAAAAAAGGTGAAAGCACAGGCACCCTCTAGGGGGTGACATGGTTCTGTGAGCTGACATAGTTCCAAGTGTGGGCTATGGTATTTTTAGTGAAATTTTGAGATAGAAAAGTGCTTGAACTATCTTTATTGTGTTATACTAGTGAAAATTGAAAGAATCAGACCTCATTCTAAAACACACACTATATGTTTAATGTGTATAATTGAAACAACTATTTGCAAACTTACTGTTGTGAGTGTAAATCATTTTTAAAAGGAAATCATCCAATCAAAGAAATTATTTTCCATAGTACTCAACAAGAAAATCAGATACAAGGTCATCAATTAGAATTTTATACCTTGGAGTCGAATAAATTCACTATCAAAAACCAAATCCAAATTCAAATGATGAATACTTCTAGAATAGCGCATTCACTATCTATTATAGCACATCCAATTTGTTCAACAAAGCATTGACCCATATTTTAGTGCATAGATGGAAAAATATAGCGCATAGGAAGAACATTCTAGCACATAGGAGGAATAATCTAGTGCATAGAGGGAATAGTATAGCACATCCAACTTGTTTAATAGTGCATCAAACTAGTTTATTAGCACATTGCCCAATTCTTTTAGCATATTAGAGGACTATTATAGTGCATCCACCAAATCAAAAACCATAGAGCTATTTTCCCTGTCTACCAGACGTTTAACATCAAAGGAAAAAATTTGAACTAATTAGGGGTAATAAAATATGGGCTTAAACAAACAAAAAAATAGCAATATGACAATGCATCAACCATAATGATCATAGGGAAACTCATCATGGCACAATCAACAATCATCAAAAGATCAAACTATATAATCAAATAGATTGAATCGATCAATCAAATCAAATCTAAATGGATGATATTCTTTTGAATCATGATTTTTCTACTTTAGATTGAGTGTTCAAATGTTGTACTATGATTATTCTTATAATATCTTTGGAGAAAATTAATGATGTATTGAACTAGAGAAGCAAGGAAGGAGTATGTTTTTTCTTTGTCTACTTTCTATGAATTAATCATTAATCATATGTGAATTGTTGTGAGACATTCTCTACCAAGTATCACTAATGAAATTTGTAATTTTCATAGGAAAATGATTTATTCGTGTCTATTTTACACAAGTAATGCTCAATTCATCTCGGTTTAAGTATATCTAGATGCTTGTGTTAAACATGAAAAATCAAATATCATTAAAGAGGTACTTAGGTCATCATGGTGTAACTTATACCATTGATGCTTGTACTCACTTTCAACATTTCCAAGGCTCAATGACGAGAAAAAGAACGCTATATAGATTGTTAAGATGATAACTCTTGCATCAGTATATTGTCATATTTAAATTAAATTCCATTCATATTAGCTTTGCATCTTTATATTATTGTTTCAAGGTTAGCAAAGATTTCAAAAATAATGTTATCTCTATCATTTAATAGATTGAGTATACTTGACATAAACAAAAACGTCATCATTCTCATGAATTTTCATTATCATTTGCATAACACGGATATTTTAATTATCATATCATTGGTTCATCCATACATTTGATCATATATTTGCATTAGAAAACACCAAAAATAAATCATGCATATCGGGGCATTATCAATGACATTATCATATCATACATATTTTTATCAAAAAATGTTAAAAGAATAATTTAATAACGTTACAAATCATCATCATCATATCATATCCACATCATTTGTAACACAAACAAAATCATTATCATGCGTCAAATATCATTCTCAGTATTATTCAACTCATGCCATTTCATATTCACCTTATTTTATCATTATATCTATACATAATAAATCCATCAATGCATATTCATAACATCATCATCATATACAAATCATATAGCATATAGAATGGAAATTAAATGCATATAACATAGGCATTCATCAAAGAATCATATAAAATTAGTGTATATCACAAGGACATTTCATATCATATAAATCTCAAAAATCATAATGTCAAGTATATAAGGAAGTTTGAATAAGTGTCAAGAGATACAATATCAAGATGGAAATAAGTCAAAATCAGAGTGTACATCATCAATAGTATCAAAATACATAAAGTAGAACATGGAAGCTATGAAGTGATCCCCTGATCCGGTGGATATTTTTAGTGAAAATTGAAGTGTCTCATTTCTCTCTAGAATTACCACCATCAGAAAGAGCTCGACGTCCTGATTCCAACACAACTCGAACGGAGCGAAAAGGAGTCCATTTGTGCAAGTTATAGCCAGTCAAACCTTGGGTCAAAATAGGATCAAGGGGCATCCAGGAAGCGAAAAAAATGATGTCATCAAAAGTTGTCAAAGTTGGTGTCATCACAAAGAGCTCATCAAGACGATTCTGACGGCGTTCGTTTCGTCGAAATCCGACATCGTATGCTCAAGATACAGCTGGTCAAAGTTTCAGGTTGACTTGGTAGACTTGAAGGTACAGTGATGACGTCATCATCTGTACAGATGACGTCAGTATGCGGTACGAAATCCGAAATAGACCAATCAGAAATTGACACATGGCACTCCGTACGGTCCGTACATGTCGACATGGCACGATGATGTGGCAGGTGACGTCAGCAAGGTCAGCAAATCATGCATTGATATGTGTCATTCGTAATCCAGTCAGCAGATACGTGGCAGGAACCGTTAGCATCCGAGTTGGCAGGACGTCATCAGACATGGCGGCATTGTCGGCAACACAGTCAGCACCTGGTCGGCATACACGTCGGATTGTTTGGTGAATTAAAGGATGACACGTGTCCTCTTATCCGCGGATGGGTTTGTTAAATAGACTGGTAAAATTGTTGGACGGGTTTGAACCCGCAACCTCCGCTGTGTGAGTCGGGTCATTAGCCGTTGCACTCGTGGCTGGTGCTTTCACTATACTTGGATAGCGGTTTTCTTTTATGTTGGGTATTAGTTTTAAAATGACCGGCAGAGGTTGGAACCCCTGACCTCACAGCGAGTAAAATGAATGTTCACCGATAGACCACCAACGGCTCCTAGGATATAATGGGAGTTCATTTAGTTTTGTTAATGTTTTGTTGGTCGAGCCTTAACCAAAAGGCATTTTAAGCCATAACCCAACAAAAACCCACTTAAAACTCTCAACAAAAAGATTGATAAAAATACAAATAATCCCTGTACGAGTTGGTAAGGGAGTTAGAAATTTAATTTGGTGGTTAAGCCTTATTTGGCTTATTTTTATGTATAAAAAGGGGTGTGAGGTGAGAGTTGAGTTAAGTTTTTTTTTCAGGTGATGAAGTATTGAAACAGGTGATACGAAGAGAGGTGCTGGAGATTTTTTAAGCCATTTTTGTACATTGGAGTATTGTTATGCTGCCGAAGTGCTAGAAGAAATGGTCTTGGTGCAATTGTGTAATTGATTTGGAGATTAATCGGATCGGTCTCTCTATTGGAGTGGACCCGGAGACGTAGTCACGTTTGTGGTGAACTCCGTAATCAAACGCTGTTTGCATCTCTTTCTCCATTCTTTTCTCTCATTCTGTTGTTATCACCTTGTCATTTTAATTATTTCCATAAGTTAATTTTGATGTTATTAACTTGGAATAATCATTGTAAAAATTAAGCATTCAATTCTGCAATCTAGTCTAGATCCTATACAGATCAAGTGGTATCAGAGCTCAGTTGACTATTACTGCAGCTATTTGTTTTTTTGAATGCTAACGAGATCCAGGATTCAGAAGGGCGAAGGCAAGCTTGAAGAATTTGATCCTGAGATCGGGAAGCGTAGAACATTTCTGAAGATGTATGTTTCTGGAATGGAGGTTCCTGAAGAAATCAGTGAGCAGGAGTTTCGAAGAGCATTCCTTGAGATGAAGGCTAAGGTGGACATTCTTTTTCAAGAGAGACAAGAGCGGAAAGGATATGAAGGAGGTTCGTCAAAGCAAGAAGATCGCAAAGACAAGAAAGGGAAACATCATGGAGATGGTGACAAGCAACCAGATCCACCCTCTTCTTCTTCTCCTCCCTCTTCTCCTTCTTCTCCATCTTCTCCTCATTCTATTTCTTCTAATCCTTTCAAGAGTGGGTATAAGCCTAAAATTAAATTGGATGTAAAATTTGAACTACCTAAGTATTGTGGTGAATTAGATGCTGAAAAACTAGATGATTGGATTCAGCAAGTAGAAGTTTATTGTAGAGTTCAAAACCTCTTTGATGATGCTTCTAGGGTCCAATTAGCTACTCTTCGTTTAGGAGGTACAGCCTTAACCAGGTGGGAGAGTAGGACTAGAGCAGAAATTTCACAGCATGGTAGAGTCAATTTATCTTGGGCAGAATTTGTTAATACTCTTAAGAACCAGTTTTATCCCCTAGGACATATGCAACAGTTAATGATGGACTGGCAAATGTTTAGGCAAGGGAAAGGTCAAACTATCCAAGAGTACACCCATGAATTCAGGGAAAAGGCTTTTGCATTAAATGTACCTTTGTACACCCAGGATACTTTGTTAAAGTACATAGGAGGTCTTCATTCATATCTTAGACATTCCATTTTGGTATTGAACCCTTGTAATTTGGATGAAGTGTCTGTTCAAGCTACACACTTAGAGACAAGGGGTAAAGGTTCCTTTATTGATAATGATAACTCTGTAAAGAAATCTTCTAAAGTTGCAGAGACAGGGAAAGGAAAGAAGGCAGCTACAGTTAAGAAGGATGATAAACTTTCTTGCTCTCATTGTGACAAGAAAGGTCATGATGAAGAACATTGTTGGCAGTTGCATCCAGAATTGAAGCCTAAGTGGGCTCAAAGACAAAATCAAAAACAGAAGGGTAAGGAGAAATCCACAAATGTTGTTATGGACCTTGGTTCAGATTCAGATGATGAGACTAAGATAACAACTATGGGTCTAAAAGGTAAAACTCCTACTTCTAGTGATTATGTTCATAGTTGTGCTTCTTCATCTAAAGTTAATGATTTCTCTGAAGATATGAAAAGGAATGAGATTTTTCATTTAAGGGTTGTTGCTAAGAACAATAAAATCGATGCACTCATAGATAGTGGTTCTCAAGTTAATCTGATTTCAGAAAGTGTTGTAAAGAGCTAGGGATTAAAAACTACACAACATAAGAAACCTTATCCACTAGGCTGGATTTGTGAAAATGATAAGTTGCAAGTAACAAGACAATGCACCTTAAGATTCACAATCACTAGTAAGTTTGTGGATGAAGTACAGTTTGATGTGGTTCCACTGGATATCTGTGGGATAGTGCTTGGTAGCCCTTATTTATATGACAGAAAAGCTATATTCTACAGGGAACAAAATCATTATCACTTGTTTAAAGATGGCATTCAGTATATTGTACATTCTCACAGGATTAAGACTAATCATTCTTTTGAAAACACAGGGCAGTTAAAGAAGGTAATTAATGCAAGTAAAGAGTTAACTCTTATGTCTGTCAGTACAAGTGGTTCTAAACTTGAACTTGGAGTAGCTAACCAGGGTCAGATGTTACAGGATGCACCCGCAGTACAGCATGAGGGAATGATGATTGAAAGCATTGATAGTTCCTTGGGTAAAAATGTGCATGTTGTAAAGGATCGATATGTTGTTGACTTATTCTCTTTCATTTCTGCATTATTGTTCAGCTTGATGCTAGTCAATTTTTGTTGGTTAGTGGCTACGACATTTGATGTAGATGCTTATGGAAGTGATAGAATAATGTTTATGTTCAACAATATTGCTGCAGTCTTCATTATGCTTGTGAGCCAGGTTTTCAAATTTACAGAGGATACAGGACAAGTGGGGAGGCCAATTCCTCACTTAATGTCAGAGTAAATGTCACTTTTGGAGGTCCAAAAGGTCTTCAGTGGGGAGGCCTGATCCGGTGGATATTTTTAGTGAAAATTGAAGTGTCTCATTTCTCTCTAGAATCAGCACCATCAGAAAGAGCTCGACGTCCTGATTCCAACGCAACTTGAATGGAGCGAAAAGGAGTCCGTTTGTGCAAGTTATAGCCAGTCAAACCTTGGGTCAAACTAGGATCAGGGGGTGTCCAAAAAGCGAAAAAAATGATGTCATCAAAAGTTGTCAAAGTTGGTGTCATCGCAAAGAGCTCGTCAAGACGATTCTGACGGCGTTCGTTTCGTCAAAATCCGACATCGTATGCTCAAGATACAGCTAGTCAAAGTTTCAGGTTGACTTGGTGGACTTGAAGGTACAGTGATGACGTCATCATCTGTACAGATGACATCAGCATGCGGTACGAAATCCGAAATAGACCAATCAAAAATTGACACGTGGCACTCCGTACAGTCCGTACATGTCGATGTGGCACGATGATGTGGCAGGTGACGTCAGCAAGGTCAGCAAATCATGCATTGACATGTGCCATTCGTAATCCAGTCAGCAAATACGTGGCAGGAACAGTTAGCATCCGAGTTGGCAGGACGTCATCGGACGTGGCGGCATTGTCGGCAACACAGTCAGCACCTGGTCGGCATACACGTCGGATTGTTGGGTGAATTAAAGGATGACACGTGTCCTCTTATCGGCGGATGGGTTTGTTAAATAGACTGGTAAAATTGTTGGACGGGTTTGAACCCGCAACCTCCGCTGTGTGAGTCAGGTCATTAGCCGTTGCACCCGCGGCCGGTGCTTTCACTATACTTGGATAGCGGTTTTCTTTTATGTTGGGTATTAGTTTGAAAACGGCCGGCAGAGGTTGGAACCCCCGACCTCGCAGCGAGTAAAATGAATGTTCACCGATAGACCACCAACGGCTCCTAGGATATAATGGGAGTTCATTTAGTTTTGTTAATGTTTTGTTGGCCGAGCCTTAACCAAAAGGCATTTTAAGCCATAATCCAACAAAAACCCACTTAAAACTCTCAACAAAAAGAATTATAAAAATACAAATAATCCCTGTACGAGTTGGTAAGGGAGTTAGACATTTAATTTGGTGGTTAAGCCTTATTTGGCTTATTTTTATGTATAAAAAGGGGTGTGAGGTGAGAGTTGAGTTATGTTTTTTTTTCAGGTGATGAAGTATTGAAACAGGTGATACGAAGAGAGGTGCTGGAGATTTTTCAAGCCATTTTTGTACATTGGAGTATTGTTATGCTGCCGAAGTGCTAGAAGAAATGGTCTTGGTGCAATTGTGTAATTGATTTGGAGATTAATCGGATCGGTCTCTCTATTGGAGTGGACCCGGAGACGTAGTCACGTTTGTGGTGAACTCCGTAATCAAACGCTGTTTGCATCTCTTTCTCCATTCTTTTCTCTCATTCTGTTGTTATCACCTTGTCATTTTAATTATTTCCATAAGTTAATTTTGATGTTATTAACTTGGAATAATCATTGTAAAAATTAAGCATTCAATTCTGCAATCTAGTCTAGATCCTATACAGATCAAGTGGTATCAGAGCTCAGTTGACTATTACTGCAGCTATTTGTTTTTTTGAATGCTAACGAGATCCAGGATTCAGAAGGGCGAAGGCAAGCTTGAAGAATTTGATCCTGAGATCGGGAAGCGTAGAACATTTCTGAAGATGTATGTTTCTGGAATGGAGGTTCCTGAAGAAATCAGTGAGCAGGAGTTTCGAAGAGCATTCCTTGAGATGAAGGCTAAGGTGGACATTCTTTTTCAAGAGAGACAAGAGCGGAAAGGATATGAAGGAGGTTCGTCAAAGCAAGAAGATCGCAAAGACAAGAAAGGGAAACATCATGGAGATGGTGACAAGCAACCAGATCCACCCTCTTCTTCTTCTCCTCCCTCTTCTCCTTCTTCTCCATCTTCTCCTCATTCTATTTCTTCTAATCCTTTCAAGAGTGGGTATAAGCCTAAAATTAAATTGGATGTAAAATTTGAACTACCTAAGTATTGTGGTGAATTAGATGCTGAAAAACTAGATGATTGGATTCAGCAAGTAGAAGTTTATTGTAGAGTTCAAAACCTCTTTGATGATGCTTCTAGGATCCAATTAGCTACTCTTCGTTTAGGAGGTACAGCCTTAACCTGGTGGGAGAGTAGGACTAGAGCAGAAATTTCACAGCATGGTAGAGTCAATTTATCTTGGGCAGAATTTGTTAATACTCTTAAGAAGCAGTTTTATCCCCTAGGACATATGCAACAGTTAATGATGGACTGGCAAATGTTTAGGCAAGGGAAAGGTCAAACTATCCAAGAGTACACCCATGAATTTAGGAAAAGGGCTATTGCTTTGAATGTTCCTTTGTACACCCAAGATACCTTGTTAAAGTACATAGGAGGTCTTCATTCATATCTTAGACATTCCATTTTGGTATTGAACCCTTGTAATTTGGATGAAGTGTCTGTTCAAGCTACACACTTAGAGACAAGGGGTAAAGGTTCCTTTATTGATAATGATAACTCTGTAAAGAAATCTTCTAAAGTTGCAGAGACAGGGAAAGGAAAGAAGGCAGCTACAGTTAAGAAGGATGATAAACTTTCTTGCTCTCATTGTGACAAGAAAGGTCATGATGAAGAACATTGTTGGCAGTTGCATCCAGAATTGAAGCCTAAGTGGGCTCAAAGACAAAATCAAAAACAGAAGGGTAAGGAGAAATCCACAAATGTTGTTATGGACCTTGGTTCAGATTCAGATGATGAGACTAAGATAACAACTATGGGTCTAAAAGGTAAAACTCCTACTTCTAGTGATTATGTTCATAGTTGTGCTTCTTCATCTAAAGTTAATGATTTCTCTGAAGATATGAAAAGGAATGAGATTTTTCATTTAAGGGTTGTTGCTAAGAACAATAAAATCGATGCACTCATAGATAGTGGTTCTCAAGTTAATCTGATTTCAGAAAGTGTTGTAAAGAGCTAGGGATTAAAAACTACACAACATAAGAAACCTTATCCACTAGGCTGGATTTGTGAAAATGATAAGTTGCAAGTAACAAGACAATGCACCTTAAGATTCACAATCACTAGTAAGTTTGTGGATGAAGTACAGTTTGATGTGGTTCCACTGGATATCTGTGGGATAGTGCTTGGTAGCCCTTATTTATATGACAGAAAAGCTATATTCTACAGGGAACAAAATCATTATCACTTGTTTAAAGATGGCATTCAGTATATTGTACATTCTCACAGGATTAAGACTAATCATTCTTTTGAAAACACAGGGCAGTTAAAGAAGGTAATTAATGCAAGTAAAGAGTTAACTCTTATGTCTGTCAGTACAAGTGGTTCTAAACTTGAACTTGGAGTAGCTAACCAGGGTCAGATGTTACAGGATGCACCCGCAGTACAGCATGAGGGAATGATGATTGAAAGCATTGATAGTTCCTTGGGTAAAAATGTGCATGTTGTAAAGGATCGATATGTTGTTGACTTATTCTCTTTCATTTCTGCATTATTGTTCAGCTTGATGCTAGTCAATTTTTGTTGGTTAGTGGCTACGACATTTGATGTAGATGCTTATGGAAGTGATAGAATAATGTTTATGTTCAACAATATTGCTGCAGTCTTCATTATGCTTGTGAGCCAGGTTTTCAAATTTACAGAGGATACAGGACAAGTGGGGAGGCCAATTCCTCACTTAATGTCAGAGTAAATGTCACTTTTGGAGGTCCAAAAGGTCTTCAGTGGGGAGGCCTGATCCGGTGGATATTTTTAGTGAAAATTGAAGTGTCTCATTTCTCTCTAGAATCAGCACCATCAGAAAGAGCTCGACGTCCTGATTCCAACGCAACTTGAATGGAGCGAAAAGGAGTCCGTTTGTGCAAGTTATAGCCAGTCAAACCTTGGGTCAAACTAGGATCAGGGGGTGTCCAAAAAGCGAAAAAAATGATGTCATCAAAAGTTGTCAAAGTTGGTGTCATCGCAAAGAGCTCGTCAAGACGATTCTGACGGCGTTCGTTTCGTCAAAATCCGACATCGTATGCTCAAGATACAGCTAGTCAAAGTTTCAGGTTGACTTGGTGGACTTGAAGGTACAGTGATGACGTCATCATCTGTACAGATGACATCAGCATGCGGTACGAAATCCGAAATAGACCAATCAAAAATTGACACGTGGCACTCCGTACAGTCCGTACATGTCGATGTGGCACGATGATGTGGCAGGTGACGTCAGCAAGGTCAGCAAATCATGCATTGACATGTGCCATTCGTAATCCAGTCAGCAAATACGTGGCAGGAACAGTTAGCATCCGAGTTGGCAGGACGTCATCGGACGTGGCGGCATTGTCGGCAACACAGTCAGCACCTGGTCGGCATACACGTCGGATTGTTGGGTGAATTAAAGGATGACACGTGTCCTCTTATCGGCGGATGGGTTTGTTAAATAGACTGGTAAAATTGTTGGACGGGTTTGAACCCGCAACCTCCGCTGTGTGAGTCAGGTCATTAGCCGTTGCACCCGCGGCCGGTGCTTTCACTATACTTGGATAGCGGTTTTCTTTTATGTTGGGTATTAGTTTGAAAACGGCCGGCAGAGGTTGGAACCCCCGACCTCGCAGCGAGTAAAATGAATGTTCACCGATAGACCACCAACGGCTCCTAGGATATAATGGGAGTTCATTTAGTTTTGTTAATGTTTTGTTGGCCGAGCCTTAACCAAAAGGCATTTTAAGCCATAATCCAACAAAAACCCACTTAAAACTCTCAACAAAAAGAATTATAAAAATACAAATAATCCCTGTACGAGTTGGTAAGGGAGTTAGACATTTAATTTGGTGGTTAAGCCTTATTTGGCTTATTTTTATGTATAAAAAGGGGTGTGAGGTGAGAGTTGAGTTATGTTTTTTTTTCAGGTGATGAAGTATTGAAACAGGTGATACGAAGAGAGGTGCTGGAGATTTTTCAAGCCATTTTTGTACATTGGAGTATTGTTATGCTGCCGAAGTGCTAGAAGAAATGGTCTTGGTGCAATTGTGTAATTGATTTGGAGATTAATCGGATCGGTCTCTCTATTGGAGTGGACCCGGAGACGTAGTCACGTTTGTAGCGAACTCCATAATCAAACGATGTTTGCATCTCTTTCTCCATTCTTTTCTCTCATTCTGTTGTTATCACCTTGTCATTTTAATTATTTCCATAAGTTAATTTTGATGTTATTAACTTGGAATAATCATTGTAAAAATTAAGCATTCAATTCTGCAATCTAGTCTAGATCCTATACAGATCATCCCCCTAGATCTAGCTGGTCTAGCTAGGCTTCCTATAGCACCACCTTATGGACCTAAATAGGGTGCACCTGTACTGGGGTTTGTCCATGTATCTCTATGTGGTGGTTGTAACACACCCATACTACTAGTTTGAGAGTGACTGTGTGTTGATTTGGACTCGACATAGTTGACTCTCTGCTATGTTGATACAATTGCATGATATCGACCCCTGTAATACTTGACTTCTCTAGCAACTTGTGTCACCTCTCTCATCATGTCTCAAGTGGTGATCCCCTTGGCCGCTCTCTATAATCTATCTGATAATGCGACTACCTACTCGCCCACCTCTCTAGCCGCATCTCTCTTGGTTGTCAGAGTGGTAACATGTGCCTATTCCTGAGTGAGCAAAGCCTACACCTATGTTATCTACCCCTACATAATTTGAACCTACAACTGGGTGATCCCACAATAGTGGTTTACAATTTTTGGGCAAACTGGACACTGCAATTATTATTTTTAACTAAATATTCACTTTCGGGCTCTTGTAGCGGCTAAACCGTGAGGAATTTGAAAATGATGAAAACTAGAGTCTCATCACATTTTGTCTCTAGATTCTAAAAATATTTTTTTCAAAATTTTTTGAATTAGATTGTACTTTTTTTTCCATCTCCCACAAAAACTGGTTTTTTTCAGAAAACAACTTTTTTAAAAAGTGACGCTCACCGTATACAACATAACTTTTTTTGTTTGAAGGATAAAATTCTAATTTTTTCGAATTTAGATTTTTAACTATGGTATCTAGCACTTTCATTTGGTTTCATAAATTTTTATTGAATATTTTTTCCTTAATCAAGTTTCAAAGTCAAACCAATTGCAATTCAGACATAGGCGGACTATATACAACATAACTTTTTCTGTATGAATCGAAATTCAAATTTTTTTTTTTTAATGGATCAAGGACATTAGTACCCAGCCTCAAAATATTTTTAAAAATTTTATTTTGATAATCTGCTATTTTTCCACATGTGCAGACCAGAGATTTTGATTTTAAGTGAAAAACCTATGTTTAATAAAACTAAAAAATAAAATACATAATAAAAGAAAATCATATTAAAATTATATTCGATGGATAGCTCATTCCAAGGACTATCATTATCTAGTTGGGTTTCTGAATTTTTCTGCATTTTCATTTTCAAATTGAGCTTCGAACGAAAATTTTTTACAAAAAAAAATCATTTTTTCTAGGAAATTGGGGAAAAAGGGTGTTCGGCTGAACCCAGGTTCGACAGAACCTCTTAAAGGGGTTCAGTCGAACATCCTTTAAGGGGTTCGACTGAACCTATTTACACTAAAATAATGAAAAACTTTCATAGGGTCTGGGAAAATGTTGGGTTTTTTTTTTTTTTAATCCGATATGGGTTCTTCGAACCCCTTTATTTTAATATTTTCGGCTCACATTTCAAAGGGGTTTGACCGAAAATTTTGGTTCAGCCGAACCCCTTCACTTTGTGTAAAGGGAAAAAATGACTTTTCCCTTCCTCCAGAAAAGTGTTCACCACTTATGTGGGTTCACCCAACTATAGGGAATCTATTTGTGTCTTATTTTGCTATGAGGGTAGCCCATTCTATACACACTATTGGCTACAACCTCCTTTGTCAAGGCACCATCACATCACTAACAAAAAATGCTACTCTGAAACCACCTCTACCACCACCTTTGTTGTCACCACCCCCATCTCCATCTTCACTATCACCATCATCTCCATCATCATCACTACTCTTCATCTCCTCCTCTTCCTATGACCATGAACAACTACCCTCTCCTTCTCATCCAAAAATGGCACTGCCTCATTTGGGTAGGATATCTATGGGAATGGGTGAAGAAATAGGTACTAAGCATTCTCCTCTGATATCCTAGCCTCAACAACCTCTAGATGATAATCATAAATAATTAGCCACAACCCCTGATACTCCTCAACTGTAGCATCGAATGATAGGGTGGGACCCCACTTTGAAGCATCCATCTTTTGACTCATATAATGTGTCACACCCTATGGTATGCCCTATAATCAACCATACTGTTGTATTACCCTCCTTAGCAAGAATCTCTCAGTGATAAATCGGGTCATCTCAATTAGGTACATCGACTCACACATATATTCCATCTTCATATCGTCCTATACCCATGCCTCACAACCAATGTAAGGCCACCATACTACTGCCTCAAGATCATCCAACATCCACCTCCAATTTTCCTAGCCTATGCTAGAAAACTAGACCTATATAACCATGAATATAGGCTCTACCAACTAGTTGTTGTTTATCTGCAATGAGACATGTGATGGAAATATGATGCCATGCCCATATCTATAATAAAGTGACAATTGATGACAAACTGCATCCTCTAAGATAAATGACCTAGTGTAAATCATGGTATAAATGGGCTAACATACACATGCCCCAAGCGTATCTTGTACCCTATATGATCATCTACTCCAAAATCTAACCCCCTCTAACTGAAAACCCCTTCAACCTATGGTCGGGGCATAAGAAACCATGAATGAAACTAGCAAGCATAGATGGAAGCATAACATATGCATCCACCATCTCCCTCCAAGGAATCTCATAACCATAAATCCTATCATCCTTAAACACTCTGCACAAGGCATCGATACCTCCCTACTTATTATGATCGTACAAAACAAGCTCTCCAACCACAAGTATTGTCAAGATATGCTACACATCCTCCAACATCACTCTCATATCACTGGTAAGAAGGTGAAAGGTGTTATGCTCACTATGCCACCTCTTAGCTAGGGTTGTCAAGAGTCCCCGATTAATCCTAATCTGGGGCATGTACAACAAAGAGGATAATCCACAACAAGAAATCACACCTATCTCAAGCTACATAAGTTGGGGTTTCAATCAAATGTCCTTGGGAAAGACTCATGAATCTGAATATTTTCCAAAGCCTCCTATCATAAAAAAATAGCAAGTCAAGAAACTATTCAAATCAATCAAAATCAATCAACCTATCAATCTAATCAGCTCTAGTGAGACTTTGATCAAATCTCACGAGCATCAATCTATCAAAAGCTCACCTATCATGAGGTTAATCAATTAATCTATCAAAAACCTCACCTATCATGAGGTTAACAAATCAATTTATCATTCAACCTCATCTATCATGAGGTTAATCGATCAAACTATAATTGTTCCTCGCATATTATGAGGTCAATTATCATCAATCAATCATTGAATCTCACCTATCATGAGTTCCATAACAATCTAAATCTATTAGAATCAACAATCAAAATCAAATCATAGGTTGGTGAGATAGAAAAAATAAAAATCGAGGAATTAACTAATAATTTCATCATTCTAACTTGTATGTGCTAAAACAGTTTGTCAAAGCGCTAAAAATGAATGTTCTATATCAGAAAATCAATGCACCATAATAGATATTCAATACATAAAATATATCAATGCGCTATTTCAGGCTACTAATACACTAACATAGATAATCAATCTGTCATAATAGTCGATGAACCATTTCAGTCTACCAATGTGCTAAACCAAGCTTTCAAAGCACTATCTAAATCGATTTGCTACAATCTTCTACCCATGGACTAAATTTTTACTTCTATGTGCAAACCAAGTTAATGCGCTGCAATAGTTATCTAATGCACTACATCATACTTTCAATGCACTCAAACAATGAAACAAAATTTCAAACATGAAAAATGTGGGAAAATCAAATTGCACGAACTATGAGAAGGTTTATCATGGTATGCACCGAAAGTGCAAAGTTTTTAGGTAGTTGTGACATCACACGTGCTTGAATTGATGTGTATGGTAGGGAATCACCATCTTGCTCCAAATGCACAATTTTCTCTCACTCTCAAACTTCAAAATCAATATGCACAAATGAACTTCAAAATCACCTTTTTAACCTTTTAAGGGCTAATTAGGTGGTATTTTTATGACATTGATTTATTTTATTTACAAAGACGACTTAATTCATTACTTCATCAATGGGGAAACTTCAACAACATTTGTCAAGAGATAAATAACTTCAATATCAAATCATCATCAACTCATCATAAAATCATAAAAAATTCAAAAAATTCAAAAAAAATCATAAAAATTCAAATATTGAACGATTTATCTCCTCACGGGGCATTTATTTGTTATCACTCAAAAATCAACATCTAGGGCATGTCAGAAAATTTTTCTCAACCTAAAATCACTTGAAAGAGGGGAAAAATGTATATGCCTAAAAACGTTCTGGATAAATTTGATTAATTAAATACAACTATTTGATTAATTAACCCTTAATTCATCTACTTATAGATAAATATAAATATTTATTTATATAGTTCACATTTAATTTTTCATTTGTTGAATTATATAAACAAATTCAATAAAATTTTTTAATTTAATTATCCAATTCTTCTATCTTAATTAAATAAGTAAATTCAATAGTTTGTTTTAATTTAAATATTCAATTCTTCTATTTTAATTAAATAAAAAAAATCAATAGTTTGTTTTAATTTAAATATCCAATTCTTCCATCCTAATTAAATAAACTAAAATCATATAATTTGTTTAATTATCATCTCCCTTTTACTAAATAAAAAAGATCAATTTTTTTTATTTAATAATATATCTTCCCTCCAAAATTGAATAAATCAAATATTCAATTGAGCACATATCTACAACTTTTTTTCTCAAAAAATTTGAAAGCTTCAAGATGTATCCAATTGTACTATTCCAATTAAACACATGTTTACAAATTTTCTCTCAATAATGTTGAAAGCTTCAAGTTGCATTCAATTTTACTTTATCTTTCCAACCAATTTTGATATAGGAAATGGATCCGAATTTTATGCAATTTTACTCTACAACAATCATACTAGAGCATTTAGCATACATCATTAAGCCATTATCACAAAAAATAATTTTATCAATTATATTAGATCATAATCATTTCACAACATATCATATCATTTGCATTCTATCTTACAATAGTCTCTCATATCATTTCATATTAGTATCACATCATCATATCTTCCATTATCAATCATTTTATTACAACATATCATTTAGAGGGTAGGTGCATGGAAATGGGTAGCAATTCCATGGACACCCTAAAAAAGAAGTTGAAAACCATAAGGCGAGCGCGTTATAACATGCTTGCGTTATGTCTCCGTTAAACCTAGGCAAGGTCTCAATGAACACCACTACAAACAAATAACATGATTGCGTTATAATGCGCTCGCGTTATTGACTGTTAAAAGAAAAAAAACAAATGCAAATCTCTCATTTGCATTTCGACTAGGTTTTTTGTTGCACCCACGTCCAAAACACCACAGTATCGTGCTCATGTTCTAGGAGGAGGATTTCTTCACCAACAATCCCTATTTCTTCACAACGATGGCGCCATGACGATGAGGAGGTGTGAGAGGTAAGGATTCTATGGTTTTTGTTTTGAATTTGATAGTTTTAGGTCGAATTTGATATCTATTTGTTTGAAATTTTAGGAGATGCAAATCAACCTGCAAACCCTCAAAATCCTCAATAGGAAGACCAACCAAATCCTCAAGATTAAAATCAACCACAACATCAACCTCCTCCACCAATCACTCAACCCCCTCCTGGAACTCAACAAAATTTAATGAGTGAAATTGAGAACAACAAAAAACAAAATGAGGATTTGATCAATAGGTTGAGTGATTCAAATGGTTCAACCACAGAAAGAATCACCCTAGAAAATTCATTGAAATATATGTTAACAAACATAGATTCAATTAGCAAACAGATAACTGGATGGGAAGATAGGAGGCATGCAGCTAGGGACTATTATGCAAATAAACTATCATACAAGGATGTGAAAGATTTAAAAATTACAAAAGGTGATTTTTGCTCTTTATTCACCGACCCACACACAAATCAAAATCTTACCCTCAATGCGAAGAGGTTTCATATCCATTGATGTCACCACCAACAGATGAAGGACCAGTTTTATGATAGGTGGTACATGGTCTTCGATTACCCACTGTGCAACAATTGTGAGGTCCCGTAATATTTCCTTAGGAAACTATATAGTGAGTTCATATTGAACAAAATCCCAAATTATTTTGATATGAGGGATTTCTAGGGGAGAGGTGGGGGGTCATCTTAGGATAGACCTGGTGCACAACCGAATCCTACACGGCAAGGTAGATGAGCTCTCGCTAGGCCACCTCATGAGCACGTTGTTATGCCTTCTGTCACGAACAAAAGTCCTAGAATAGAGACATTGCAGGCAATCAACACTTTGACCCAGACTGTCATCCATCATACTAGCCCTATTCTACAGTGCCATCTAGGGGAGTCTTCGAGTGGTGGCCTTCGAACACATGTGTGTCAATCTTGTGGGGCTACTTGTTCATATGACCCCACCAACACTTAGGAGAATGGTACGTAGGATCTGTCTGCAACTATGGAGATGGAAATGGAAGCTGACATTTTGCATGAGCCATATGGCATTGATAGTTAGGTAAAAGTTAGTGCATGTGTTCATTGAATTTAATTTATTAAATTTTGATTTTGAAATGCAAGATTAACTAAAAATCTTTTATGATTTTAATAAAATTGTAGGGTCACACTGTTGAGACTAGATACACTAGCCTCCCATGAACATATTTCTGCAATACACCTATCACTAGGGTAAGTAACTAGTAAATAGTTATAAATTTATTGCATGTTAATAGCATTGTTTTCCGAATGGTAATTTAATATGCGATTTTGGATATTGAATAGACTAATATTGGAGGTTCTTATGGAACACTTCCTAGTGGCGGTGGATTTACTCAAACCTTCATGCAGGTAATAGAATAAAGAGATTAACTAATGAATCAAGTACTTAATAGATTTGTGTAGTTTATATGCACATCGTTGATTACGTTGAATATTTTGTTGTTTTACTTTTAGTTGTTGCGAGACAATACACCTCTGAATGTGACGAGGGAAATGGATATTGGTGTGACATCTACTAAACAATCCTCAATGGCTCTGACAAAAGAGGTATGAGGCAAATTAGTAAATTTCAATTTACATTTGTTGTTATAGATGTTAGTTAGTGAAAACTCAAACCATTATTGATTCACGTAGTTTAATTTCTATTTGTATGGTTTATACAGGGCTTGAGCACACCCGAGCATGGGTGTGAGGATATTTCCCTCATGGAGAGAGATCGTGAGATGGCTGTAAGTGATTATTTTGTCAAATATATCATTTTTTATAATATAATTTCTATATATTCATCTCTTTACTTCTTATTATAATAGTTAAAACTTCACCATGAACTAAACCCTAGGAGGAGTAGCAAGAGCACTCCATGAGCGCAACAAAAATGAGTGATAGACCTATCACCATCCGAGTGAAAAGGAAAGGGAAAGATTTTATTTCCAAGACATGGAGAGCAATGACTTTTGATTCCAGAGTCCTTTGTTGTATGCCTACATGGCAGTTTTGTACATATTTGACATTGTATGCCTATATGACATTCTTGTAAGCCTATATGGCTATTTTATACATATATTTCATACTTATATCGGCATATATTGATGTATGCCTACATGGCTATTTGGTTAATACAAATATCTTTTATCGATGCCTATCCATATTTGCATTCTAAATTGATGGTTCAATAGTTATGAGTTACGTGTATTCAAGATAATTTCTAAGTTAATACAAATATCATTTATTGATGCTTATACTTATGTGATTGATGTATGTTTGTGTATGGGATCATAGTAATTTCTATTTGATGATGCTATTGTGTCTTTAAGGTTTATTTTTTAAAGGGTGCATGAAACAAGTTTTAAATCCTTAAAAATATTTGAATTTCTTAGGTTTTTCTATTTCTCAAGTTTGGGCTCCGAGCCCGAGTCCAAGTCAAAAATTGGCTTGTCAAGTCTAAGGCAAGTCAAAGTCTTGTAACACTAGTTTTAACACATCGAGAAATAATGTATATGCCGATGAAGAGAGAAGCCATCCTTGTTTCCAAACAAACCATGGTATAGATATGGGTGGTTGAGATAAAACATCACTCTTCTGGATAGTTCAAACCATAATCTTTCATGGCTGTAAACACACCTTCATTATGTGTGTTCTTGATCCTATTGAAGAAATGGTGGAACATGTTGTAGATCAAATATTGCAACCCTAAGTCCACAAGAAGGTTACTTGTCCCGATTTCTGCAAATGTCTTTAAGATGTTCATCCTTCTTGAGTAATGCCAACCACTATCATCGGTTGCCATGCTTCTAATGGAAAGTCAATTTGTTGCAATACCCAAAGGCTAGTAGGTCCATTCGCTCTAATACCACTGTAATTACTCGAGCTCTGGATCAATATATTTTTGATTTATTTCTTATTGGATTGACAAAGGTGGTTATCCAATATTATTAAGATAGATAATAGAGTCCCCAAATTATAAATCAAATAAATTCTGAATATGAAATCTAATTCAAATATTAATTTGATAATGGAAATTTTATAAATAAATATAATAGTTGTTTCTAATTAATCAATTAAAATCATGTGCTAGCTTTGAATATAAATCTTCCTATCATTGATATATAGGCCTTCAGAATTGGGATGCCTTTCCTAATCGATACTTTGTACTCATGCATCTAACTTTGAGTCCTTTTTGGATTATATGCTTGAAACGTATAATCCCATATTATAAAAAATTTCTCATATAGACCAATCCCACACTAGGTAATTCAATAATAAAAATAAGCCCGCAAATTGATTACCCTGATCTTCCCTTCTTATTCTCTTTTATACTCAAAAACTACACAATTGAATCCTGATAGCAATATCACAATTTGACACATTGTAGAAAACCTCCTACTTATCAATTGATGAGCTAAAGGGGCTTTATAATGAATGTTTCATAAGGCACAACACTTGCTGAAGGTTTTCCAAATGGGGTTGCAAGCTAAGTGGGCTTAACCTTGGGGAAAAAACTTTGTGGTTAAGTATTTGAGCTAGAGTAGTACTAGGATGGGTGACCTCCTAGGAAGGCCTAGTGCCTCACCTCTATGAGCATCACCTACATGCAATGAGTGCTAAGTGGGCCATTCATTATCACGAGAGATGGGTTCTTGTGAACTCATCCCTCTTTCAATCCATATCAGGCTTGGGACTGTACAGGAAGATAGAGGTCGTATGAAGTACGGGATCAACAAGTTTGTATAAGAAATCTAAAAAACAAAGAACAGTGTGAATAATTCTTATCTTATCTTCTCCAAAAGTTCATCAACAACCTCCATTCGAGCCTCTCAAGGCTTTACATAGTGTTTTACACCCTTGTCTAACTGATCCATGCCCTCAACTAACTAGAAACCAACTTTCAAAACAAGTATCTATTGCATTTCAAATTTGTTGCTTTAAGAAACTTACAAGTTTGCAACTTTAGACTCCTCCAACCTAAGGGATCGATCTGGTGGAGCATAGATCAGAGCGATTCCACATGTTTCAGTGTGAAAGAGGACCATTCCCAACGTAAATATACCTATTTGGATGTGTTGGAATAGTCTGCTTGGTCACACAAGTTGCAGAACAAAAGTTGCACCACTTTGCAACTTTGCATTGCTTGCATTTGATGCTTTTCCCATCAAGTGAAAATCCACCACCACAGGAAAACCACTCTGAGATAGCCAAAACCAAGAGAGGGTTTTGTAGAGGGGCTCAATGTGATCCTATAGAATCAAATGAGAATTTTCTAAGCATCATGATATCCAAGTAATAGCATGTTAAAGTTTGCAGCCATTTTGCACTTTGGACCCTTAAGGGATCGATCCGATGGAACGTAGCTCAGAGTGATTCCAAGTGTTTTGGTGAGAAATGAGACCAAGCCTAGCATAAACATACCTATTTGGACCCATTGGAATAGTTATTTTGGTCATACGAGTTGCAAAGAGAAAGTTGCACCACTTTGCAAATTTGCACAGCTTGAATTTGACACTTTTTCCATCAAGTTATTTTTTGAATACACTTTTTACAATGTCACTCATACATTCAAGATTCTCTTTAAATGTCTACATCATAGGTGCTCATTATGAGGTTAGCTTCAAATGAGTAACTTGACATTCCCTCGCTAAGCTTCACACACTCTTTTATAATCACTCGAAATAAAAATTGAGATTTGTCAAGATCATCAAAATAAGGATGTTGCATTGCTTTTATGGCTGACATTCTCTTGGATGGCTCATATATTTGCATTTTTTGCAAGGGGACACCAATCACTAAAAAAGAAGATGATAGCATTGGCATCAAACAGATTAATGTGCATACAAGTATAAATTAATAAGAACTAATGTGCATATACTTACAAATTAATCCAACGAACCATCCGGTCCTACTCTACTCTTTATTGTGTCAAGTATTGCCTCATAGTCAAACTCACAGACCTTCCATAACATCTTGTTAAAATTTCTACCCCCATATTTGGTCAAATGAACATTAGATGCCACGACAAGGTTTGAGTAATGAAGAATCTTACGATGCATGTCAAATTCCTAAAACAGGCAATGTTTAACACTTAATGTGGGTACCTTCTAAGCCATGTTGTAGTCACCACAACTGAGCCTATAGGGTATTCAATGTTTTCTCCATCTATAACTAGGGTCTCCAATTTCTTTTTGGTCTCAACACAATGAAACAAGTAATAGTTTGTTCTCTCTTCATTGTCTTCATCTGTAATAACTATATAAACATGCCCTACATTGATGTGTGCAAACAATCTCTCGAAATTAGTCAAAATTATGAATACACTACAAAGTAAGATAACGATATGGAATTTAAACAACTAAGCAAGTAGATATATATCACCTGGCTGAACTAGATCTGATATGTGGTCAAAGTCGACCGATGATTACATTTGTGTCAGTTTTAATGTTGTCGGAGGGTGATACGTGTGAAGTGGGCTAAGATAACTTGTCAACCCACTCCCCTAACTCACAATCATTCCAGTCTTGCATTGTACATGAAGAACAAAAGCAAGCCATCTTTCGTGTATTGATACTCCATGAACCTGCATTTGAGCTAAGGAGAGAGTGTACCTCACTCGATCCTATTAGTGTACAATAGTCTTCATATGGTGCAATGTTAGTATCATCCATCAACAAAAAAAATCTATGAACTGAAGATGTACCTTCATTACCTAGACCCATCAAAGCATTACCCCACTCGACGATTGATTTTGCATCTGTCAACTTTGCATTGTCTTTATACTTTAACTCTTCTCGTGCTAATGCTCTTTTCACGCATGCTCTTGCACCATCATGCTCCCCCTTTCCATGTCCAGCCTCACAAAAGTTCCACATATGTTGAACACCTGTAATGACATGCATCCTACACAACTAGTAGAACATGTGTGAGTTCTTGAACTATGTTGCACAGTTATCAGACCATATTATATGTTCATTGTATTCTATGTCCCTCTCAGCCAAACCACTGTAGAACATCTGGAAGCAACCTTGCATGAACTTTGGAGAATGTGTGCGATCATCACTAATGTAAAAGTGGTACTCCTTTAATACCTTCCTTTGCTCATCTATACTATCAGATGCATGAATGAATGCTATGTGCACAAATATCGAAACTTGTGTGGAGTTGTAATGCTATGACTGTACCTCATGTTGTGGCTATAGAGTGTAGTTCTCTGCAAAGTCAACCACGGATACTATGCTTCCAACATGAAATGTGTCCTTGCATAGCTTGAACTATGTGTCCACCCATCGGGCTCTATGGGTATGCATTGCATACTCAGACAATATATTGTCATGAAATGTGGTCATAAATTGGTACACTAGAATCTTCTCAATAACCAAATCACACCTTTTTTCTTGAGACCCATCTTTTGTAGCATATGCCATTGTTTTATACTTCCCAAACTCTACTAGTTTTTGTCCCACCTCATCTGTGCTTTCCATATGTTGACATACTGGCATACGGTGGAAGCCACCGCAACACTCGCATGAACCATCCAAGCATGTTGTCCTATAAAATATATGGCCATCCTCTATTTCACATAAATTTTTTGATAAAAACTCTCTGGAAGATTTTGGTGGGGCTTCTATGCCACAATCCTGCAAAACATCGTTAGTATGCAAATCTTAACATATAGAACGATAAACATCATAATGGTTAGAAAATTCAATATGTAGTCTACAACAACAAGTAGCGTGTGTGATTTATCTTGACATAAAAAGGTTTAAGCAATTCAAAAAATCTTTGAGAAATACTAATTTGAGGATAATCATTTTCAAATTTCTGAAAAAATTAGGTTTGACTCATATCCAAAAAATGTTTTGGATGTGGCTCACGATTCCGACTACCGTTTCTCCTTCTTACCACATCCCTTTGATTCGGAGATGGCCTTGTGTTATTCTTCCAATACTCTTCAATTAGTGTTCTCAAGGCTTTGACAAATTCTTTATCTTTTCATGATAGTCTCCTCGAGAATTCCCATAATTAATTTGTATCATTGCCCTCAATTCTTTGCCGCCTTTGAATGGCTCTTAATAAACTTTTTCTACTAATTCCCATTTTTTCACTAGTCTTTTTAATTAGATGAGGTCTCTTTGTTTGATAGCTTACGAAAGTTGATGTAATGACACGTCGGGTGACATTACTATCCTTTTAGCATGAGGTCTTACCCACACTCTCATAAGCATCCATTAGATTCTTCATAATAGTGTCTTCACTCGATGCATTCGATGTTCTCAACCCAAGAGTCTTCATGATGTTCCTATACTTTACACTCCGCATCATTTCAACAAATAGTTGACATCTTGCAGTCTCATTTAGCCTTTCAAAGAGTCATTCCCAAATCTTATCAACATATCTTCTACAAGTGTGAGTTTAAATATTACCTTCCATGTGCTGCAAAATCTCATCATCAATATTAATCAAATTCTTTGGCTTTCTATGCAAAATTCTAGGTGGTGTTCTCCTAGGTACATACATCTCAACATTACGAATTTCATCAATATTTAATTAAGGTGGGCTAGATTGCGTACCTTCAATCGAGGGTGGAGAAGAATACATACCTTGAGGATCACATGGGGATGATGGCATACCTTCTTTGTCAATTCTGAGTGATGATGTACTCTGAACTTGAGATGTGTTGGATGGTGTCCAACAATATTCACTTGCGGTACATGGTGTCCCTCCATATTCACTTCCAGTAGATGGTGTTCATCCATATTCACTTGTGCTAGATGGTGTCCCTCCATATTCGCTTGTGCTTAATGTTGTCCCTTCATTTTCACTTTTTGTAGAGGGTGTGTTTCCAACTACAGTATCTGAATCTGTCTTACGATGATGCTTTCGCATTCGTGCCTGTTGTGTTGCCAATTCTCGTTCTCTTTTTGATAGTTGAGGTTCCTCTACAATCGGGTTGTTTTCATCAATCGTTTCCAATTTCTTATTTTCACGATATGCCGCCACCCGAACTCTCTCCTTATCTTTCAAGGTTTCCTTCTCTTCGTCTGCTAGTTTCCTCTTTGTCTTTCTCTTCGGAATGGCAAGTAATTTTATTTGTACCATGGTAATCTGATGAATATTAGTTCCTAAAATGTATCCATTCAAGTTAATTGAAAAATATATTTCATTGAAGGCTTCATTTAAATAATACTTGCAATCATCGTGTACAAAAGTTAACCTAGCATGCAGACAAATGTTTACAAACTATGGAAGCACTAGGCTGGCCAAAGCACATTTCTAACTAAAAGTGAATAACCATGATGGTGATTATGAAACTAATGAGTTTAATGGAATTGTGAGTGTTTGATAAGTTTTTGCTGTATGAGCACCTTGACAATCTATGCTTCCATTTTGAAATTTGATTCAATCTTGGGTATCTTCATGTTGTAAGAGGGTCATTAAAGACATTTTCCATGTACCGATTATATGAGCTTTCAAAGGTGGTTGTTTGTTAGTTATAGGAATTGGGGATAGTTTTATGTCATTGTAAAAGGATTAAACAACCTCCATTGACTCGAAGGAAGGATTTTTGTTCATTTTGAAATTCATTTTTTTGATTAAAAAAATATTGTTTTCCAGAAGTTCACTGGTTTTTTTGCACTTTCCTGAACTTGTATGAATCTATACAGCCTCCACTTGATATAAAAATAATATAATATTTTAGGCACATGTCTTAACTCTCTAGTGCCTCAATTATGAGGGCTTAATAGTACATTTCAAGGGAGGAATTGACAATTTTTTGAAACTGCTCATTTCAAGCCAGTCAAGGGTTTGAGTAAGATTTAATTATGAAATAACCATCCCACCTATTGTTATGAATTTTTTCTCGGTGGGATGGCATATAAATTTTTATATTAGGGTCTTTTATTGTTGAAAATTCCTTGGAATGAAACTATTGACAATAGGATGGGGTTCTTAGGCTGAAACATGCACTTTTCCATGAGAATTTGAGGAACCAAGGAGTGATTTTGAAAAAGTGTTGAAGGAGTGGTCTATTTAATGAACTTTTGACATTTTTTAGGGTATTTTGAATATTTTTGATGCTTTGGAATGGTCAGGGAAGGCTCGGGTATAGGAGTTTCTATAAACCCTCCCTCTTTGCATTAAAAAATGGGAGTTTTTGTATTGGAAGACTAGTTAAGCGGGTAAGGTCCTAAGACCTTGAAAATATCTTGTTTTGGGACCTAATTAAAGTTTTTTTTTGGGTTTGGAAGTCTGGTGTGAGGATCTAAGGGTAGTTTCTTTGTAAATTTGGCCTACTTGGAGGCCTAAAATAGTGAAAAGGTCAGTTTTCTTAAAGTTGTCCCAAAGGAGTGATGTCATGGGTTAAGGTATGTATTGAAAATCTAAAATGGGTGCTAGAATCATTATTTTATTTTCCTGGTGTTTTGGAAAATTTTGGAGTTAAGGGCCCAAAACTGGTTTTGCACAATAACTAGATTCCAAGGGTGAAATGTGGGAAATAGTGTTTTTGTTTGTTGTCCAGATTGGAGTGTTGGGGTTGGTCCATTAGGCCTTTTTAATATTGTTAGATTCCTCTTGAAGGAAAGTTGACATCTTCAATGGTTTTGGTTCCTCTAACTTTGCATCAAAAATGAGTATCACATTCTGAAGTGTGTGCATGGTTTGGGAGATACATGCGACAGTTTGCAGAGGTTGGCTACTAGTAATGTGGACAATGAACAAAGGAACTAAGTTTGTGTGTAAGGTCAGACTTCTGAAAGGTTTCATTTTTGTTCTACTGACTCAAACAAAGATTTATTAAGCAAATAATGGTTTGGTTGTGCCTTAAGAATTATAGTTTGTGTTTGTAAACAATCATGCCATTATGGAAGATTAAAGACAACTTGTGAATGACATAATAATTGGTTGATGTTTTGAGGAACCTAGTTGATTGTAATAAGATATTTTCAATATTTTCAAGGTGTTTTGAAGGTTAATCTATTTTTTTGAGTCTAACAAAGAGTTTTTAATCAACTTTATGCTATGTTACAATCAATTTTATAGCAGTTAATCTATTTTTTTGAGTTTGACAAAGAGTTGAAACCAAATTCTATTGTTTTGATGAAAAGATGATTGAGTTTTTTTGTTGATCATCTTCAATTTAAGTTAGGGTTAGAAGTACCCTTGATGATTTGTGGATCCTAGTAGATGCTCTGCATCAAGTTTAAAATGGTAATTGGCAAGTGTATATAATTATGTATATAATGGTAATTTAAAATGTGCATTAACAACCTAAGCTTATAATGACAAAAAAAAATGAAAGCAAGACATAATATAATGAAATAAAATGTGTAAATACTTCACATACCTAAAAAACCAAACTTTCAAATGGAGGAGTTCAACCCAATTATGTAGCCTTAGCTTCTTCTTTCTTCAAACTCCACAACAATTTGACTTGTTCAAAAGCTTTTTCCCCTCCAAACTTCAATTGTATATCAGTTTTCAATGGAATTCAAACTCCAATTAATAATATATGTCTTTCAACATGGAAAATTTTCTATTTCATGTAAAGGTGATAGAAAGACCATGGAAAAGGTGGTGGAATGTGAAAAACATGCTTGCACACTTCACAACATCATCAAAAAGATACTTTTTTTCGAGCACGCACAAAACCAGGGGAATATGCAGACTGTGGGCCTTGAAATCATGGGTATATAGAGTTTTTAACCATTTTAGTGGAGTAAAAAATGTACTCACATTATAACACAAGTGCATTATGTGAAATATGGTTTTCTCTTTTCTCCCTCTTTGTCTTTACCCTCTATCCTAATTCTATATATGTCCCCTGCACCCTTATAGTAGAGGAAATAGAGGTGAATGTGTGTGTGTGTGTGTGTGTGAGAGAGAGAGAGGTAGAGGGAGAGTGGGAGAGAGAGAGGGAGAGAGAGGGGGAGAGAGGGAGAGAAGGAGGGAGAGGCAGAGGGTTAGAAATAGAAATTTGGAGACATGGAGATAGATAGGGAGGGAGAGTGGGTGAGAGTGGGAGAAAGAGAGAGTGGGAGAGAAAAAGGGAGAGAGGGAGGCAGAGGGAGTGGTAGAGAAAGATGGAGAGAGGGAGGGGGAGAGGGAGGGGGAAAAAGAGAGAGTGGGAGAGAAAGAGCGATAGAGGGGGGGAGAGGGAGAGGGGGAGAGAGAGAGAGGAGGAGAGAGGGGAGAGGAGATAGAGAGGGAGATAGGGAGTGGGAGAGAGTGGGAGAGAGGGAGAGTGGGAGAAGGAGATGGAGAGTGGAGAGAGTGGAGAGGAGAGAAGGGAGAGTGGGAGAAGGGGAGTGGGAGAAGGGAGAGTGGGAGATAAAGACTGAGGAGAGGGGCAGAGTGGGGAGAAAGAGAGAGTGGGAGAAAGGGAGAGAGGGAGGAGAGGGAGTGGTAGAGAAACATTGAGAGAGGGAGGGAGAGGGGAGAAAGAGAGAGGAGGGAGAGGGGAGAGGGAGAAAGAGAGGTGGGAGAGAGTGGGAGGGAGAAGGGAGAGGGAGAAAGAGAGAGTGGGGAGAGAGTGGGAGAGTGGGATAAAGGGAGAGTTGGAGAAAGAGAGAGTGGGAGAGAATGGGACAAGGGGAGAGTGGGAGATAAAGAGGGAGGGAGAGAGGGTGAGAGTGGGAGAAAGAGAGAGTGGGAGGGAGAGAAGTGGAGAGTAGGAGATAGAGAGGGAGGGAGAGAGGGGGAGAGTGGGAGAGTGGGAGATAGAGAGGGAGGGAGAGAGGGGGAGAGAGGGAGAAAAAGAGAGTGGGAGAGAGTGGGAGAGTGGGAGATACCTCTTAATCCCTCAACCCTCAACCCTCAACCCTTAAACCCTAATCCATCAACCCCTATACCCTCATAATTCGTCAACCCTCAACCCTCAACCCTTAACCCTCAACCCTCAACCCTCAACCCTCAATCATTAAACCCTAATCCTTCAACCCCTATACCCTGTTAATCCCTATACCCTCAAACCATAATCCCTCAACCCTCAACTCTTAAACACTAATCCCTTAATCCCTATACCCTATTAATCCTTGAACCCTCAACCGTCAACCCTTAAACCCTAATCCCTCAACCCCTATACCCTCTTAATCCTTGAACCCTCAACCCTCAACCCTTAAATCCTAGTCCCTCAACCCCTATACCCTTTTAATCCATCAACCCTCAACCCTTAAACCCTAATCCCTCAACCCCTATAACCTCTTAATCCCTCAACCCTCAACCCTCAACCATCAACCCTCAACCCTCAACCCTAATCCCTCAATCCCTATACCCTCTTAATCCATCAACCCTCAACCCTCAACCCTTAAACCCTAATCCCTCAACCCCTATATCATATCCCTCAACCCTCAACCCCAACCCTTAAAACCTCTAATCCCTCAACCCCTATACCCTCATAATCCGTCAACCCTCAACCCTCAACCCTTAAACCGTAATCCTTCAACCCCTATACCCTCTTAATCCCTAATCCCTCAACCCTCAACCCTTAAACCCTAATCCCTCAATCCCTATACCCTCTTAATCCTTGAACCCTCAATCCCTATAGCCTCTTAATCCTTGAACCCTCAACCCAAAACCGTTAAACCCTAATCCCTCAACCATTATACCTTCTTAATCCCTCAACCCTCAACCCTCAACCCTTAAACCATAATCGCTCAACCCCTATACCGTCATAATTAATCAACCCTCAATCCTTAACCCTCAACCCTCAACCCTTAAAACCTAATCCCTCAACCCCTATACCATCTTAATCCTTGAACCCTCAACCCTCAACCCTTACATCCTAATCCCTCAACCCCTATACCCTCTTAATCCCTCAACCCTCAAACCCTAATACCTCAACCCTCAACCCTTAAACCCTAATCCCTTAAAACCTAATCCCTCAATCCCCATACCCTCTTAATCTTGGAACCCTCAAGCCTCAACCCTTCAACCCTATTCCCTCCATCCCTATACCCTCTTAATTTGTGAACTGTCAACTGTCAACCCTTAAACCTAATCCCTCAACCCCTATACCCTCTTAATCCATCAACTCTCAACCCTCAATCCTTAAACGCTAATACCTCAACCCCTATACCCTCTTAATCCATCAATCCTCAACCCTTAAACCCTACTCCCTCAATCCCTATACCCTCTTAATCCTTGAACCCTCAACCCATCAACCCTATTCCCTCTACCCCTATACCCTCTTAATCCTTGAACCCTCAACCCTCAACCCTTAAACCCTAATCCCTCAACCCCTATACCCTCTTAATCCATCAACCATCAACCCTCAACCCTTAAACCATATTCCCTCAACCCCTATACCCTCTTAATCCATCAACCCTCAACCCTCAACCCTTAAACCCTAATCCCTCAACCCCTATACACTCTTAATACCTCAACCCTCAAACCCTAATCGCTCATCCCTTGGCCCTTAAACCCAAATCCCTCAATCCCTATACCCTCTTAATCCTTGAACCCTCGACCCTTAACCCTTAAACCCTAATCCCTCAACCCCTATACCCTCTTGATCCATCAACCCTCAACCCTTAAACCCTAATCCCTCAACCCCTCTAACCTCTTAATCCCTCAACCCTCAACCCTCAACCCTCAACCCTTAAGCCCTAATCCCTCAATCCCTGTACCCTCTTAATCCCTCAACCCTCAACCCTTAAACCCTAATCCCTCAACTCCTATACCCTCTTAATTTTTCAACCCTCATCGCTCAACCCTTAAACCCTAATCCCACAAACCCTATACCCTCTTAATCCCTCAACCCTCAACCCTTACACCCTAATCCATCAACCTCGATACCCTCCTAATCCATCAACCCTCAATCCTCAACCCTCAACCCTCAATCCTTAAACCCTAATCCCTTAACCCCTTTACCCTCATAATCCCTCAACCCTCAACCATCAACCCTCAACCCTCAACCCTCAACCCTAAACCCTTAGACCCTAATCCATCAACTGCTATACCATCTTAATCCCTCAACCCTCAAACCCTAATCCCTCAACCCTCAACCCTTAAACCCTAATCCCTCAATCCTTATACCCTCTTAAACCCTAGTCCCTCAACCCCTATATCCTCTTGATCCTCAACCTAAACCCTCAACCCTTAAACCCTAATCCCTCAACCCCTACCCTCTTAATCCCTCAACCCTCAACCCTCAACCCTTAAACCCTAATCCCTCAACCCCTATACCCTCTTAATCCCTCAACCCTCAACCCTCAACCCTCAACCCTTAAACCCTAATCCCTCAACCCCTATACCCTCTTAATCCTTGAACCCTCAACCCTCAACCATTAAAGCCTAGTCCCTCAACCCCTATACCCTCTTAATCCCGCAACCCTCAACCCTGAACCCTTAAACTCTAATCCCTCAACCCTTAAACTGTAATCCCTCAAATCCTATAACCTCTACCCTATAACCTATTAATCCCTTATCTGTAATCCCTAAACCCTTATACCCTAACCCATAAACCCTCTATGCTCTATCGCCAATCCTCTACCCTCTACCCTCAACCCTAATCACCCAACCCTTAAACCCACTTAGTCAACTCTCTACCCTAATCCCTCAACCCTCTTGACTCTTAAACCCTCAACCCTTAAACTCCTAAACACTCAACTTGAAACCCTCAACCCTCAACCCTAACCCCTTAAACTATAAATTGTTAAACCCTTTACCTTCTACCCTCTACCCTCTAACCTCTACCCTCAACCCAATACTCTCTACCCTAAACCCTAATCCCTCAACCCTTAATCTCTCAACCCCTATAACCTCTACCCTATATATTGGACCCTCAACCCTAATCTCTTAACCCTATACCTTAAACCCTCAATCTTCAACCCTCAACCCTTAAATCCTCTACCCTTTACCCTATACATTAAACACTCAACCCTCATTTCTCAACCCTCAACCCTTAATCCCTCAACCCTCAATCCTTAAACCCTAAACCCTCTACCCCTTACATTGGACCCTGAACCTAATCCTTCAGCCATATACCCTCAAAGCTATACTCTAATCCCTCTACCCTCAACCAATTAAACCCTTAACCCTATACCCTTAACCCCAAACCCTTCAACCCTAAATGCTTAAACCTTAAACCTTCTACCCTATACCCTCAACCAAATACCCTCTACCTTCAAACCTATTCCCTCATCCCTCAAACCTTAAACTCTATACCCTCAACCCCTATCACTTTCTCTTTGTCTATACATCTCACCTCTCCCTCCTTACCTCCCTCCCACCCTCTCTAATTGTCTCTATCTACTGTCTCCCTCTTTCTATATACCTCTCATTCAATTAATCCCTACCACCCTCTCTCACTCCCTTTATCCATCTCTCTTTATGTCCCTCCCACTCCATCCCACTCCATCCCACTCTCTCCCACTACCTCTCTCTCCCTCTCTCTCATGTCTCTTCCTCCCACCCCCTCTCTCTCTAAGGTCTCTCCCTCTGGAAACCTACCTAGGCAACTCTCTCTTTATCGCTCTCCTCTCTCTCTATCTATCCCTCCATGCCTACCTAGATAAGTCCCTCTCACTCCACCCCCCTCTTTCTCTACCTCTATCAATTCACTCCCTCTCACACCCTCTCCCTCTCTCTCCCACTCCCTCTCTCAAACACTCCACCTCTCTCACACTCCCTCTCTCTCACACTCCCTCTCACTACCTATCTCTCAAGTCTCTCCCTCTCACACTCTCAAGTCTCTCCCTTTCACACCGTACCTACATAACTCTCTCATTCTCTTTGTCTCTCTCTCTCCCTGTCCCTCAATTATCTCTCTCCCACCCCCCTCTCTCCCTCTCCCTCTCCCTCAATTATCTCTCTCCCACCCCACTCTCTCTCTCTCTCCTCTCCTCGATTCTTTCTCTCCCACCCCCCTCTCTCTCTCCTCCTCCTCCTCCACCCTACCTTCAATTGCCCTCAATCCAACACCTTCTCTCACTCCATCTCTCTTAGGTCTTCGGCCCTCTCCATCTCTCAGATCTCTCTAGATTCTCCCTTCGTCTAAAGAGACATGCAAATCTGCATCTAGGCCCATAATAAATGTGTACATATAATCTTACATCCATGCAAAGGCATGCATACATGCATGTGCAAGATGTCAATACATTAATATGATGGCGTTTAACATGGAATTGGACATATGTGAGCCAGACCATGATCATTAGCGTGTTGTCTCCTTAAATAGACATGTTCCCCATGACAAACCATGTCCAAAGTGAGGATGCTCAGGTCAGGCATTATAACCTTCGCGTTATATCTTGTTTTGGCAATTACCAAACTTTACACTTGGTATTTGCCTTGGAATACCAACCCAAAGGCTTGGAGGGCATTCCCAACGACTAGAGACATGTTTTTAAAAAATCCACCATATTTCTCAGAATCGAGTTCATTCTCACCGTCAGGATTGCACATGGTTCAATATCGAAAAAATCGAGCACATGGGTAATGTTGGATTATCTCTTAGCTATCCAACGATGTAATTTTTTTCACTTTATGAAAATGTTAAGTCTTTCATCCATAATTTATTTTATCTGTATGTCTTTTTTTTGCCAAAAGTAGTGTTTGGTATTTTTTTGTTATAAATTAATCGTTCATCAATTTTTCAATTAAATTAAATTTTTAGAAACTACACTCCATTCTACAAAATTTAAAAAAAAAAAACAAATCAATTAGTTTCCAAACTTTGGAGGGGTAGCGTGGCCAAAATTCTATTTTCAGGATATGTCCACTTTGCAAATTAGTAAAAAATCAATAATTCATTAAAAAATTATCAGAAAAATCGTGCATCAACTACATACTCTTTGCTAACTTTTGACTGTTGGGATTTTAAATATACAAAAAAAAGTTCACTGTATGAGGGTCGTACAAGAGTTGCTATGTTATGCTTTTCTGACAAAAACAACACCAATTTGTGTACGTCCCTTGTTTGAACCCCTTAATATCAACCATTTTCAAAATAAATTTAATAGTTTAGAAAGTAGACTTGGAGCACTTCAATCCTTCCTTTTGTTCCATCTCAAAATTTTGAGTCTAAGTATCCTCAATTTCACGTCCAAGGTCAGTATTTCCTGATTTCAGAAAAAAGTTGTCCACTTAAGTCCCCTTTTTGGGAACCATCTTGGTGCACTTACCCTAGATTATCATTCTCATTCTCTAGGTTGTCATTTTAACAATAACATCACACATAATATGAGAGACATGTTTATTTACTAAATCCTTGGAGATAGAGAGCAATGGAACAATTTTAGAGATTTGATTATGCTACAATTAGATTCAATCTATAGTTTGAATTCTCTAATAGTATTTCATTAAGTTGTGTTGTTATTTATTTCACTTACACATATTTTCCACACACAATAATATCTATGATGTTGGAAAATGTGTCTCAAACTTATTGGCATATTAAGATGTTCAGATTTTGGCCTTGTCAATTACTAAATGCATGGTAAACGACTTAAACATTTTGTAGGAAATCAAAAATCAAGCTTTAGGCTAATCACTTATTGAACACATTTGCAAAGTAGAAGAGTGTTGAAAGTTAGATATCGGAGTTCCATTGTAAGCTTTATTGGTGGATTTTGTGATATTGGATATTGAGAAATGCCAAGGACTGACCCATGAAGGGACTTCATGTTTCAAGTTTGCATTGGCAGTAAATCTATATTGAGCAAACATTTCTTTTTCAAAAGGAGTCTCTAAGTAGTCTCCTCAATAACCTAATGCTTTGTACCTTTTTTGTTGGAACCTTTTGTCTTCGGTGAGACTTGTAGTGAAGTTTCTTAATGATTTGATGGTCTTGGTTAGTGGTTCTTGCTAACCTAAAGTTCCTTGGTGAGACCCTATTTTTACCTTAGTAGGGGTGTAGGGATTGGTTTGATAGTGGTGACATGGAGGCCACCGGTGGTGGTTGGGACCATGGCTAACACTATGAGCATCACCATTGTGAATCTCTCATATCAATGGAAGGTATTAAGGAGTCTCCTCAACATCTTGGTGTGATGGACTAAAATGTTATATCAAAAGGACATCGAGCGTTTTGAGAGGCATGGTCTTGTGTCTCTTTGAAACTCTGGTTATTGAATTCCTAGGCAAGCTATGCATATCAAGGAGACTATAAAATTTTGAAGGGATGTGGTTTTTGGTGGGATAGTAAATATTGAAGATTAAACTACATTATGATCATTCATGATGGAAGTTGCAATGATGGTTCCTAGAACTTGGAAATGATAGTTATAGTTTGAGGTTGATTGAGAGGTTGATCAAGAAAATGTTATCCTACCAAAATTGATACTATGAATTAACACCTTATAGCATAGTTCTATAACTTTGTATGTAAATTCTCTTTTTACTATGATACAAAGAGATCTTTCTTGGTGTGTGGGTTTTTTTCTGGAAATGATTTTCCCCATGTAAAACTAGTGTTAAATTTTAGGTGATGTTTTAATTATTTATTCTAGTATAAATGTTCATCTTGAGCATTCTATAATTTAATTTTGAATGAACATTCTCCATTACTCTTCAATAAGTTGGCTTTAGGAACGTGTTTCCACACTTAGCTTTCCTTACCAGTGGTATTAGAGCCTTGCCAATTTTTTTATCCTTGTGGGTGGGTTGGGTTTCTTGTGCTAATTTGTCAAGTGGGAGTTTTGAAGAGAGAATCAATTTGAAAACTTGTTACTTTTTTGAGATGGTAAGCACATCTGGAAGAATATAAATTTAAAAATTTAATGGTGACAATTTGAGTAGTGGAAACTCAAAAAGGAATATTTTCTTATGGATCATGACCTATGGATTGTTGTTTCTAGAACCAAGCCAATAGGCATGAAGTGATAATATCAGTACCTTATAGATAGCAAAGCCAAAGGGTTGATAAGATTCTATCTGATATACTCTATTCTCCTGAACATCCAAGAGGAGAAGACTGCAGTTTCCTTGTGGAAGAAAAATTTGTGACTTTTATCAAGGGATTCTTTGGTAAATAAGCTATTCCCAAGGAAGAAGTTATGTTCCTTGAAGATGGAGGAAGGAGCATCTATTGCAGACCATCTACATTCATTTAACATGATTGTTGCTCAGCTGTCGCTTGTTGGTATAAAGATTGATGATCAGGATCATTTTATTCTTTTTTTGTGTTCTTTTCCTAACACATGGGACTATCTAGTGATGGCTATTGGAAGTACAACAACCACTTTCAAGATGGAAGAAGTCGTTGCTTTTCTATTTTCATAATAAATGTGAATTTTTTTAAGATGGCCAAGGAGGAACTTATTGTTGAAGGTAGATCAAGTGAGGGATTCAAGAAGAAAGAAAAAAATTATAAATCCAAGTCAGAGGGGAGATCAAATTCTTCAAGTGAAAATTGCAAGGTGAAATGTTGAAATTTTGAGTAGACTAGACATATCTGAAAATATTGCAAAGAGGAGAAAAAGAAGAAGAATAATAACTATTCTAATAATGATTCTTCTCATAATGATACAAATGCATTCATTGTTTCCTTAGTGAAACATGCATCAGATGATGTTTGGTGGATTTACCCAGGTACACCTTTTCACATGAAATCTCACAGAGATTGGTTCACAAAGTATGAAAAGTATGTTGGTGGAAAGGTATATCTTGCAAGTGATTTGTACCTTAAAATTGTTGGTCATGGAAGAATCAAAATTCAATTTCCTAATGGAAGAATTAAAGGAATTGATGACCTAGTGGGGTGATCCCACAATAATAGGTTACACTTTTTGGCCAAACTTGACATTGAAATCAACATTTTTCACCAGATCTTCACTTTTGTACGCCTATAGAAGCTAAACCATTAAGAATTTGAAGATGAAACAAACTAGTGATTTGTGATATTTTTTGTTGAGAATCTAATTATATATTTTTTTTAAATTAAAAAATAAATTGTGAATTATTTTATGTAGTTTTTATAAACTTAGTTTTTTTACTAAACAACATTTTCAAAAACTAATGCTTACTTTCAATTGCATAAATTTTTTTTATAGAAAGCATACAATTCTAATTTTTTAAATACAGTGTTTTCACACCATTATCTAGGGGATGGATATTTTCTCATAATTTTTTGTTGCATATATATTTTTTAATTAATTTTCTAATTCAGAGTATTTATAATTTGGATATATTATACTTTCAGGTGCATAACTTTTTTTGTATTCATTTGAATTAACTTATTCTTTTTTATTTGGAATTAGGACATCAATAGCTAGTGTACATGGATTTTAAATAATTTTTTTTTCTCTCTTTTCCTATTTTTCTATATGTGTGAAATAAAGACCTCGATGTTCATTGAAAAACCTACATTCACAAGAAATAAAAAATAAATATAATAATAAAGTTAAATATATTTAAAATTATACTTTTTGGAAAGCTTATAATAAGGAATACATGTTTAAAAAAAAAAAAATTTAAATAAATTAATTTGATCCCCTAAAAGGTAAATCAAAAGTGGTTTTTTATCAGCATTTTGATAGGTGTAGAGGAGACTCCATTATAGGTATGGTTTAAAACTAGCAGCTTTCTATCTCAGGGGGTTTGATATAAGTGGGTTTGATCAAACCCTCTTCAATTAAAACCCTTAAAATGGAACCTTTGTAAGGCTTAAATCATTATATTTTCTAAAAATATGTGATTTCAGCAAAAAATTAGGATGTCCCAAAAAGTGTAACCCATTATTGTGGTAACACCCAGTACACATACTAGTTAGAAATAGAAGTAGAATTCTGGGTAACTGCACCAATCTATGACACAATTTCGGCTCTTAAGATGCCACTTTTTTCTAAAATCAAAAAAATTTGATTTGCGTGAGAAAATGAAGATAGTTATGCTCAAAATTTCAAGATGCACCAAGAAAAAAAGTTGAAGTGCTATAAGTCTAGTTTCTTAACTACTATTTTTTTTTAATTAATATATATTAAGGGTCTCAAAAAGGGGGGGCCCAAAACAGGTCCCATTTTTATCAAAAAAAGTATCATAGCGCCTGAGGGCTCCCCCCTTTTTGATTAACTTCTTTTTAGAATTTTAAAAATCTCAATGGTGAGAAACTAGATAACACCATGTAGTTTATTCTCATTCTTTCAGATATTTTTTTTAATGAATATATAATATTTTATGAATTTTGATAGTGAACACATCCTGAAAAGCTGAAATTTGAGCAGTCTCCCCCTAATTTTTTTTAAAACTAATATAAAATTGATTCTTTTTCATCATGTTTAGAGTTGAGTCTAGTTTCAAAAAATGTAATTGTTTTCACGTTTCGACGAACAAGTGAAAATTTATCCTAAAACTAGCACATGTTGGTTTTTGACCAAAAAAGGAGGCATTTACAAAAGGAGTCATGGATCAAAACCTCAAGTAAATCAAAATGAAAAAATAATTATATATTTAGATAGCTAAGAGAGAGGTTAACGCTATCACTTTTTTTATATACTTTTATTGAAAGACTTGCAAATGAGACAAGGAACACAGATGGAAATAAGAAGAAATTTGGAAAATCCTATCAATTAACACATCCAAAGTAGGTCATTTGGTGACCGGAAAATTTGGTTGTCACCAAATGGAACATCACCTTTGGCATGTGCCAAATTTGGCATTCATCAAATGTGATGTGCCATTTGGCGTGCTCCAAATTTGGTGTTTGCAAAATTACTTTCTTTGGACAAAACCTGAATTTCCCTTCTCTTTGGTCAACAACTTTGATAATGCTTAGAGTGCACAATTTATAATCATAGATGGATAGCTGAGGTTTTACCTTTCATACGCTCTCTAACTTGTTACCCTAAATGGATAAATCTTTATCCCTTAGAAGTCTCTCTCTCTTACGTCTCACTCCCTCCCACACAACTTAGACAACTCTCTTAGGTCTCTTTCCCTCCCACATAGGTACCTAAATAAATCTATCTCACTTCGACCCCCTTTCTCACTCCCTCTCTCTCTCTCTCTCCCTCTTTTGTATATTTTTCTCTCTCACTCCATCTCCTTCTCTTAGGTTGTTATCTTTCTCTCTTTGTATGTCTCTCTCAAGTCTCTCCCTCCTATCCCCTCTCCCTCTCTTAAGTATGTCACTCACTCCCTCTATCTCTCTCCCATTCCCTCTCTCTCACTCACTCTATCTCCCTCCCTCTCTCTCCCTCTCTCTCCCACTCTCTCTCAAGTATCTTCATCCCCCCCTCTCTCTCACACACACACTACCTCTCTCTCACTCACTCTATCTCTCTCCCACTTTCTCTCACTCGGTCTCTCTCCCTCTCTCTCAGATATCTCCTTCCCACCCCCGCTCCCTCTCTCTCTCTCTCAAGTATATTCATCATACCCCCTCTCCCTCTCCCTCTTTTTCAAGTCTCCCCCCTCCTATCCCCTCTCCCTCTCAGAGTCACTCCCTCTATCTCTCTTCTACTCCCTCCCTCTCTCACTCCCTCTATCTCTCTCCCTCTACATCTCCATCTCTCTCAAGTATCTCCATCCCACCACCTCTCCCTCTCTCTCTCTCACCCTATATCTCTCTCTGTCTCCCTCTATCTCAAGTCTCTCCCTCCCACCCACTCTCCCTCCCTCGCTCTCTCTCAACTCTCTCCCTTCTACCCCCTCTCACTTTTTCAGGTCTCTCTTTCTCTTTCTCACTCACTCCCATTATCTTTCTCCCATATCCTTTATCTCTCTCTCTCACTCCCTCTATCTCTCTCCCTCTCTCTCAGGTATCTCAATTCCACCCCCTCCCACTCTATCTCTCTCCCTCTATCTCAAATATCTCCCCCAACACCCTCTCTCTCTCTATCTTTCTCTCACTCCCTCCATCTCTATCCAATCTCTTTATCTTGAGTACTCCCTCTCCCTCCCACCCTTTCTCCATCTCTCAAGTCTCTCTCTCTCACACTCCTTGTATCTCTCCCATCCCTCTATCTCCCACTCCCTCGCTCTCCTACTCTCTTAGGTCTCTCCTTCCCACCCCCTCTCTCCTAATTTTTCTCCCTCTCCTTCTCTATTAGGTGTCTACCTCCCACCCTCTCTCCCTCTCCCTCTCTATTAGGTTTCTCCCTCCCATCCACTCTCCCTCCACCCCTCTCTCTCTCTCTCTCACTCCCTCTCTCTCCCACTCCCTCTCTCTCCCACTCTCTCTCTCTCCCACTCCCTCTATCTCTCTCCCACTTTGTATCTCTCCCTCTCTCTAAGGTCTCTCCCTCAAACCCCCTCTCCCTCTTTCTCTCTCTTAATTATCTTCATCCTACTCCTTGTCCCTCTCTCTCTTTTTCAAGTCCCCCTCCTACTCCCTCTACCTCTCATAGTCACTCCCTCTATCTCTCTTCCACTGCCTCCCTATCCCACTCCCTCTCTCTCTCTCTCACTCTCCCTCCCACCACCTCTCCCTCTCTACTCTCTCAAGTAGAGTGTTTAGAGTTTATGGATTAAGGGTTAAGCATAGAGGGTTTAAGGTTTAGGGATTATCATTTATGGTTTAAGGGTTTAGGTTTTAACCTAGTTAAGGGTAGAGAGTTGAGGGTTGAGGGTAGAGTGTAGAGGGTTTAGGCTTTAGGGTTTAGGCTTTAGGGTTTACAGATTAAGAGTTAAGGGTCGAGTGTTTAGGGTTTAGGGTTTAGGGTTTAGGGTTTACGGATTAAGAGTTAAGGGTCGAGTGTTTAGGGTTTAGGGTTTAGGGATTATGATTTACAGTTTAAGGGTAGATGGTGTAGGGTAGAGAAAGAGTGGGTGTCTAGGGTAGAGGGTAGAGGGTTTAGGGTTTATAGTTTAAGGGTTTAGGTTTTAACTTAGTTAAGGGTAGAGGGTAGATGGTTTTGGGTTTTGGGTTTACGGATTAAGGGTTAAGGGTAGAGGTTTTAGGGTTTATGGATTACGATTTACGGTTTAAGGGTAGATGGTGTAAGGTTAATAGAGAGAGGGGGTATTGAGGGTAGAGGTAGAGGGGTTGAGGGATTAAGAGGGTATAGGGTTTGATGGATTATGGTTTAAGGGTTGAGGGTAGAGGGTAGAGGGTAGAGGGTAGAAGTTTTAGAGTTTACATATTAAGGGTTAAGGGTAGATGGTTTAGGGTTTAGGGATTAAAATTTATGGTTTAAGGGTAGATGGTGTAGGGTTGAGAGAGAGAGGGTGGGTGTTGATGGTAGAGGGTAAAGGGGTTGAGGGATTAAGAGGGTATAGTGGTTGAGAGATTAGGGTTTAAGGATTGAGGGTTGAAGGATTAAGAGGGCATAGGGGTTGAGGGATTAAGGTTGAGGGTTGATGGTTGAGGGTTGAGGGTTGAGGGTTAAGGGTTGAGGGTTAAGGGTTATTGGATAAAGATGGTATAGGAGTTGATGGATTAGGGTTTAAGGGTTGCGGGTTGAGGGTTGAGGGATTAAGAGGGTGTAGGGGGTGAGGGATTATGGTTTATGGGTTGGGGGTTGAGGGATTATAGTTTAAGGGTTGAGGGTTGAGGGTATAGGGGTTGAGGTATTAGGGATTAAGGGTTGAGGGTTGAGGGTTGAGGGATTAAGTGGGTATGGGGTTTGAGGGATCAAGGTTTAAGGTTTGAGGGATGAGGGTTGATGGATTATGAGGGTATAGACGTTGAGGGATTAGGGTTTAAGGGTTGAGGGTTGATGGATTAAGATGGTATAGGGGTTCACGAATTAGGTTTTAAGGGTTGACAGTTGAAGTTTGAGGGATTAAGAGGGTATGGGAGTTGAGGGATTTGGTTTAAGGGTTGAGGGGTGAGGTATTAAGAGGAATTATAAGGGTTGAGGATTAGGTTTTAAGGGTTGAGGGATTAAGAGGGTATAGGGGTTGGGGATTAAGGGTTTAAGGTTTAGGAGTTGAGGGATTCAAGGGATTAAGCAGTATAGGGTTGAGGATTAGGAGTTTAAGGTTGGGGGTTAAGGGTTGAGGGATTAAGAGGGTATAGGGGTTGATGGATTAGGGTTTAAAGGTAGAGGGTTGAGTTTTGAGGGAGTAAGAGGGTATAGGGGTTGACGGATTAGGGTTTAAGGGTTAAGGGATTAAGAGTGTTAGGGGTTTATGGATTAGGGTATAAGGTTTCAGGGTTAACAGTTGAGGGATTAAGAGTGTATAGGGGTTGAGAGATTAGGGTTTAAGAGTAGCGATTTGAGGGTTGAGGTATTAAGAGGGTATGAGGGTTGAGGGATTAGGGTTTAAGGGTTAAGGGTTGATGGTTGAGGGAATAGTGTTTAAGGGTTCAGGGTTCAGGGATTAAGAGGGTATAGGGGTTGAAGGATTAGGGTCTAAGGGTTGAGGGTTGAGGGATTAATAGGTTATGTTGGTATAAGGATTAGTTTTTGAGGGTTAAGGGTTGAGGGTTGAGGGGTTAAGAGTGTATAGGGGTCGAGGGAATAGGATTTAAGGGTTGAGGGTAGAGGGTAGTGGGTAAAGGGTTTAGGGTTTACAAATTGAGGGTTAAGGGTAGATGGTTTAGGTTTTATGGATTAAGATTTATAGTTTAAGGTTAGATCATTTAGGGTTGTGAGAGAGAGGGGTGTGTTGAGGGTAGAGGGTAGAGGGGTTGAGGTTAGAGGGAAGAGGGTTGACGGTTTAGGGTTTATGGATTAAGGGTTAAGGGTAGATGGTTTATGGTTTAGGGATTATGATCTACGGTTTAAGGGTAGATGATGTAGGGTTGAGAGAGAGAGAGGGGGGTTGTTGAGCATAGACAAAAGAGGGGTTGAGGGATTAAGATGATATAGTGGTTGAGGTATTAGGTTTTAAGGGTTGAGGGTTGAGTGATTAAGAGAGTATAGCAGTTGAGGGATTAGGGTTTAAATGTTGAGGGTTCAGTAATTAAAAGGGTATAGGGGTTGAGGGATAAAGCTTTAAGGGTAAAGGGTTGAGGGTTATCAGATTAAGAGGGTATGGTGGTCGAAGGATTATGGTTTAAGGGTTAAGGGTTGAGGTTTGAGGGATTAGGAGGGTATAGGCATTGAGAGATTAGGATTTAAGGGTTGAGGGTAGAGGGTAGAGAGTAAAGTTTTTAGATTTTATGGGTTAAGGGTAGAGGGTTTAAGGTTTAGGGATTAATATTTATGTTTTAAGGGTAGATGGTGTACGGTTGATAAAGAGGGGTGTGCTGAGGGTATCTTGGGTAGATGGGTTGATGGATTAAGAGGATATAGGGGTTGAGGGATTAGGGTTTAAGGGTTGAGGGTAGAGGGAAGAGGGTAGAGGGTTTAGGGTTTATGGATTAAGGGTTAAGGGTAGAGGGTTTTTGGTTTAGGTATTACAATTTATAGTTTAAGGGTAGATGGTGTAGGGTTGAGAGATATAGAGGGGGTGTTGAGGGTAGAGTGTAGAGGGGTTAAGGGATTACGAGATTAGGTTTTAAGGGTTGATGGTTGAGTAATTAAAGGGGTGTAGGGGTTGATTGATTAGGGTTTAACGGTTGAGGGTTGAGGGTTGGGGGACTAAGAGGGTATAGGGGTTGAGGGATTAGGGTTTAAGTGTTGAGGGTTTAGGGTTGATGTATTAAGAGTGTACGGGGGTTGAGGAATTAGGGATTAAGGGTCGAGGGTTGAGGGTTGATGGATTAAGAGGGTATAGGGGTTGAGGAATTAGGGTTTAAGGGTTGAGGGTTCTAGATTAGGGATTAATAGGGTATAGGGGTTGAGGGATTAGAGTTTAAGGGTTGAGGGTTGAGGGTTGAGGTTTGAGGGATTAAGATTGTATGGGGATTGAGGAATTAGGTTTTAAGGGTTGAGGGTTGAGGATTGAAGGATTAGGTTTTAAGGGTTGAGGGTTCAGGGTTGAGGGATTAAGAGGGTATAGGGGTTGATGGATTAGGTTTTAAGGTTTGAGGGTTAAGGGTTGAGGAAGTAAGAGGTTATAGGGGTTGAGGGATTATGGTTTAAGGATTAAGGGTTGAGGGTTGAGGGATTAAATTGAATGTAGTTTCTAAACTACTAGGTTTATTTCTATTTAAAAAAAATCTATTTGGTGAAAATTTGAAATTTCAATGCAGTAGTACTAAAGTTTCAGGGAAAAAATAAGAAGTAGGTGTCTGTCTAACCACCCTAACCACAATAAAATGATAATATTTTTCTATAATATTTTAGATATAAGTAGAAGAGTCATGTCTCTATGTGATGCATATTTTTTTGTAATTTTTTTCCAAGTAAATAATTAATTATGATTTTTTTATTACTAATTTTTAAAAATATAAAAACTCATACGTCTAACCACATTAACTTGGTCAAAACATCATGAAATTCAATTCTTTTTTTTTGTAATCCTATAGTATGTGAAGCATGTTTCTGATTCAAAAAATGTGATACCCTTTGTAAGCTATATATGTTTTTCGATCAGCCTATCAATCAAGAATTTAGTTGTAATTCAAATAGAAAATGAATAATAATTATTTATTAAATTTAAAGTAAAGCATAATTTATATTGGTGGAAATCTAAGAATCTCCTTTAAAAATCATTTTTGTTTCATCAATTTTGGGTAAAAAAAATTTCATCAGCCACATGGGCCATCATATTACTTACATATCGCTAGTTTTTGGCCTATCATGATCTTGCACATACCCAACAGCTCCACATAACCACAATTTTTTTTTTCTTTGACCATGCAAAACCTACGAAACTACCGTGTTTCCAAAACACCCATGCACATCCATATCCACTACACATATGGATGACTCAAGAGTTTGCACACAACCATGATGGTTAACCTGAACAATGAACTAACATGAATATGCATCCTAGAATTTTTAGGAAAATATATATAAAACCTTCAGAACCAAAGAACATGAATCTCAGCCATGCAAGTAAAAGGTATCCATAAAAGGAAGAAGTAGTATAGGAACTCCAATCCCATTCCAGACCAATTCCAAAACCACAAGCATGCACATGCATTCAAGAGAGTTAGGCTATTCAAAAATTTTTAAACCTCCCAAAGATCAACTTCATAGACTTCATGTAATCAGGGTAATAAAGAACAACACCTTCAATGATAATTCAAAATACACAACACATGCACAATAATCCATGTCTGAATAACAACCCAAACATTTCCATACCATTAGGGAGCCTCTCACATAGACACCCAGTATGAATCACACTCTACTGCAACACAACCATAAGCATAAAATCACACCCCTTGGATTAGAATCATTTACGATCAACCAGGAGCCTCGAACCACATCATTACAATATGATCAAATCCAATTTCTCCATCTTGAATGTATTTCACGTTGCGTGTTGTCTCAAAAAGAGAAAAGACTTTTACTCACCAAAGGATAAATATCAATTCACTCCTTCAAATCTCCTCAAGCTTGGCAGGCTAAGAAATCTTTATAGAAGGAATCCACAAAACAGAAACACCAAGAACTATTACATGCAAAAAAATACAAGAACATGCAAGAAACATGCGAGTCCATGCAAGTACATGCAAGCATAAGAAAATCCCGAAAGATGGCTCTGATACCACTTGTTGGGGAAGAACGGGTCAACTTAGAATGAAACATCTAAGAACAACAATTCCTTAGTGACTTTATTTTCTTGAAATCACGTCAAGGACATAAACTACTATGACAGAAAGTAGAAATAGGCACAATGATTTCCGACATTTACCCTTATGAGAAAAGTACATGCAGATTAAGCCAGATTCAACACCATGTACAGATTCAAAACTATATAATCAATACAAATGAAAGACAAAGAAATGAATGCAAATATTTACGTGGGGAAAAACCTTTCAAGTAAAAAACCCCACCCTCCAAAAGATCGAGCCATTGTATTATTCAACAACAAAAAAAGTTACAATACAATTTTAGGCTCATGGCCTTTACAATAGTTACATCTTGTTCATCTAGAGAATATAGGAAACAACATAGATCTAAAACCTTGGACTATTATAATTTCCTCACACAACATACAATGAAGATTCATTTCATCTCACCAACCCACACATACAGCCAACCTTTCGGCTGGCACAACCTCATGACCTCCCAGGTTCACATCTTCTCAATTCTGTGTGTCTCAATGTCACGGTTACAATTCTCTTCGCATACCGCTCGAACACACATGCTCTGCTTGATCAGATTTTACATCTTGATCAACCTCATCTCTCTTGCCCATCTAACCAACAACCATTAGGGTATTTAATTACCCCACTAAATATCTTCCACCATTCTCTGGAAACACTACCCTACAAGATGCATCGAGTCACCCAACATTGAATTGGATTATAGAGACATACCCAAATTTCACTCTGTGAACCCCACAATCAATTTCTACCAAAGAATAAAGCTTTCAGCCAATCAACGTTGATTTACAACAAGGATGTAAAATCAACGAATAATATCACACCACATGTCGTAATGCTATTCATCCATCATTTTGAATAACAAAGCAAACAGTCAATTCAGTTCAACTTCCACAACAAACCAAATGTCCTCCAAGCATTTTCCCTTTATATACTGTTTGTTGTGGCTAGGACCCACCAAGACACGTGTACACCACTAGTGCAATTTTAGGGAATCAAAAAAGCATCCACAATATTCCCAATTAGTTTCCTTGAAACAATGACACGTGTTTGAAGTCAAAATACCCCGCATGAGTCACTCACGACCCACCACAAGAGGCACGAGACTAGAAAACATCATTGATTAAGCTGCCAAGTGTCAACCTCTCAGGCAATTCCGCTCGCTTCACAAGATTCCATCGGTACTCACCACAAATAAGCACAAAATAAAACGAGAACTCTTGAATTAATCTTATTGCAACCATAGATCAAGATCACCTTTAACAAGCATCGGTCCATCTATGTAGCCCAGTGAAGAGTTCCACTGATGACCCCAAGTCACATTGATGGAAACAAACCGCTAACACTAAGAACTCATCCCGATGGAACATGATACACCAACCAAGCATTTTGGCCAGACTTTTATCTTCGCGGAGAGTTAGGAGACTTGTGTCGACTACTTAGGTTACACCGATGAATGCACCAATGAGATTGAGTCTCATGTTTCCAACAACTGTGTCCACTAGTATACGAAACACGTGGTCAAAGCCTGCCAACCCATGTCCATAAAATAAGAAACAATAAACTAGGCTAGGCGTATGAGGAATGATTGAGATTGATTCCCATGATCTGATGGCCAACATTAAGCATTATTTTTTCACTTCCATAATAGTTTTTCATAAAAGGGGTCATCCCTAGGCAACAAAATACTGACCCTTAACAATGAAGGCTAAGGACTCAAATATTTTAAGATTAAGCCTTCAATCATAAGGAATTAAGACCAAGAAAACACAAGGCAATAGATAGACCTAAGGTTAGGAGTTGGTAAGACAATGAGTATGATGACACAAGTGATAACTTAAGTGAATAGGACCAAGAAGAACAAGTCAATGCAGTTTTAAAATGATCAATGGTTTTTGATTTATAAGCCAATTTTATTTTGGGAAGTTTTATGAAGATAAAACCCTATCACAGTGATGAGAGTATGCCCTAAAATCAGGCAAAAGGGGCCAAACCATATATTTCAGATTATTTAGTGTTGAATCAAGAATTTTTTTGGGGGTTCTATCATTGTTAACAATTGAAATCATTAAAGAAATAAATCACTAGAATGCAAAGGGATATTTCAATTCATATTTATTTTGCATGATGCAATTCAAGAAAAAACCTCAACCTCCATTCATATAAATCAAATTTCATGGACTTAATTTCCACTAGAGTTAAAAAATACACAATTGAAAGGTTTAAATCCAAAGAAAATATAAATTTAGAATTTTTGGACATTGTAATTTGTGCTATTAATGAATTTTTATGTAAAATTAATTATCAATTCTTTAAAGGATTAAAATTGATTATTTTAAATGGGAGGCATTTGGACAAGGAAATACTACATGTGTATTTGTGTTGGAATAATGTATGCCTCCCCAAGGTGGGGACATTTTATTGAAAAAAAAATACAAAAGAAGATCTTGAGAGTAGCTTTTTTTTTTTCAGATGGCTTACTAAGGCTCTTCTAGATGTGTGCTATGTGAAAAATTAGAAGAAAAATGTGATCACTTCTTGCTTGTTTTTTCTTATGCTGATGAATGTTATGCAAGATTGGGATGGTATAGTGCATTTCCAAATGATCTCATTGGTTTTTTAATCCATTTTCGATCCTTAAGTAGAACTTGGTGTTTGGTCACATGTGGATTATAATCCCTTCAATCATGTTGTGGTAAATTTGGAAGGAGAGAAATAGGAGGTTGTTCAAGGAGAAGAGAATGAGCATTTCCTTTATCCTCAACAAAATAAAAGTAGTTATGGTGGAGACAGTGAATGCAAAACTTGTACAAAAGGTGGATGAAGATAAGAATTTATCTAAATGGGATGATAGGTTATGATTTGTGTAGTACTTTCTTTGTGTTTTGGCATCGACTGGGAAAGGTGGCTCTAAAGAAAAACTTGCTAGAGAAAAGGCATTATGGTCCCCACCCCTAAAGGAGCCCTAAAGGGGTGGTATAAATTGAACTATGATGGTGCTTCTAGAGGCAACCGTGGGTCATCTAGTGCCAAATGCATAGTTAGAGATTGGTAGGGTAAGATAATTGTGGCTTCTACAAAGAAAATATCCAAGGGCACTAATAATGAAGCATAATTTTTGGCCATTATACATGGGATAACATTGAGCACAGAACTAGGGATAAGGAAACTATGTATCAAAGGTGATTTAGTGATTTTTTTTTAATACCCTCAGACGTGGTGATATGAAAAATTGGAAGTTGTGAGCATTGCCTAGGAAGTCATGAGGTAAAAATAACCTCATCATGATAAAATAATAAATCCCTATCTCATAAATATAAAATCCTTATCCTTTTCCAATTAATTAAACTGTAGGATAAATAATTTCTTGTCTTTTAAGAAAAGTAGTATAAACTTTATTTCTTGGGATTTATTGAAGTATCTTGCCAATATAGATTTAATGGGTTGTTTTAAGTATTTTGTAATATAATAATCGATCATCAAGAAAAATTTAAAAGCATTCAACCAACAAGCTCCAAAACAGATTACAAATGTGTGTTGGAAGCATGCTCTAGAACTTTAGGACTGTGGACCAAAATAATAGTTGTTTTAGTTTCATTTCTGTTATGTTTTAAAAAAAGTTAAAGACTTCATGGATCAACTCGAACCTCTTTAATATCTATGTATTATGCATTTAAAGGCATAAAATTTTGTTTATAATCTATTATAGATTTTTTTGATGATAATATAAGCCATCTAAAATATAGGACTTAGTTAGAAGTTTTCTATAAGTATGTAACCTCAGGAAGAAAAAGACAATGCAAAATAGTAATGTTATGCTATCGACATGTTTTCTGAATATATATGAATAAAAGACTATTGCACTCCAATTTTTGAGTTGTTGATTTATGGATGGAAATTATTTCTAATGGAATATTTTTTGAATCAGTTGTGTATGTGACCTAAGGATGAATGTATGAACGCGCGAGTTGTCCACTTGAGGGAGAATAGATTAGATAGACGAGTACTTTCATTTTTGTTGTCTTTGTTACATCAATAAGAATTATGGGTAAAGTCATTTTTCCATGTTAATTCTATAGAGGTCATTAAAATTGTGGTTGTAGAGTATGAAGTTCTGGAGCACTCAGTGTCTATCATTTCCATAGTGTGATAACTATTACGAATCATTATTTATTATTATTAGCTAGATGTTTCATAGTTTATTTACAACTTTTTCTACTTTTGTAGTTTACACACTTTTCAGTTTAGTTATTTCCATGCTTTCTCATTTAGTTATCATGTTTTCTAGATTAGTCATTTTATGCTTTCTAGTTTAATATACTCTTAGCTTTCTTTAAGATTTTTTTTTTTTCCAGTTCAATAGTTAGATGGCCCGAGGTTAGGAATTAATGTTAGCAGCTCTAAAAAGAGAAAATATAAAGGATATAGTCAAGTCTTCTTCTATTGAAAATAGCATTGGACACTTCCCGATCGACATATTGAACTTTTATCTTTTAAAGTAATGGGACCTAATGACAACCTATCACTTTTTGGCACTTGTGATCCTAATAAAATGCTGCTTCCTAATATGTGAGATGTTAGATAAAAATAATAGTGCAATAAAGAGAAACAACAAGATAATAGGGCACCTCAATGATTAGCCTAAGAAAATGAACAATATGAAAGCAAGATAGACAAATAAATTGCTGTTATACCTTTATGTTGTTGCTTCCTTGGTTGGCCCTTGATGTTGAAGTCTTGTGTGCTCCTTGGATGGCAATGAAATGAAGTGGATGCAAGATGAATTGATGCAATATGGATGCTAAAATGGGTGAGAGCTTGAATGAAAATTTTGCAAGAGTTTATTTACAAAAGACTTGATCCTTCCTAAAATGAAGGAATTGAAGGGGTATTTATAGGCTATATTGAATTCTCTAGAGAATTCAATGGTTGGGATTGATCCAACAAAGATCAAGATGAAGGGCTATGGTGAGTTGAGGACTCACAAGCCCTCACATCTTGACATGTGGAAGGTGAGATGTCCTAAGGTGGAGTGATGTGGAAATGAGGTGGAAGAGAAGGACAAGAGGTGGAAGGGAAGTACATGAGGTGGATGAAGGACAAGTAATTTTGAGGTACTTTGGGGAATGAGAAGATTTCTTCAAAAAGGAACTTCTTGTCCCCAAATGAGGATGAAAGAGACTTTTGAGGAATTTTAGAATTCCTCAAAAATCTCCATGGGAAAAGGGGAAATGTGTGGGAAGAATAAATGTAAATTAAAAATTTACATTTAATGGAGGATTCATTGGATAAAAGGAGATCTCCAAAAAGTTGGAGATTTGTCACATGTGGGAGATGTGACAAGTCCAAGGTTCTAGAAGCCCTTGGCACATGTGAAGTGACAAGGCAAGGCTTCTAGAATCTTGCATGGGGATGGGAAAGACCTTGGAAAGATAAAAGTGAATTAAAAATTCACATGGGGAAGAAAGGAACCTTGGTTGAATAAATGTGAATTAAAAATTCACATGGGGAAAGGAGTCCATATCAAAAATGGTAAGTGGGAAGGTTGACTAGAAAAGGTAAGCCAAATGTGGCTAATGATTTTGATTAAGGTTGTGCAAACACATGGTTAAGGTAATTAATGGGAGATTAGAGGTAAGTGGGAGATTATGGAGGATGTGACACTTAATCAAGATTAAGTGGTGCACATCCTAATCACAGATTAATTAATTTAATCCGGATTAGAAGAGGGTTATGGAGAATGTGACAAGGAGAGAGAAAATAGGAATTAAAAATTGATTTTAATTCAAATGGGTTAAAAGGCTAAATTAAATAATTTTTCATATTTATTTAATTTAGAGAAGAACAGGGTGTAAGGTAAAGTATTTAATTTATTTAATTAGATACTTTAGGAACCTTAGGCAGAAAATGAAATAATGATTAAATAAATTATTTAATCACCATGAATGGAATAGATGAATATAATAGACGATTTTGATCATATGGAAGTGATCAAATTTGGATGTCTACAACACCATTTCTGGGGACAGTTTTCTTGCTTGAGTGTTAATAGGAGATGTTTTGAATACCTCTTTTTAGGCTAAAATTCCCCTCTAGCTACCTTTTCTGCATGGTCAGAAAAAGAGGCCCTCACAAAATATTTATACCAAAGACCCCCAAAAATACATACCAATCATTCATAGGGAGGCCCAAGCCTTCAAGTACCACTCAATTGATGAGTTACTCGAGCCTAACCCACTAGAGGCTTTCCATTATTTTCCTAAAGATCATCCAGTAGATAAATTTTTCATAGAAGAAATCATTCTCGAGGAGCACATTTGTTAGAACATCATGGGTGATTGTAGGGATGAACCCAACCAAAATAATGCCAAGCATAATAACAATGATCCTTCACCACCTCGAACATTCACTTATCCTATTAATCTAGATGTAGATGATGATTCCCCAATGAAAAACTTCTCTCCAACTTTCCTTCCAACTTTTCATGGTTTGTCCTTAGATGACCTAGACCAGTTTCTTTTCAAATTTAAGGTCCTCTTGTCAAACTTATGACTATAAAAATGATAATTAAAAAATGAAGTTGTTTCCTTCTACCTTGAAGGATACAACCATGTATTGGTTTATGGGATTATCTTTAGGATCTATTACATCTTGGGATGACATGGAAAACACTTTCCTACATAAATACTAGAGTTATTGTAGGGTGAGTGATTGAAAGGAGTTGTTTAAACTTTAAAGGAAAATTGAGAATGAGAGTCTAGAGGACTACCTAGACAAGTTTCTTTTCTTGTCTAAATGATGTGGAGAAGATACCATTAGTGATGAGATTTTCAAGACTATATTTCTTAAAGTAATCAATGAGGATGCAAGGAGAGGCCTCAATCTAATGGGAAAAGGATACGTATCTCAAATGGGCCTTGATGAAATATGTAATTTGTGTCAAAATTTATCACGTACTCATGGAGGAATTTGTAAAACTACATTTTTGAAGGGTCCAACGAGATAAGAAAACTCTACAATGAAATAGAAAACCTTAAAACAAACATACTTGTTCAAATGAACACTACATTGGATGGAATACAAGCTAAGACACACAATCCTGAGACTTTTCCCATCTACTATCCAATATGCCGAAACAAAATTTTTTTTATGAGAATGTCCCTTAGACAAAGTTAATTATTTCCAACTTTGCAAAAAATCATCCTACAAACCAAAGTGAGCTTTTAGATGATCTGAAGAAATCCAAGAAAAGGAGTGCACAAGTTGAGGAAGAAGTCTATGTGGTACATCAACGCTAGGGAGGGAACTTTCGTTATGGAAAAAGTTCCAAACTCACTTGGAAACCCAAAAACAACTAGGTAAGTAATCAATGGACCCCATCATGGCCTCAACCACCACCTCAACAACCTAATTGATGAGCTCCCTATAGGGGACCCCCTGAGTGAGAAAATCAATCATGGGGAACTCAATAGTGGCCAACAACAACTCAACAATAGTGGTATCCACAACATACTACTCCCCAATGGAATCAGGGACAAAATCAATTATGTACTAGACCTCATAGGAATCAACAATAAAATTTTCTACCTCCACCCTAGAACCCTCCTCAGAATGAACAAGTAAATCAACCTCAATCCCAGGACAACCACTTTCGAATCCAAAGAATAATTGACAAAATACTTCGATATACTCCACTGAACAAGATAATGTTATTGGACTTAATGCCATAAATTGTGGAATGTTAAGTTTAACACGGGAAGAACAATTCAACCACCAAACATTGAAGAAATTATAGATGAACCTACTCTTAAAATACCTGAGAAGGTCACTCCACCCAACCATGTTGTTACTACAAATAATAGTATGCCTCCTTCATCAGCAGGAGATTCTGACTTACCTCAAGAGGAGGAGGTAGGTCAATCTCCAACTGACCTTAGAAAGGATACCTCTACAAAAGAGAAAACCCAAGCACAATTTCTAGAGCATCTGAAATTGACCACTTCAAAAGATACCTCAGAAATGTCTTTGACCTCTGAAAATACATTAATTCAGGAGATCAAACAACTACAAATGGAGGTTTTGTTGCTGCAGGAAATAAAGGAAATTCTAGAGTTGAATCATCTGATCAAATATGATGATCTTGGGAGTCCACTTATAAATATCACAATTAATGAGGTAGCAATACATAATGCATTAGTGGATTTAGGAGAAACCATTAACGTAATGAGTGTGGATGTAACAGAAGAATCAGGTCTTACTAATTTATATCCCACAACTACAATCCTATAGATGGAAAATTAATCTATAGCCATTCCAAAGGGCATTAATTAAAATATTCTTGTCAAAGTAGATGGATGGGAATATCTAGTTGAATTTTAGGTCATCCAATCACTTACACCCAAAGATAGCTATTCGATAATTCTCAAGAAATCATGGTTTTCCACTATCATAGCTAAAATTGACTGTAGAGAGGGAGGAATGACCAGTTTACATGGTCCAGATAGTAATATTTATTCTTCTACCCTCCAGCTAAGTCGACCAAATATAACAAAGTCTGGGTTGATGAACCAAAAGATTTTAATAGTCAATTTTTTTTTTGCCTTGTTAGCCATGGTAGTCATTAAATAGCATGGAAGAATTAGAGGATGAGTTAGTAAGTGATGTAGTGCATCTTTCCATAGGCTCAAGTGATGAGGAAATGGTTGATGCTCTTGAAATTCCAAGACAACCAATCGATGTACATGGGATGGAACAAAATTATACTACTATTTGAAAGCTTTGTCCCTTGGTCAATATGATTCCCAGTTTAGTCATTTTTTGAGGATATTACTATATTTCATTGATTAATACCTCATAGATTCCCTCTCAAAACCTTTTTGTGACCAATTCATACTATCACTTCAGCCCATCCAAGAATAAAAACAATTATGCTTCTGTAAGGAAAAACCTTGAATATCAATAGTTGGTTGATAAAATCAGAGGATAGATTATTTAATATGTTGGTAAAGAGGTCTAAAGATTTTTCTTGGGAATGCATATACATGAGTGGGATTCATTTGAGTTTTTGTATGCATCACATTTATAGCAATCCTAACATAAGATCTGTACATCAGCCACAAAAGAGAATCAATCCTACACTAAAGGATCTTGTCAAAATTGAAATTAAGAAACTCCTTTGAGCAGGGTTTATTTATCCCATATCTAACAATAAGTGGGTGTCATATATGTTTGTCATGCCAAAGAAAAAGGGGAAGTGGATAATATGCATATATTATAAATAGCTTAACAAAGCACTCATCGAGATTATTTTCCCTTACCATTTGTTGACCGATTCTAGACAGTTTGGTTAGGAGGAAATATCTCTCTTTTTTGGATGGATTTAGTTGTTAAAAACAGATTTAGGTAGCACCAAAATACCAATATAAGACAATGTTTAATTATTCATTGGGCACATTTTCATATCGTGTCCTTCCCTTTTGAATTTGTAACGCTCAGACCACAACTTTTCAGAGAGACATTCTAACTATATTTGTTGAGCTTATCAATGACTGTGTAGAATTTTATATGGATGAATTCACTATCTATAGTTCAACCTATGATGAAGCCCTTCATAACTTGGATAAGGTTTTGGAGGTTTGTGAGGATCACTAACTTTCCCTTAGCCACAAAAAGTGTTGAATAATGGTGGAACAAGGAATAGTCTTAGGTCATCATATCTCCTTACATAGAATAAAGGTTGATCCAAATAAAATTGAGGCCATTCAAAAATTGACCACTCCTCAAAATGCAATCAGATGTTAGAATTTTTCCTGGGCATGTTGGATACTACAGGAGATTTATAAAAGCCTTTAGTAAAATAGTTGCCCCTATGTTTTTCCTTCTCCAGAAAGATGTGGATTTTAACTCAACACCTGAGCGTCAACTATCATTTGAAACAACAAAGGGGAAGCTTGTCTTTTCCCCTATCCTACATGGGCCAAATTGGAACCTTCCATTCCATATCTATGTTGATGCTTGAAATGATGAAATTGGTGTAGTACTGGGGCAAGTAGATGAAAATGGGGGTAAATATGACATATAATTTATTAGTAAAAACCTAACATCCACTAAGAAAAACTACATGACAATGAAAAAATAATTCTTGGTTGTGGTTCATGTCATTAAAAAATTCTACCATTATATTAGAGGATATAAAGTTACTATTTATACATATCATTTAACTATAAAATATTTGATGAAAAAACCTATAGTTATTTGGAGAATAATGAGGTGGTTACTACTCCTTCAGGAGTTCAATGTAACAATACTTGACAATCCAGGGAAATTTAATGTAGTGGTAGACTTTCTATCTTGAATTTAATAGGAAGGTGGTGATAGTGCACTGGTGCAAGATGAGTTTCCAGATGAAAATATGTTTTCTATTTCTATAAAGAGACCATGATTCACCGATATTACCAACTATTTAGCAACTTTAGAAATACTGCCTAGTTTTACACCAAAACAAAGGAAGACAATTATTAGGGAGAGTGCCCCATTTAAATGGATTAATGGGATTTTATTCCGTTGTGGCCGTGATATGGACTTGAGAAGATGTGTTATGGAAAATGAAAAATTACAATGTCCTTAGGGCCTATCAGGATGATCCTTCAAGGGGGCATTACTCTGCAAAAATAACTTCTCATAAAATTTTAGGCATTGGGTATTATTGGCCTTCGAAAGCATAAAGATGATAAAAATTATGTTCATCACTGTGATGAATGTCAAAGAGTGGGAAGACTAACCATTTCTCCTGAAATTCCTTTGCAGCCATAGGTAGTCCTTAAACCATTCAAAAAATAGGGATTGGATTTTATTGGTCCAATAGACCCTTCCTCCCAAGGGAAATAATGTATTTTTTTCTGCATCGATTACCTGACTAAATGGGCAAAATTTCAAGCCATACGAATTGCTAGAGAGGAACAAGTTGTTGACTTCCTTTATAATAAGATTTTTCTTAGATTTGGAGGCCCCCCAACTATTTTTTCAAATGAGGGCCCCCAATTCATGTCCAAATTTCTTATATCATTTATGAACCAGTTTCAAGTGAGTCACAAGAAGTCATCTCCCTATCACCCTCAGGAAAATGACCAAATGGAGTTGACTCATAGGGAGTTAGAAAATATATTGACAAAAACGGTTTCTTCAAGGAAAAGAGATTAAGCTAGGAAATTTCTTGAAGCTGTCTAGGCATACAACACAAAATGGAAATTCACAACTCTTTTCAACCCCTATGAACATTTTTCTAGAAAGAAACCTCTGTTACCGATTGAGTTTGAACTCCAAACTCTAAGAAAATCTATGGAGTTGGGCCTAGATTTGAAATGATCCCAAGTAGAACGAGTTAATTATAGTTAAGTGAGTTGGATGAGATTCATTTAGATGCTATCAATCAAACTGAGTTGGTTCAGCATCAACAAAAAGTTTGGCATGACAAGAACATTAAAGAGAGAGAGTTTCATAATGATGACTAGGCCTTGCTATTTGATTCTAGATATAAGGATCACAACAGAAAGCTCAAAACTCATTGGCTGGGCCCATATGAAATTTCTAAAGTCTTCTCGAATGGCACATTTCAGCTGAAACCCATTGATGGTGATACACAAACTCTTATGGTAAATGGTCACAACCTACGTATCTACCATAAACCTGTCAACAAAGAAGAATTTACAAAATTGGTAGAAATACAAGGAGAAATCCAATGCATCGACTCTGCCAAGGAAGAGTCTACCTAAATATTCCAATATATATATATATCCGAAAAAGTGTAAAAAAAATATGTGTACAAATTTGTTTTCAAATTTTTTTTTGTTAATTCTTACTTTCAGACATAAAATTTTATCGTCTTCATTTTGCAGGGCTTCTCATAAATGTAAAAAAACTTATGGAGCACCTTTCCAAGATGCTTCAGAACTTGATAGCTCATATGCCCAGTGCTCTAGAACTTACCTCCTATCATGGTGAACCTTTAGAATGGATGAACTTAATCGTGAAGATGCTTCAAAACTTGAGAGCTTTGATGCCTAGATGATCTGAAAATTGCTTCTCAACTCATTGAGTTGTTCATATAGAATGGTGAATGATAGAGAAAGCTCCTGATGTTTTCAAGTTCTACCATTTTTCTTCTTTCTGGGTGTATCTTGCGATGATGCTCTAGAATCCTCTTCGATTGCTGCTTTGGTTGCATCTTGGGATGATGCTACAAAATCCTCTTTGGTTGCTGCTCTGGCTGCATCTTACAACAATGCTCTAGAATCTTCTCCATTTTTTTCTTCAGTTGCATCTTTTAGTGATGCTTTGTAACTTATTCATCTTTGTCATTTTGAATGCATGCCACAGAGCACGCTCTAGAACTTAGTCATCAGTTTGAGTGCATGTTCATAAGTATGATAAAAAAATTAGCCATCTCCATTTTTCCCGCCTCCTCCCATAAAATTTGAAATATTTCAAATGCTTTTATTTTTCACACCTATGTACACACGTCTTTTTTTTTTGTACTAATGATGGTTATGCCAATTTTTTCCATATTTTCATCATAAATAAATGTTAACATGACAACTTGTCCTCATTGATGACTCTTTAATTCATAAGGTTCCTCACTCATATCATAATAAATATGTCATCACCTCAACCAATACAATTCCATCATCATGTTAAATCGGTAAAGGGACAAAATCTTATAGCGATCAAAAAATGTAAGTAGAATTTTGTGCTTAAAGTAAGTAGTTATTTTTGAATAAGGCATAATCAATTGGCATGAGTTCCCCCTTAGTAATTTAGTAACTTGAGCCACTCAATGGTTAACTACTAGTACAACATTCTTTTCGCACTCCTCCATGCAAATTATCATCATTGCATAGTAAGCTTTGAGCAAAGAAAAAATAAATGATCACTTTTATACTTTCAAAACAATTGTACACAAGCTTCTCGCACTATCAAATTTTTCAACAAAATCATAGATTGGAGACAAAAATGGGGGGTGAAAAGAAGAAATTAGAGCCATCTTCAGCGAAAAAATTACTTGGATTGAGCAACATTTCTAGTTTGTTTGAGGAAGTGGGATGCTTAGATTTCATTAACAATTTTGAGGGATATAATGAGAAACTGGTGAATTCATTTGCATAGAATTACTCCAATGGTCAAGTGAAACTTCATGGGAAGCACTTTCAGGTAAGTCCAAAAATCATTTCATGCCTCTTAGGGCTAGATAATTCTAGAATTAAATTATTTGATACATCTCAAGTTACATATCAAAAGTTATAAGAATTATTTCTTAGAGAGGGCGACCCTCAACCCATGATAGTTATTAGTACTAGGGGACAAAATAAAGGGTTTCAATGAATATTAGAGCCCTAGGGAGAAACTATCACATGGATTATAAAATTATTTACCTGTGAAGGCCAAATTACTACTATGGTAGGACCTACATTTTGTATGCTGATACATTTGTGTCATGGGAAAGAAAACCCTACCCTTAGGGTTAATTTGCCTGGATTTTTGAGCGACTTTGCTAACTCCTCCATAGAAAGATATAAGATAGGTTCCGGGCCATTGAAGCATCATGGGTTAATTTTGTTAATTTGTAAATATCATTTTTAAAAGAAACCTGAAAGAAAGTGGGAAAATTTTCTCTGAAAAATAAAAAAATCTCTACCCAAAAGAAAATTAGAACCAAGGGAATCCTCTAAAAAAATTTCTTCAACTTTAGGAGAAACTTCCCCTAAGGCCTCTAAAGCTACTGAAACCCAAATTCCCACAACCCTTGGTGATGAAGTTCCAAAATCTTTAACTAGTGAATTGAAAACCTCAAATCCACTAGAAGATGTTGAAATTATTCATCCAAATGTAGATAACATTCCCTTTAGGAAGAGGAAAAGAAGAACAACTGCCACTCTTTAGAATACTCCTCCTTTGAGGAGAAGTAAGAGACTATTCTCAGAGTCTATAGAAACCCCAATTCATGATAGAGGAAGTGTTTCAAAGAAAAAGGAATCTAAGAAACAAAAAAAACTAGTAGAAACCATTGATCCTGTTGATGACATAAAAATAAGAGAAATACAGGAGAAAAATAGTCAATCTCCAAAGAAAGAAACCCCTATAGAAGGAATTCCTTCCCATCTAGATCAGTATGAAGAAGAAACCATTTGAGGAAATACACGAAATGGAAAATGAAAAATCTCCACCTTCTATGGAGGTTGAGGATAGTGTTTTAGGATTTTTTTCCCCATTGTAAATAAAGTTGTTGAAATAGTTGAAAATGAAAGTGCTAATGTTGAATTAGAAAAGCTGAAATTAGAAATTGATGGACTAAGAAATAAATTGAAAAGAAGTAAGGAACATATTGTAGAAAAAAAAGAAGAAATAACAATACATATTACTATAATAGGGAAAATAGATCAAGAGATTCAAAATTTGAAACTGCAGATAGAAGAAAAGGATATAATTATTAATGAATCATAGATACAAATTGAAAAGTGAAATCAAGAGAATAGGACATGCAATGCTAATCTTTCTGATAAGGATAAAGAAATTGAAATTTTGAAAAATAATTTTATGCACATTTTTTCAGGTTTTGAAGAGGAGAAGAAAAGATAGAATGAAGAATTGAATTCTTCTCTTAGTAAGATTGTGGAACTAGAGCAGGATTTACAAGAAAGCGCCAGTGAGCCAAAATTGGCATCAAAAGGAATTTAGACTGAACCAACTATAACTGAATGGTTCCAAGTTTTAATTCTTCCATTATTACTGAAGTGGATGGACCGATGTTCTTTCCTTAGAGATGTCAAGATTGAGAATTACAGGTTGATAAAGGATTTGGTACTTTTGAAAGAGTCATTTCATAGGGTCTATAGGGAAAAGTAGGATGCATGCCAAATAGGATAATTTCTATTATCAATGAAAGTGAAAGTGCTAATGTTGAATTAGAAAAGCTGAAATTAGAAATTGATGGATTAAGAAATAAATTGAAAATAAATAAGGAACATATTGTAGAAAAAAAAGAAGAAATAACAATACATATTACTATAATAGGGAAAATCTATATTCAATTAGCAATTAAGATGGAAATTGCTAACAATTTATCATGTTCAGCCATATGACCCTGATGACAAAGAATTTGTTAAAGTGTTTACAAAAGCAACTCCTGAACATCAAGATATGCTATGTGAATTCTTTGTTCATGATATACTATTATAAACACATACTAATTAATTTATTAACATTTTTGTTGGAGAAGTGCAATTGATATCTTTTCCATTTGCCATGCATAATCAGGTTCATTGGAAAGAACACAATAGGGAATATGCACAAGAAAATAAAAATGTGGATCTTCAAATAATATCCCTCAATAGTAAATCTAGAGATTTTAAAGCTACCTTTTTAGCTCTTATAGTGGATTAAATTATAAAGAAAAGATATGATAGGAGCCTATGACTTTTTTATAACCATTTCATAGAACAAGTGCAAACAATGATTTGTAAAGCTTGGCAAGCCTGTGAAGAGAGATACACTACATTACCAACATATTTAAAGAAAAGAGAAGTGATCTCCCCTCTTAACATCAAATTTTCCTTTAGAAGAGTAGACATCTTGGCAAGAATCTTGAAATAACTCAGAAAAGATTGGATAGGGATGGGGTATAGACCTCCCTTGTTTCTTTTTCCACCTCCTTCTTTTCATATCAATATAGATCAACATGATAGAATATTCAATATGCATAAAAAGGGAGTTAATTTTCATAAAGGCTTCCTCCATGCACATGAAATTTTTGATAAAATAACAAAGGATATATATGATATTAGTGCTAAGTGTGAAGAATTGAACAAAGATGTAGGATAGGGCTACAACAAATGGGTAGGAGGACCTTCCAGGAACTAGGAAGAGGAGGAAATGGTGAGGTAAAAATAACCTCATCATGATAACACAATAAATCCCTATCTCATATATGAAAAATCCTTATCCTCTACCAATTAATTAAACTTTAGGCAAAATAATTACTTGTCTTTTAAGAAAAGTAGTACAAACTTTATTTCTTAGGATTTATTGAAGTATGTTGCCAATTCAGATTTAATGGGTTATTTTAAGTATTTTATAGGATAATCAGCCAGCAAGCAATAGTTAAAATAATTCAACTAGCATGAGCTGCAGAATAGATTACTGATGTGTGCTGGAAGCATGCTCCAAAACTTTAGAATGATCAACCGAAATCATAGTTTTTGTAGTTTATTTTTTGTTATGTTTTTAAAAACGTTAAAGATTTCATGGCTCAACTCGAGCCTCTTTAACATCAATATAATAGGCATTTAAAGGCATAAAAGTTTGTTTACAATCTGTTATAGACATTTTCAATGGTAGTCTAAGCCATCTAAAATTTAGGACTTAGCTAGAATTTCTCTATAAGTATGTAACCTCCAGAAGAAAATGACAACACAAAATAGTAATGTTATGTTGTTGACATGTTTTATAAATATATAAGAATAAAAGAATATTGCACTCCAATTTTTGAGTTAGGTATGTGTAGGATCACGATGGGCCAAAAAGTGGTGATATCTAAGTGATACGATGGCCCATCTGGCTGACAACCAATTTTTTACCCAAAATTGATGAAATAAAAAGGGTTTTTAAAGGAGATTCTCAGCTTTCCACCAATATAAATTATGCTTTAATTTGAATTTAATAAATTATTATTATTCATTTTCTATTTGAATTACGACTAAAGTCCTGATTGATAGGCTGATTGAAAAAAATCTATAGGTTTGAAATGGTATCACATTTTCTGAATCCAAAACATGTGTCACATTATATGCTTCACATACTATAGGATTAAAATTAATAAATTGAATTTCATGAATTTTTGACCAAGTTAAGGTGGTCAGACATAAAAGTTTTTATATTTTTTAAAAGTTGTAATAAAAAATTCATAATTAATTATTTACTTAGAAAAAATTACAAAAAAATATGCATCACATCGAGCCATGAGTCCCCTACTTATATCTAAAATCTTATAAAAAAATATTATCATTTTATTGTAGTTAGGATGGTCAGACATACACCTTTTTCTTATTTTTTGTTTGAAATTTAAGTACTACTGCATTGAAATTTCAAATTGTCACCATATAGATTTAAAAAATAAAAAACCTAGTAGCTTAGAAACTACATTCAATTTGCTATAGATTCTATTCTTACATTTTTTTAAATAATATAGATAACTTATTCAAACTTCTACATCAAGTTTCCTAACTCTGATTTTCTGAATTTTATTGCCACTTAAGGGCCTTTTTTTCCATGATGATCCTACACATACTGAGTTGTTGAATTATGGATGGAAATTATTTTTAATGAATTTTTTTTCAAATCAGTTGTGTATGTGATCTTAGGACAAACATAGGAACCTACAAGCTGGACACCCAAGGGAGAATATATTAAATACATGAGTACTTTCCTTTTTTTTATCTTTGTTACATTAATAAAAATTACGAGTAAAGTCATGATTCCAAGTTAACTCTGTAGAAGTCATTAAAAATATGGTTGTAGAGTCTGATGTTCTAGAGGACTCACTATCTATCATTTCCATAGTGTGATAAGTGTTATGAATTATTATTTATTGTTATTAATTATATGTTTCATAGTTTATTTACAAGTTTTTGCTATTTTTGTATTTTACACACTTTTCAGTTTAGTTGTTTCCATGCTTTCTCATTTAGTTATCATCTTTTCTAGATTAGTCATTTTATGCTTTCTATTTTAATATAATTAGCTTTCTTGAAGAAAAAATGTTTTCCAGTTCAATAGTTAGATGGCCTAAGGTTAGGAATTAATGTTAGCAACTTTAAAAAAGCTAGAAAATCTAAAGGAGATAGTCAAGTCTTCTTCTATTGCAAATAGCCTTGGACATGGCCTGGTCGACATATTGAACTTTTATCTTTTAAAGTAATAGGACCTAATGACAACTTATCAGCAAGGAAATGAATCTTTTGGAATAATTTGAAACATTCCCCTTAAATAATATATACATTGAAGGTAATGATGATTTTGACACTCTAAAAATGAAGGGGTGGTTGTTAAGTAGTGTTGGTGCCCATGTTACACTTGGGTCCAATTGTCTCTACCTATCTTGGTTTTTCTAGATTCAACACAATGGAATTTGGTTTATTTTTACAAATTTGGGAAGTGATGGTGCTACCACAGAGTTTATCAAAGTCATTAATGGCTCATCCTAGTTATTTTGGGTGTACACATAATGGTGGAAATGTAACACTAGCATTTGAAGTGGATGGAATATGTTTTTGGCCAGGGGTCACCTAAAGCCATTATAATTACCCACCTCAGATCCATTATTGCTCATTTATACATTTGGACTACTCATGAGATTTCAAAGGTGATGGCACTGCTCCATAGTAACATGCATTGGGATTGCACCTCTCATTAATAATATATCCCTATACAAAACACTCTAATTTATCAATGAATACTTCTTGCAATGGTGAACGATGTGTGACATGTAATATGCTCATCAATAAACACTTGGAATGACGAGGCTTGAGGTTGGCAATTCATGCAACCTCAATGCATTGTTTTATTTAATCTTGAAAATGAGGTTGGCGTCTCAACTCATTGTGAACAATAGAGATTTTGATGAGGTTGTTTTTGGATATTGATGATATGTGGTTATTGAAGACATACGAAATTAACATTATTAATTAAACATCACATTTTCTTCTTAATTAATTAAATCAAATTAATTAACTAAACCTCCTAAAGTCTTGATTTAATTAAATTAGATATATTTAATTAAATATCTAATATCCTCTCAGTTTGATTTATCTTAACCCAAAAATTTAAATCAAAGTGTCACAATCAACTAAGCACTAGCTTAATTAGTTAAATCCCTAATTAATGCTAAGACTAACCCATGTCCCATCCACTTGCACAATAAATCAGTTAAATTGATTTATTAAAACACCTATTTTCCCTCATAAGGGCATATTCCCAAGGAATATGCTTTGATTAACTCTCATGTTTGACTTTTTTGGCCAAACACAATTCCCCCAAAAAACCCTCAACCATATTCATTTATTGCCATTTTCAAATTTGAAATGGGCACATTAGCCAAAACTTGCACAAGCATGGGCCAATCCTATTGTGACAAGTGACTCTCTCTCAAGTGATGGGATTTAGTTCCACATTGCTCAATCTTGGCTCCTCTTCTCTCAACTTCTCCTATAAATGCAATGCATTTTCTCTCATTTGACATCTACATTTTAGAGCATCCTTATTATAAGCAACTTGAGTTCATGAGCATCTCATTGTCTATCATCTAATTAGCCTGGAAAGGATTGGGAAAGTGATCTTTCACATATTCAAAGAGTACCAATCCATCATAGAATAGGTTATATTTCATGTCTTCTTTACATACTTGATTTGGTTTTATCATTTTTTTTGGAAGAATGTTGTATTATTCTATGAGGATGTTAAAATTATGCTAACCAAATGCAGATTTTGATGTCCACAAAATGTCACTAGAAAGAGGGCCAATGCGTTAATGATGAGATTTGTGCCTATTCAAATCTTCATTAAAATAAAGTATAAATTTTTTTGCTACGTATCCAATGTGTACTAACGTATCTAGTGCAAGTATTTGAAAATAGTTGTTTATACAAGCTAGTTTGAAGCACAATGATAATACATTAGAATTGTTTTCAGTAGTTTTATGAACTATTTGTCATAAAATGCACTCCTATTCTATTACATTGTGTCAACCATTCTGGTTATTTCCCTTGGTGTCATTGCTACCTTGGTGCGATCTAAACTATACTTGTTATCACTACTATATCGAAAGGTTTCTACCTTTATACATTCATTCACATCTAATCTAATATGAATTTCAGTTGTGACCTGTGCAGAATCTGTCATGTAAAAGGCATGCTTGCTGCATGGAGGAGGTCATATGCATCAGGTTGATTAGTGTGTGAGACAAATGGGAAGATTAAAGAAACTTTTTCTTTCCACCAGGGAGTTATATATACTAAATTAATGTCTCATTTGAGAGTGACTTGAAAAAAAAAAAAGCTTGTTTGGACTCAATGAGTAAACTTAGTGCGATAGGCATGCATACTCCTTTAAAAGAATGCATCTTCAGGTACGGGTTTACCTAGATAGGAAGTCATTTTCTTTCTTTGTTTTGAATTCATCTACTCTGTCAGCTAAATTTAGGTTGGTAGATATAATAGAATGGGTAGACTCTAAATAATCAGTGGATAGAGTATTGAGAGAGTGAAATGTCAAGAATCTTCAGACATTATCTTACAACTATCCATTATGGTCCTGAATGGTCTGCCTTTACATTTGACAATTGCTTTGAATTATTTTAAGCCTTTTCTATGAGACCACGTGTCTCAGAGACATTTTGAAAATAATTGGCATGTCTTTAAAGGAAAGCGTGCCATTGATCTCCCCACCACTTGCCTTAGAAATGCCATCTACTGTCATCACAATTGGATTAAAAAATTCCATGACATCGATTGGATGCGTGTATTCTTCCAAAGCAGGTTTGATAATGACTGACATTTAAATACACTGTATAAAAAATTGTGTATATTTCTAGATCTGATTCATTCGCAAGAAAATGATTGTCTTCATTAAGAGGCTAACCCCGTGTGGGGACGTGGGTAGAATGTTTGGTAAAATTGCAACAGGCCATCAAATCTCATTGCCGAATTTCATTAATAGTGATTTTAAGGATTTCTCTTATCAGTTGACCATCGAATCCCATGACAAGCAGTACTAGAAGTAAGGACCCACTCATAATTCTACATATGCTGTATTTTTATTTTTTGACTGCGCTAATTTGAGTTCATTTTACAGACTTTCTCCAAAGGCCTACCAAGTATCTTGTGGTATGATCTCAATTTCCTGGGAAGGAAGAAGCCTTTAGCACTTCAAGTTAGTTATAGTTTTTTTGGTCAAATTTGGCAATGTTTTTTATCTTATCTTTAGACTGTTTAGAACATTGCCAAAGTGAGTACTATTGACAAAAAACACATACTGTGTACTCCTCTCAGGGCTGAGACCTCTGTTTCTTTCCTTATTTTTTCTCCACCATGGTCCTGTGGTTTGCTATAAGTACAAGCTACTAGTTTTAATTTTCTTATACATTTAATGGCTAGCAGTTAAGACCGACAAAAGGAGGGAAGTCTTAATGAGTAAATTAAAAATCCAGCTGCCCAAATGATTCTGTGTGGATCTCCACCCAAAATATTGTCTTGGGAGAACACATTTAGAGCATGAAGACAAGATGGCATATTTTGGAGCCATGTTTGATTTTGACTCATTTAGCATGACTTAATTCTCCCTCCACTATTATTATAGGGGTAGATTCAGGCTTTTTGAAGTGTCTTTTCAGAGTATTAAAATTCTTGAATAAAGGAAGTAAACCCATGCTTTAGCAGAGCTCGATGTTTCGTTTTGAATTTCTGACAACACCTCATGGGAAGATCAGATGTCCTTTCAGATAAGGTAAATATGTTCTGTCTGATTTAAACACTTTGATTTGATTATATTTAGCATAATGGAATTGGGTCACTTTTTTTCTACAAGCGTAATAATGTGTTGCCACACGATTTTTATTTTCTTGTGAAGGATGGGGAATATACTTTTAAGCAAGCTTGATTTTGTGAGGCAGTGTTGCTAAGTTTTTCCATGGTTAAAAATTTGTCTACTAAACCAATGCTTTCACGGTCTGTTGAATCCACAAATATGTTTTATTTAGTTCTTTGCAAGAACCTATTCCTAGGATTTAAAACTACTGTGATCTGCATTTGATTTGGTCTTCTTATTAATAGTTCATTACAAATTAGTTCCTTGGATTCTAAAAATCATTTATTTGCAGCAAACATATAGATTATGTTATTTTTGATCTGAAGAAGAAGCATGTTAGGCATTTGACACAATTTTTTCTAGAATGCAGCATTGTAGACACATTTTAAAGGAAGAATACTATAAAAAACTATTGCTAAATTTACAATATAAGATGCTAACTGATTTGCTTATTTCTTCACAAAATGGAATGTTGATTGTTGGTGAGGGGTAATTCTTTATTTTTTTATCCTTTCATTTCATGAACTAAATCTTGTTTTAAATGACTTAATAGGTTGAAATTGAAGGTTGGAATCAAATGAAAATGGAAGCAAATAGAGTGGACTCAAATATTTTCTTGAAATCAAAACTTGAAAAAAGAAGAACCATTTTTTAATGCTTGTTTTAACAATCTTAGAGCTTCTATTTTTTACTCTCGTTTTCTGTTTCAAGCCAACTCATTTTTTGATTTGGGCTTAAAATCAATCATTGATTTGATCTTTTCAAAGTTGGTTAAAAACAACCTTAGACATTTACTAGATTTTGATTTGGACTTAAAATTGAACAACGCAAACTTCACATCTCATTTGGTGCTTTTAAAATGAACTCATCACTGCTTTATGGACTTAAAATGAACAAGTGTTTGTCATTTTTTGTAATATTTTTCACAAATTAACATCATTTAAAATGTGTATGTGCTTCTCTCATGCTTCACAGGGATCTTGAGAATCAAAAGCACTTTTGTGATATTAAGTTGTCAAAAAGATTGCCTACACATTTCGATTTGGGAACTTAAAATTGAACAAAACATCTTGCGAGTGTGAGTAAACTTATTGTGAGTGTTCTCTCTTTGTTTCTAAACGAAGGTTGATCAAACTATGGATGAGTTTATTCACTTTTGTCTAACTTAGAGGGCCTACCTTGTGGGAAAAAGTACTCACCCAAGGGAATGACCCAATCGGGAACACGTTAAAGCCAAGCAACTTCCAACCAGTATATAAGTGTGGATTCTTGAGAAAATTTCAAGAATCACGAGGATTATTCCAACGAGATGGAAAAAAATGGACTCTCGCCGAAGTTGGATAATCCCCCATGAACGGAATGCTCGAATTAAAACCCTTTGTTTAGAAAAGGCCAAATCCTTGTCTATTTTGCTAGTGCAAAAGGTCATGTCCTTTGAAGCCGCCCCACATTATACATGCGATTTTGTTGTAGAGATGGAAAGTATGCCATGAGAGATTCATGTGTACTAATGATTGGTTGACCCGAGAAGTGTGTGCCGTGGAGGGAGCTAGTGTGGCCAAGCATTTAGTTATCCGCACAAAACATGCGCAGTTGGATTCATCCAAATGGGAACCTAACAAAATATTGTCTCATCATCCTAGGGTTGTAAAAAGTCCTGTGAAGTGAAGAAGACATTGCTTGGTCCTAAGAACATTTGAAAACAAACATTCACAAGACCTTCAAATTTCTAACCCCTTTTAGGAAACAAATACCTACGACGAATTTAAGCACTCTTGCTTTCCCTAGGAATCATATCCTTAGAGGTTTCTAAGTGCTTGAATTCTATCATCATTTGCTTTCAATAAGGTTAAACATAGGAGAATTTTTCCCTATTTTCCTTGATTTCCACATAATGGACTTTGTGGGATGAGAACGAAAGTGGGACATTAGACATACAGTTTGAAACATAATCAAGCAAGTGATTTTGGTAAAAAGAATACAGTAAAGAAAGATAACAGAGAAATTGGATTACACATGTGTTTTCTAAAATGATTTCTTGCAAGATCAAAATACCAAAACCAAAGTTCAAGAAGCTTAGTCTAAAGCTTGTGAGGAGCGTCTTGAGAGACTTTGTGAATTTAGGGAAAAATTGGTTTACAACGTTTACAAGAAAGCTTCAAGAAACAACCATGAGTTGTATGCATTCTACTATCAACAAAATTCTGAACTTTTTGAAAGGTTTTCTTTCCTCCCATAGGAAGTATAGCATGTACTTCAACACTAAGGTCTTGTAAGAAGAAGTGTTATCTAGGTCAAGTCTAGGATCAAATTCAATCACTTTCATCTATCTCTCAACTATGAAAATCAGACAAAATATCACCTCACCAACAACTCTTGGAAACTTTGTAAACATATTTTATGCTAAACTTATAGGCAAAATCAAAACCACTTTGTTTGAATTAACACACCTAATCAAACCATCATCTTATACATGATTTTTCTCTAGGATAACATAAATTCCTAGGGTTTACGAGTTCATCTTGTTTGGCTTAACGCACTTAGCCAAATTATCAAATCATCACCTCGTTTGACTTAACACACTTAGTAAAATTGTCCTCTTATGTACAAGTCCACTCTAGGACAATAGAACTTCCTAGGGTTTTACAAGTGCATTTATCACATTTTTTTTACTTAACACATTTAGTCAAACTATCAATCCAATCACGATCAATCAAAGTCCTAAAAATTTTAGCATTTCCTTCAAAGTTTCTTTAAGAGTTCCATTCATCCGTATCACTCATCTTTCATTTATCTCATCCTTTCCATCGCTTTGATCCTTTAATTATCCTAGTTTTTTGCTTATTTGAACCTAAGGTTTAGACCAATCTAAAGAATTAGAGGTTCATCTCTTACATTCTTGAAAATTGATCTTCATTTTATGGTTCAAACTTGATCTCAACACAAGAAGAACATGGAGAAAAACAAAGAAACATCCATTTCAAGTGATTTAAGCCAAAGTGAAACAATGTTCAATCTGGCTCAAATGCCTCAAATTTCTCAAGAGGATAGTCATATTGAGGACATCACTGCTAATGGAATGACACAAGCATAAGTTCTAGAAATAGTGCAAAATCCCAAGAGTCACCGAATTCTTAGTACCATGCTGAAGTTGTACCTATCCCAATACATGCTTGAGTTAGGAAAAGAAGTGGCTAAACTTCCTTATGACTTTGATGTCAGCACCCTTTTGGAGAGGTCTCTCGGCATCATGCCTTCACCTGCATCCGTGGTTCCACTTCAAAATATCACTCAAGACATCCCCCAAAAGATATCATCTACTGCTTCAACCTGGCCAGTTGTTAACAAGGGAAGTGCCATGTTTCATGAACTTCAAAAACATCACCTTGTGAACAATCGAGGGTTGAATGCAGGGTCCACATCGAAATAATCTGTCCCAGTGAATCCATTGCACCCATATGTCCCTCTCAAATTTAATGATCATACCAATTCATCCTCATTTCACACAATGCCATATTATCCTCCCGACATACAAACTTCTCTCCCTATCACACAAGGAGAAGGTGAATTTTTTGGAGTATGGGGAATCTTGGATCCATCATCATGACTTTCAAGGATTGCACCACCCATCTTCCGACCATTTCCACCCTTATCGCTCACATCCACATCATCACTCGGGTTGGGTCTTCCTCCTCTTCCTGCCATCAACTATTCAAATCAGAGCACCTCATCTAATCCACCAGATGTGTCATCTATATCACAACAATAGATGGAAACCATCCAAGCAACTGCGGCGATCAACATGTCTGCCATTTCTCAAAGCATGATCTCGCAGGGACCAAGCACCTCGATCACACCATCCATAGTACAAACTTCGATCATTAAAACGATTGTTCCTCTCATCACAATGGTTGGTGTTCTTCCAAATCCACCGCCATTACCACCAAGGGGTAAGTGCACCAATCTCTGACACAATTTAGGTGCCAAATTGAAAAAAGGATAAAAAAAATCCTGAAATAAGGCCTTTGGCGCATGCCAAATTTGATGTATGCCAAATGACTAGAAAGCCATTTGGTGCACACCAAATTTGGCATGCACCAAATGGCTTTCTAGACATAAAATGCAAAAGTCGGGTTTGGAACCCTCATTTTGTCTTCAACCCGTGGCTTGAGAAGGAAGATTTCAGGTCTGTAACTCACGCTTGCCAAATCTCCTCCATTCTTTGCATCCTTAGCTTTCCAATTTCCACGAGAATGTTTCCAACATGTCAGAGAGGTCAAAGATTGCAAAGAGGTGTGTATTTTTATTCTATTTATTTCGAATTTGATTTGGAATGTAACTTTAAATAGAATTTTATAATAAAACTTTGTTCTAATTCTCAGGGAATGAACCTCCACCTCAAAACATTGAGAATTTACAATCACCCCCTCATCAAGAGCCTCCTATACAAGAACAACTCAAAACCCCTCCATAAATTCATAGGCATCGTCAAGGAACACAAGAATATATTCAAAATCAAATTGAAAACAATAAAAGAGACATTCAACAATTAATTGCAAGATTAACCGAGCATGCTAAAACCCACCCTTATAGGATAGGTATTGCTAAATCATTGAAGTCAATTTTAACTCACGTAGGAGAAATGAGCGAGCAAATGAATTTTTGGTCAACTAAGAGAGATGAGATGAGGCAATTTTATGTTAATGGTTTATCATATGCAGATGTCAAAAAACTAAAAATTAGCAAAGCCGAGTTGTGTGCCCTATTTAAAGACCCAAAAGCCAATGAACCTTTGTCCCATGCATGTAGAAGGTTCCCCATCCATTGGTGCCGCCATGATTTAATTAGAATTTGTGCCTCTTTACCAGGTTTTCACCGTTGGATGAAGGGGTTTATCTTTACTTTTTTCTTTTTCTTTTTCTTTTATTTTGACTTTTATTTATTTATTTTTGACTTTTTTTTTTGACTTTTTGACTTTTTGACTTTTTGGATTTTTGGATAAGAGAAGGGGAATATGGATAGGAGGGACTCAAGTGTCTAGTTCCATGAAAGGTGATAGTCCCACTAGAGATGGATGTCATCACATGAACCATGTCAAATGTCATTATGCTCATAGATGTTGATAAGGGATGACATGAAAGGGAGATGGAGGTATGTGAATTTTTTGTGAAATAGAAGGGAACCATGACCAATGGTTGCACACATTGTGATAAATTTTGAAGATTTTGATGTGGAGAGGGTGTAGGAAGCAATGAAGATGGTTGCTTAGGAGATGGGTGATGAAGTGCTTTAGGTACCCACATATACTTAATATTTTTATGACTTTTGTTTTGCTTGTGGGATGGAATATGAGATTTTTGAATACCGTGGGAATGTGAGGTGGAAGTGGATGGTTGGGATTTTTGAGATGTAGATGCCTCATTTGACTTGTTTTCCTTTTAAATAGGTACCCAAACCATTTTATTTTTAGTCTTTTATTTTGGAGGTATGAGCTTATATTGTCTTTTGGATGGATTTTTCTTTGTTTCTTTGTTTTTGTGTCCTAAGGCATGAGGACCGTTCATATTTTTTGACTTTTAGATAGAGGCATCAAATTTTTTGCTTTTGAATTCCATGGGTATGGTGGAATGAGTGGAAGCTTCATGTTTAGACAATCTATGCATTGATAAGTCATGATTAGGATTTTTAGAGGATTTATGGATAGGTGGATAAGGGGATTGGATAATGGGGATATTAGTTGTTGGGATTAGTGGATGTAGATTAGATGGATGGATATTAGGAGTTGGAAGCAATGGTGGAAAATTTGATGGTGGAAGGTGTAGGGTCACATGCTTTTGACATTTGTAGGATGATGGATGAGGGATGGCAACATATGTTTTAGGCGTATGATAGGATTTATGGTGGAAAGAGGACTTAGGATGGGTGGAGGAAGTACCAAAATCTTTAGATTGGTTTCCTTGGGGTGTATAACCAAGGCCATAAGAGCATGGAGGGACCTTGTTCATGAAGGCCTAAACCTTTACCTTGATAGTTCATATTCTAAAGCATGCGATGGACAATGGGACTAGGCGTGTTTTGGACACTAGACTTGAGTTCATTATTAGATGAAGTAGGTGAAGTGGATAAATGTTTTTTTTGTTCTAAGGAGGAACATTCATGAATAAAGATGGATAGACCAATAGGACATGTTGGTGGATTTGAAATGGGGTTTATAGTGGATGTGGAAGGATCATTAAGATCTTGATTATGTTCATTTAGATCCACACTATGGGTTTGATCTTCTACATTTACTTGGGAGGCATGTGTCTCAACATGACAAGTGGATAATTGTTGGATCATAGATATGACTAGGTAGGGGATGTATACGAGCAATGGAAGATTCTTGCTCATCGATAGGTGAAGTGATAGGATCTTGACCACGGAATGCATAAAGTTGGATAAGAGGATCATCATGGTATTCTTGATCATAGGTAGGATATAGATCATAGAGGGAAGCTTCATCATGAATAGGACCAAGTATGTTATGAGTGGGATCATTAGCAGGGCCTAGATCTTGATTAGAATGAGAGGTTAATGTTTCCTCATGCTTAGGATAATGCTCTTGACATAGCTCTTGGATTTGAGTGGAAATGGAAGTGGAAGGCTTTAGAAGAGGCTTGGTATGATTTTTATGATCAATAGGTTGTGGACCACATGATGGAGTTGGAAGAATAGGCATGACATTCAAAGGTTCATTGTTAAGCTCATTAATGGGTGCTTGACATGGGGATGGTCTTTTCGGTGCTAGTAGTCTTTGGAGAAAATCGTTAAAAGGATTCTTTGGTTGATGGATTATTGCTTGAGAAGCTAGATGGTGGTGGTGTTGGTGTAGGACTAGTATGCTTTGAAATAGGAATTTTATTAAATGGTGATGGAGGACTAGTAGATGGAATTGTGTATGATTCAAAAATTATGGTGGTATTTCCCTTGTCAAAAGTATCATTAAGGTGACCTAAGATTTCTACAAAGTTTTCATCATCACTAAGATCTACAAAATTCTCATCAACACTAGGAGCAAAGTTTGACCCACCTTGGAGGATATATGGTTTTGGATTATCTTCATGATTAGGTGAAGGGGCTCCTCGAAGTATGACCTTGGGCTTGTGACTAGAATTGTTAAGGATTAGGACCATTTTAGCAAGTGTTTGACTAGCATTAGGGTGATGATGATGGTGAAATTATTAGATTGAATGACTTGGATTGATTAGGATGAAATTGATTTGAATGTGATTAGAAAAAAGGATGATTAGGATGATTAGAATGATATGTTTATGTGTAGGTGTTTATAGCTTGATATGGCAATTTTCAAACAAATGATTACACATGTACACACATGAATCACACACGCAAGACACATAATCAAGTTTGAATTTGAAATTATGAATGTGATGATTAAGCATGCACTTGAAGAAGAAACATCAACAAGTTCTAGAACTAGTCAAGTGGGTATGGTCAATTAGGTCTTAAGCTAGGATGCACGAGGTTGACTAGGGATAATTTGAAAGAAAAATCTTGCCACACAGCCAGGAGAAATGGGTAACCCACCCTTCACCTTCACTTCCCAAAGGTATAAAGTTCTTTGGGGCTTAGCCAAGAGTGATAAGATTTTAACTCTCAAAGAAGCATGTCTTTAGATTCACATTTTGATTGAGGTCATCCCTAGGGGTGATGAAATCCCCTAGCAGGCCTCCTATGAAGGGTTTGACAAAAGCGAACCAAGTGAGGTGTTTTTTATCACACACACATTTGATTCACACTAGCAATTGTTAATTTTCCTTTAGAAAATTGAAATGTGTGTAAAACAATTCAAGCACTTGTTTTTTTTAAACCCAAAGCCAAAATGTGTGATGACAGACAATGATTCCTTTTAAGCCCAATTTTAAAGTATGATTGTAAACAAGATGTTCATTTTAAAGCTCCAAATTCAAGTGTTTTTCAAACAGAATTGATTGATTAAATGACAGATAAAGATAATAAAATGAGTGCACCCGAAATATTTTTTTTTCCAATCTGATGTGTATGAATGATATTGTTGCTACTACAACTCCTTATGATCATCTCGGGTTTCACCCAAAAACTGGTAAATCTACAACAAAAAGAAACAATAAAACCAATCTCCAAGCTTGAATTGATTTATCTCCATTGCTCTTCTCCACCTGCATGAAAATGCATGGTTTTGAAGGTTTGAATGTTGATATGTTGATTGCTCATTTTTTCAGCATAACGATAAGATGAATATGATTAATTAAGAAAATAGATAGATAGATGAAAAGTTTGAGAGAAATTTTGGCAGAGTGAGGATGCTAGAAGAAGATCCTCCAAATGTTCTATGAAAGACTTGATTTATAGGAGAAGGCTAGTTTGATTTGATGGCCAAGATTAAAAGTCAAATTTTTGATATGTGTGGCTAGGATTAAAAGTTTATTTTAGTGCCTATAACACACATTAAGTGGGTTACGACATGATGCTAAAATTAAGATGTGAGGAAATAATTGAGATTCTTTTATTTTTTTTGTAAGAAAAGATGCTTATGATGCACAATGAATGGGGGTAAAAATAGGATGTGAGTGGGAATCTCATAATTTAAATAATAAAATTATTTAAATTATTTATGCATGTGAAGAGTTGTAGTCATGTGACACATGTTGAAATGTGACAATAAGTGAGGGATTAATTCAAATATTTAATTTGAATTATTTTGAGACATGTGAAGGGGGAATTAATAAATAAATGAGATTTATTTAATTAATTGGGAAGGTGATTAAGTGGAATAACTGGGATAAGTGGGATAATGTAATGACCTAGGGTAAAATAATACAAAATGTTTTACGAGGTCATGTATCGACTAGGTAATATTATGACATGGACAATTTTAGGTGTCTACAAGAGGGTTTATGGTAGAGGGTAGATGGTTTTAAGGGTTAAGGGTAGAGGGGAGAGAGATAGAGACTTGGGAGAGGGAGAGGGGGTAGGAGAGAGAGAGAGAGATGAGGGAGGGATATATATGTAGGTAGAGAGAGTTGAGATAGACATAGAGTAGAGAGGGAAGGAGAGAGGGGAAGGAGGGAGAAGTTAGAGAGAGAAGAAGGAAGGTGGATAGATTGAGAGGGGGAAGGATGGAGAGAGGCAGAAAGAGAGAATGGGTTCTAGAGGGATAGGTAGGTAGAGAAAACTAGAGAGGTAAAGAGATTTGGAGGGAGAGGTAGGGATGGAGAGACAGAAAGGTAGGTAGAGAGAGTAAAGGGAGATATAGAGAAGTAGAGAGGGAAGGAGAGACAAATGAAGAGGTTTGGATCGAGGGAGAGATAAGGATTTAGAGAGAGGTGAGAGATGAAATAGAGAGAGAGAGAGAGGTAGGTAAGGAGAGGGAGGGGGAGATAAAGGGAAATAGAGAATGGAGGAGAGAGGGAATAAGAGGTAGGGAGGGAGAGATAGGTGAGATAGAGAGAGAGGAGGGAAGGAGGGAAATTCTGGAGAGAGGTGAGATAGAGAGAAATAAAGTAAAGAGGGGAGGGGGAGAGAGAGAGGTGATAGAGATAAGTAGAGGCATAATGAGGAAGGTAGATAGATTGAGAGAGGGAAAGAGAGAGCGAGAGAAAAAGAGGTATATAGGGGTAGGCTAGACAGAGAGATGTAGAGTGAATTTTGGTGGAAGAGAGAGAGGAGGGAGGGATAGGTAAAGATGGATAGTTGAGATAGATGGGAGAGATCTATATAAGTAGAGAGAGGGAAAAGAGATATAGAGAGAGGGGGAGAGAGGGAGAGACAGAGAGAGTAGAGAGGGAGGAGAGAGATAGAGAGAGGCGATAGAGAGAGAGAATTAGAGAGCGAAAGAAGGTGGTGATATTGAAAGAGAGGAGGGAAGAAGAGAGCTTGAGATATACAACCAAAGGGAAAACTAGGTAGAGAGAAGTAGATATGAAAGGAGAGATATAGGGAGAGATAGGGATGGAGAGAGAGGTGAGACAAAAATAGAGAGAGTTCTAGGTGGAGAGATGTGCGGTGGAGCTGAAAAGTAGAGAGATAAGAAGGAAGGTGGAGAGATTGAGAGGGAAGGAGGGGGGTGAGAGAAAGATGTATAGAGGGATAGGTTAGATATCAAGAAGTAGAGAGAAAAGGTGGGTGAAAGGAAGAGAGAGGGAGAGAGAGAGGGGGAGAAAGAGAGGTGAGAAAGAGGGACCTGAGAGGGAGGGGGGAGAGGGAGGGAGTGGGAGATAGATAGAGGGTAGAGGGTAGAGGTTTTAAGGGTTTAGAGTTTAGGGTAGAGAGAAGAATGAGAGAGAGAGAGGGAAAGAAGGTAGAGATATTGAGAGAGAGTAGGCAAGGACGGAGAGATAAATAGGTATAGAGGGACAAATAGGTAGAGAGAAGTAGATATGAAAGTAGAGATGTAGGGAGAGGTAGGGATGGAGAGAGAAGTGAGAAAAAACAAAGAGAGGTCTAGGTAGATAGAGGTGCGAGGAGATAAAGATAAGTAGAGGGTAGAGTGTTTAAGGATTTAAGGGCTAAGGGTTTAGGGTTTAGAGTTAAGGGTAAAGGAGAGAGAGAGGGAGGGAGTGGAAAAGTTATAGAGGGTAGAGGGTTAAGAGTTAATGGTAAATGGTAGAGGGTAGAGGGTAGAGGGTAGAGGGTTAAGGGTAGAGGGGAGAGAGATAGAAGGAGTGAATGAGTGAGAGAGAGACATAAAAGAGGGAGAGGAATTAGGAGGGTGATTCTTGAGAGAGAGAGAGAGGGAGGGAGGGAATTGGAGATAGATAGAACGTAAAGGGTAGAGGGTAGAGGGTTTAATGGTTAAGGGATAAGGATGAAGGGGAGATAGATAGAGAGATTGAGTGAGAGAGAGAGACTTGAGAGAGGGAGAGGGTGTAGGAGGGAGAGACTTGAGAGAGAGAGGGGAAGTTAGTTGGAGAGAGATAGAGAGATAGAGGGTAGAGTTTTTAAGGGTTGAGGGTTTATTTAAGGGTTAAGGGTTAAGAGTATAGTGGAGAGAGATAGAGGGAGAGAGAGAGGGAGGGAGTGCGAGAGAGATAGAGGGTAGAGGGTAGAGGGTTAAGGGTAGAAGGGGGAGAGATAAAAGGAGTGAGTGAGAGAGAGAGACCTAGAAAAGGGAGAGCGGGTAGGAGGGAGGGAGTGGGAGACAGATAGAGGGTAGAGGGTTAAGGGTATATTATAGAGGTTTTGAGGGTTTTGGATTTAAGGGATAAGGTTTTAGGGTTTAGGATTTAGGGTTAAGGGTAGAGGGGAGAGAGATAGAGGGAGTGGGTGAGTGAGTGAGAGACCTAAGAGAGAGAGAGAGCAGGTAGGAGGGAAATTCTTGAGAGAGAGGGGGATAAGAGAGAGTATATATATCTCCCCTCCCTATCTCTCTCAAGTCTCTCCCTCCTACCTCCTCTCCCTCTCTTAATTCTCTCTCTCTCTCTCAGCCACTCCCTCTATCTCTATCCCCTCTACCCTTAACCCTAAACCCTTAAACCTTAAACATTGAACAATCTACCCTCTACCCTTAACCATCCCACCCTCTTTCTTTCTCCCAAGTCTCTCTCTCCTACAACCTCTCCCTCTCTTAGGTATCACTCACTCACTCAATCCATCTATTTGTCTCCCCTATACCCTTAACCCTTAAAACCTAAACCATTAAACCCTTTTACCCTCTACCCTTAACCCTAAACCCTAAACCCTTAACCCTTAAACCATAAACCCTCTATCCTATACCCTTAACCCTCCCTCCCTTTATCTCTCTCCAACAACCTCCATTCATCTCTCTCTCTCCAACACCCTCCATTCCTCTCTCTCTCAACCCTCTCCCTCCTACCCCCCCTCCCCCTATCCCTCTCTTAGGTCTCTTTCTCAGTCACTCCCTCTATCTCTCTCTCCTATGCCCTTAAGCCTAAACCCTAAACCCTTAAACCTTAAACCCTTTTACCCTATACCCTTAACCATGGCCCTCTCTCTCTCAAGTATCTCCCTCCTAACCCCTCTCCCTCTTTTAGGTAGAGGGTAGAGCGGAGAGACAAAGGAAGTGACTAAGAGAGAGATACTTGAGAGAGGGAGAGGGTTGAGAGAGAGATATATGGAGGGAGTGGGAGAGAGATAGAGGGAAGGAGGGTACAAGGTTTAAGGGTTTATGGTTTAATGGATTAGGTCTTAGGGTTAAGGGTAGAGGGGAGAGAGAGATGGAGTGAGTGAGAGAGAGACCTAAGAGAGGGAGAGTCTTGAGAGAGAGAGGGAGAGAGGGAGTGGGAGAGAGATATAAGGTAGAGCTTAGATGTTTTAAGGGTATAGGGCTAAGGGTAGATGGAAGAGACATAGGAGTGAGTGAGTGAGAGAGAGAGAGACTTGAGAGAGTGAGAGGGTGTAGGAGGGAGATGGTTGAGAGAGAGAGAGGGGGTAGAGGGTTTAAGGGTTAAGGGTAGAGGGGGGAGAGAGAGGGATTGACTGAGAAAGAGAGAGTTGAGAGAGGGAGATGGGGTAGGAGGGAGAGAATGGAGAGAGAGGGTAGAGGGTTTAAGGGTTAATGGTTTAGGGTTTAGGGTTAAGGGTATATGGGGGAGAGATAGAGGGATTTAGTGAGAGAGAGAGAGGGAGGGAGTTAAAGAGAGATAGAGGGTATAGGGTTAAGGGCAAAGGGTAGAGGGGAGAGAGATAGGAATGAGTGAGTGAGTGAGTGAGAGGGGGTGGAGGGAGAGAATTGAGAGAGATAGGAAGGGAGGAAGGGAGGGAGTGACAGAGAGATAAAGGGTAGAGAGATAGATGGGAGGAAAGAGAGAGAGAGAGAGAGGGGACAGTGGAGAGGGGTGGAGAGACATAGAGGGTGGAGGCTGGTGGTAGAGAGATATAGGAGGAGTAGAGATAATGAGGGAGACAGGAGGAGAGATGTAAGATAGAGAGAGAAAGAGAGGGAGGGAAAGAGATAGGAATGGTGGAGACGGAGAGGGGCAGGGTGGAGAGAGAGAGAGAGAGATGAGGAATGATATATATGGCAGAGAGAGGGAAAGTGGGAGGAGAAGTCAGAGATGGAAGGACGGAGAGGGAGAGAGAAACGAGGTGACAGAGGGACATACAGGCAGAGAGAAGCAGGAGGCAAGGAGATCTGGAGGGAGAGGCAATGTAGAGAGCAAAGGAGACATAGAGAAGCGGAGAGGAAGGAGAGACAGATGGAGAGGTAGGATGAGGAGAGATCAAAGACTAGGAGAGGTGAGAGATGAACAGAGAGAGAGAGGAAGGCGGAGAGGAGGATAAAGGGAAGGAGAGAATGGAGGAGAGAGGAGATTAGTGAGATGAAGGAGAGAGGAGGGAGGGAGGGATATTTAAGGAGAGAGGGTGAGATAGAGAGAAAGAAAGTAAAGAGGTAAGGGGGAGAGAGAGAGGTGATATAGAGAAGTAGAGGCGTAATGAGAAAGGTAGATAGATTGAGAGAGGGAAAGAGAGAGGGAGAGAAAATGAGGTATATAGGGGTAGGCTAGACAGAGAGATGTAGAGTGAATTTTGGTGGAAGAGAGAGAGGAGGGAGGGATGGGTAAAGATGGATAGTTTAGATAGATATAAGGAGAGAGATATAGGTAGAGAGAGGGAAAAGAGATATAGAAAGAGGGGGAGGGAGAGAGGAGAGATAGAGAGAGGGGGAGGGAGGGAGAGATAGAGAGAGTAGAGAGGGAGGAGAGAGATAGAGACAAGTGATAGAGAGAGAATTAGAGAGCGAAATAAGGTGGAGATATTGAGAGAGAGGAGGCAAGGAGGGAGAGAGAAATAGGTATAGAGGGAAAACTAGGTAGAGAGAAGTAGATATGAAAGGAGAGATATAAGGAGAGGTAGGGATGGAGAGAGAGGTCTAGGTAGATAGAGGGAGGAGGAGATAAAGAGAAAAATATAGGGAAGGAGAGAGGGAGGAAGAGGTAGGGATGGAGAAAGAGAGGTGAGAGAGATAAGAGAGAGGAGGAAGGAATAGGTAGGGAGAGAGGGGTGAGATAGAGATAAAGAGAGTAGAGAGGGAAGGGGAAAGAGAGAAGTGAGATAGGTGATAGAGATGTGTGATGGAGCTTAAAATTAGAGAGATAAGGAGGAAGGTGGAGAGATTGAGATGGAAGGAGGGGGGAGAGAGAGATGTATAGAGGGATAGGTTAGATAGAGAGAAGTAGAGAGAAAAGGTGGGTGAAAGGAAGAGAGAGGGGGGGAGAGGGGGGAGAAAGAGAGTTGAGATAAAGAGAAGTAGAAAGGGAAGGAAAGAGAGAGGGAGATAGAGAAAATTAGAGAGGGAAGGAGGGAAGGAGAGAGGAGTGAGATAGAGATAACTAGAGAGGAAAGGAGAGAGAGAATGACAAGATAGAGTAGAGAGGGGAGGAGAGAGTGAGGGAAGCAAAGAGAGAGAGAGAGAAAGAGAGGAGAGGGAGGGAGGGAGGGATAGGTAGGTATAGAGAGTAGAGAGAGATATATAGAGATTAAAGGAGAGGGATGAGAGATAGAAAAATGTAGAGAGTGAAGGAGGGAGGGAGATAGATATTGGAGAGGGAAGGAGAGAGAGATGGACATGTAGAGACATAGTTCTTTAGCTCAAGGAAGATATTGTTAGATAAAGGGATGGAGATAGTGAGAGAGAGAGAGGTCTAGAGAATAAGAGTTTAAAATGAGTGAGATAGATTGAATTCGACCTCCTGAGTACTAAAATTTGACCTCCTGATTACTGAAATTTGACATGCTGATTACCGAAATTTGACTAAGTCTGAAATTTTTAAGATGTTCCAAAAACTAGAATTTGCATTATAACTCTTAGAGATCCGAAACCACTCTCAAACATCGTGCCTATATATACATGAAATATAACTTAAATTATAAGAAAGTAACTATCCATATGTAAATGTCAACTTATATTAAATGTTTATTTCATGTATATAGTTTCCCTGACAGAGAAAGCAGAAATCTAGTTCTATGCAAAGCAGGCCATTTGGCACTCGCCAAATGACTCATCACATTTGGTGCATGCCAAATGAATCATCACATTGGGCGCATGCCAAATGTGATGAGTCATTTGGTGCTTGCCAAAAGGATTGCTTTAGATGTGTTAATTAATAGGATTTGCTAAATTTTCTCATATTTTTGATCATGCTCCCCATCTCATTTGCACGTCTTCCAATGCAAGTTTATAAAAAAAATGTGATAGCGTTAACCTCTATCTCAGGTATCAAAATATATAATTCTTTTTTTATTTTGATTTAGTTAAGGTTTTGATCCATGGCTTCTATTGTAAATGCCTTCGTTTTTGGTCAAAAACCAACATGTGCTAGGTTTAGGATAGATTTTTAGACGTTCATCGAAATGTGAAACAAATTACGTTTCTTGAAACAAGACTCTATTCTACACGTTATGAAAAAAAAATCAGTTTTCGATTAGTTAGGAAAATTTTTTGGGCGGAGCATGCTCAAATTTTAGCTTTTTAGGATGTGGCCACTTTGAAAATTGATAAAATATTATATATTCATTAAAAAAATTATCTAAAAGAAGAAGAATAAACTACATGGTGTTAGCTCTAATTTCTCACCATTGGGATTTTTGAAATTCTAAAAAAAATTAAGCAAAAAGAAGGGAGCCCTCAGGCGCTATGCTATTTTTTTTGATAAAAATAAGACCTATTTTGGGCCCTCCCCTTTTTGAGACCCTTAATGTTCATTAATTTCAAAAAAGAATAGTAGCTTAGAAACTAGACTCAGAGCACTTCAACTTTTTCTGTTGCCATATCTTGAAATTTTGAGTGTAACTTTCATTTTCTCGTAGAAATCATATATTCCTGATTTTAAAAAAAAATGGCATCTTAAGAGCCAAAACTGTGTCACAGATTGGTGCACTTACCCCAAGGAACAACACAACCAATTCATTCACCATGATGTTGCAAGCTACTCAACAAGCTACCCAAGAAAAAGCACTTCAAAATTAGTAAGCTGCACAATTAGCCGCTCAGCAAGCGCAAGCGCAACAGGCTGCACAAGCCCAAGCCTTGTTACAATAGCAACAAGCTACACAAGCAACTCAAGCTGCTCAAGTTGCTCAATCCACACAAGCTATGCAAGCTGCACATATCGCTTAGATGGCACAAGCACATGCTCAAGCACAAGTGCAATTCCAAGCTTAGCAAGTGCAAGCGCAAGCACAATACCAAGCTCAATTGAAAGCACAACAAGAAGCATATCAGCAAGTCTTGCAAGACTACCAATTATAGCAATAATACAACCAAAAAAAAGCATTGTTGGCACAACAAAAAGATCAACAAAAAGCGTTGTTGGTGCAACAGCCGTAGGAGGGCCAACAACAGGCATTATTGGCTCAACAACAAGCACAGGCATCACTTGCTTAGCAAAGCTCACAAAAAAAACCACATCAACATCCCATCTATCAATCCCACACCTCAGAACATATTCACTCCACCTCTCGATCCACAAGGTGACGTGACAACACAAATCAAAATACTTTCACAAAAAGTGCTAGATCTCTAGTCCTGGAAGATAGTCAAGACACCAAGCAACTTGTGCCCTTATCCATTTGACAAAAGCTTGGGAATGGTACCACTCCCAAAGGGATTTGAAATCCCCAAATTTGATAAATCTCGTTGGATAGGAAACCTTGAAGATCACATTAGGGAATTCCAAGTACATTGTATGGAAGTCACCTATAATGACACATATCTAATGTGGCTATTTCCTCGAAGCTTGGCTAGTGATGCTGTGGAATGGTTTTCTCACCTACCTACGAGAATGAAAACCTTTCAAGAAATCAAAGATGCTTTCCTCCAAAATTACGTATTCAACATTCTTTTGGATGTAAGTTTGGAAGAACTCTCAGTGCTCAAATAGAGTAAGGGACAATTAATCACCACCTTCCTCCAACAATGGCGAGTGAAACCTAATCGAAGTAAGTGGACAATGCCAGAAGAGAAACAAGTATGTACCATCATCGCCAATATAGAAAAAACCTTGGTATTTTATTTGCAGATGTAATGCATCACTACGTATGATCAACTGATCCCCAAGGCACTCACTATTGAACAAGCTCTTGTTACAAAAGGGGGCACAGCCACTTGTCATGAACATCAGGACAGTCGCCCATCCACTAGTTTCAATGACAAACCTTAGACATGGGTGAAGAATCAAAATTTCACGAACGATGGCATAGTGGATGCCAAAGTTGTCATTAGTGCCACCAAGCAAAACAATCAAACACAACATCAGCAACCGCAGAACAACAACCAGAATAACGTGCAAATAAATGTGGTAAACCAACAACCACTCCAAAAACAAATCAATAATCTTAATAATCAAGGAGGCCCACCTTTGTGAAACAAGTTCCCCCCCAACCGGAAATTTGAAGCCCTTGGGGAGTCAACGAAGTCCATCATGAAAAAGTTGGTCAATGAGAACATCATCAAGGTCCCACCCATGATAATTATAGCGAATCCCATGTGAAACCACCATGGTATAATGAAAACCTCCTTTGTGACTTTCATAAAGTAAAGGGACACACAACTACCAACTGTATGAAGTTGAAAAACATCATCCAGGATCTCATTGAGGACAAGATCATGAATGTCGAACAACCATCTAATAATCAAGACCTCAAGATATCCACCAATCTGATGCCAAATCATAATCAAGGGAATAATCAAGGATTTAACAAAGGGAAGAAAAAGTATGTTAGCGCAAACCTTGTTTATGAGGAAATTGTCACATGTGTAGATGAAATGATCACTGTCATTAACATCAGAGGAGCTGACGCTGATTATGGAGTCACCACATGAAGTGGAAAGCTTACTATTGCAGGGGAATCATAGCCATCTAAGACCCCCATTTCAAATACAAGATTCATTCCTTATGATTACAATGTTATTGACTAACTGAAGAGAACTCCTGCATAGATCTCCATCATGGATCTGTTAAAATTTTGTGTTGCCCATAGGAAAATTCTTGATGAAGCATTAGCAGCCTCCACCATCTCCGCCACCCTTGACACAGATCAGTTTCAAGCTATGGTTGGAAATATAGTCACCCAAAATCTCCTAACATTCTCTGATCAAGACTTGCCCCCACAACCATCTCATAACCACGCACTCCACCTTCAAGTGTTGGTCCATAAAAAGAAAGTTAAAAGAGTCTTGGTGGATGGAGGTGTGGGCTTAAATATTTTCTCTCTCAAGCTTATAAAGAACTTGGGATTTGTCAAGGATTCCATTAACAAGAACAAGAGCATCACAATAAGGGAATTTGATGATCAAGAAAGAGTGTCTCACCACACTATTAAAATCCCAATCCAAGTGGGACCAGCAACCATGGAGACTACCTGTTAGGTCCTCGACCTCAACTTACCATATAAGGTCCTCCTTGGTCATCCATGGATCCATGGAATGAAAGCAGTGGCCTCAACATATCATCAATGCATAAAATTCCTGTACTAGAATGAGGAGGTCACTATACATGGGGATCCTGAACCATTCGCTTACTACAAAAACTTGGAAGCCAAGTTTTGTAAAATCCCCCAAGTTTCGAAAAATGATGAAGGCCCATCCACTTCATACATCGACCCAACCAACCTCACTTCCACTTCTGCGACAGAGACACTGGCCATCCTTGATATATCCGAAATCAAAAACATGATCCAGGATAATGGATGTGGTGACTACAAAATGAAAATGAATGCATTTTTTGTAGGAGAGTTACCACAATCTTCTAGGTCACATGGGCAACCTCGACCAACTAAAACACTTGTCCACACTATTAGCGTAGACCCTTCTGGATTCCGCTGTTGGGATGATCTTAGACAAGAAAATGTGGATGAGGGAGACATCTCAAACACATTATACCTAGATGAAAGGCACACCCCCACCCTACCCATGGATGAAACTAGAAGAGGGTTGCAAATGATGTTTGGTAGGGGCTATAATAGGAATGAAAGCCTTGGAAGGAACAGTGATGGACGGCTAGAGCCCATCATTGTAGAAAGAAGAATGTGAAACCTTGGCCTTGGATGTACTCCCCTTAGTATAACCATACATGGTAGAGGTACTCCTAGTAGGGCAGTCAGGAACTCTCCTCAAGTATCAACAACTACCCTTAGACCACCCGTCTGCCTAGGCATCCCACTGGACAATTTCACCTTTGACGTTAGTGATGTTTGCGCCAGTAGTGACGATGATGAAACCATAGTGGGACTTCCTAGGCTCTTTGAGGATTCCACCCTACTAATGATTAGTGCCTAACCAGCTGAGTCAACCAAAAAAACCCACCAAATCAACTTAGTACACCCTCAACTCATCGATCACGACCAACGTGGACCACCAATTCTAGACTCATTCAAAAATGATGAGGCTTTCTCAGAATTCATTGGACTAAGGGATACAGTTCCATGTGGGGATCACAAGGCAGATTTGGAAATCACATTAGACACCCAAGCATATTATGGGGAGATGATTGAGTCCTTCAGTTGCAAAAGAAAAATATCGAGAAGAAGCTTTGTGTTATTGAGTGAAAACCATAGTGTGGCACTCTCTAACCACAAAACAATAAAAATAAATGACATATCCAATCATTAAAACCTCTCTGAGGTACCGAAGGATGAAGGATTCAATCTCCCCCAACTACTCTACATCAGGAGAAATTAGTGGTCCTAGCAGAGCAGTGTAATCCTGTCAACTTGGGAACAGAGACAAAACCACAAATCACATTCTATGCTCAAACACTTCAGACAGAAGAACAAGAATTGTTGGTTGCATTCTTAAGAGAAAGAAAGGAAAACTTTGCATGGACCTACCCTGACATGCCAGGTATGGATCTTGAAGTAGTAGTTCTTCATTTGGCCATTCACCCCAGAGCAAAGCGAGTTAGACAGAAGTTAGGAAAGATGCACCCACAAATAACTTTGCTCGTAAAGATAAAATTACATAAACTCTTAGACATTGGCTTCATATTCCCAATTGACTATCTAGAATGGTATCCAGCCTTGTACCAGTCTCAAAACCAAATGGGGGCATCCGCATCCGCACAAACTTCAAAGAACTAAAAAAAGCATGTTTGAGGATGATTTTCCACTACCTAACATTGATATGATAGTGGATATGACGACCAGACATGAGATGCTATCACTGATGGATGGATTCTTAGGATATAACCAAATAACAATTGCAAAAGGAGACCAACATAAGACAACATTCACATGTCCTTGGGGCACCTACTATTGGAATGTGATGCCATTTGGGTTAATGAATGGAGGGGCTACATACCAAAGAGCCATGACACTGATCTTCCATGACATGATCCACAAAACAGTCAAAGATTATGTGGATGACATATTGGCTAAATCAAAGAAGAGGCAAGACCACATAGTGACCTTAAGTGCAATTTTTGACTGACTGAAAAAATACAAGGTCAGGCTCAACCCAAAGAAACATGTCTTTGGGGTACAATCTGGAAATATTTTGAGCTACATAGTATCAATGAGAGGGATAGAAGTGGATCCTGCAAAGGTAAAAGAAATCCTTGATATGGGAGCACCAAGAACACTAGAGCAACTCAGAGGATTACAAGGTAGACTCAAGTCCATCCTTAAGATTCATAGCACAACTGGCAGAGAAGCAAATTGCCTATTCACACCTACTCCACAAGGGAGTAGCATTCAGGTGGGACGACACGTGTGAACAAGAATTCAACAAAATCAAAGAATATCTACTTACACCACTTGTTTTGATGCCACTGATCATAGGAAAACCATTAATTCTATACATCTCAGCAACAAAGGCCGCCCTTGGTGCCCTTTTAGCTGAACATGATGAAAAGGGAAGCAAGCGGGGGATTTACTGTATCAGCAGAACAATGGTGGGGAATGAGCTCAACTACACATCAATAGAAAAAGATTGCCTGATAGTGGTGTTTGCAACCCAAAAATTTAGACACTACACGTTAGCTCATCAAATTAAGCTAATTTCCAAGATAAACCCCCTCAAGTATCTATTGTGAAAAACAATTCTTATAGGCAGAATGGCTAAACGGGTTATTAAACTATCTGAGCATGATATTGAGTATGTAGAGTGAAAAGTGATCAAAGGACAAATAATTGCAGACTAGCTAGCATAGGCTCCAGTATATGTAGACAACCCGCTCATATCAGAGTTTTTAGATGAGTCCCTTTTCAATCTCAGTGCAGACAATCACTGGAAACTATACTGTGATGGCTCCCACACCTAATATGGATCAGGAGCTGGTGTGTTCTTCATCACCCCCCAGGGGGACTGTATACAAAGATCTTAGAAGTTGGCATTCCCCTGTACAAACAACATTGCAGAATAGGAGGCTTTAACCATAGGTCTCAAAATTGTGGCACTATGACGAATCATGGCATTAGAGGTCTATGGAGATTAAGAGTTTATCATTAACCAAGTCAATGGTGAATACCAAACTAAAGATGATAAACTTGCACCATACAAAAAGGTCGTAGAAAGCCTTAAGGAATTATTTATCAATATTACGTTTGAGAAAATAACAAGGCCAAACAATAAAGCAGCTAATGCAATAGCAATGATTGGATCCTTGCTAGATATCCCTCACAATGTATCGAAACATGAATTCCTTGTAGAACAACTTCTTGTACCCACTTTTGAGGTACCAGAGTCAGAATATGCATGCGAACTTGTTGGTTATGGTGATCTTTTGTATCATGACATCTACACCTATCTAAGATTAGGAGTCCTCCCAATCGACATAACCCATTACCTCAAGCGAACCTTTGTCAAAAGGTCCTTATGATTTGTCATCCTAGGAGAAACCCTCTTCCATAGAAGCATCGATGGAACCCTATTACGTTGCTTAAAATATGAGGAAGCCCTGATTGCTTTGACTGAGGTACACAATGGCACTTGCGATTCACACTCAAGTGGTATGACCTTGGCCAAGAAGTTACTAAGAACTGGATACTATTGGCCGACAATGGAGAGAGAGGCACATGACTTTCTCTAAAGGTGTCTATAGTACCAACAATATGGTGACCTCATTCATGCACTAGCTCAAAAATTACATCCTATAGTTACACCTTGGCCCTTTTCTCAATGGGGGCTCGATCTCATAGGTAAAATCTCCCCCACCTCATCTAACGACTACAAGTTCATTATCACCACCACCGAATATTTCACAAAGTGGTTCGAAGCAATTCCCATGACCTACATCATTGGAAAGCAGATATCTAAGTTCATCCTGAACTACCTCATTTGCCGATATGGTGTTCCCCAATCCATTATCTTTGATAACGGGACACCTTTCAAGAATCAGGATGCCCGTGACTTGTGTGAAAAATTCAAAATCCAACACCGCTTTTCCACACCATATTACCCACAAGGCAATGGCCAAGCAAAAGCTACCAACAAAACTATCCTAGAGATCCTTAAAAAAAAAGTCAATGACTCCGGCCATGACTAGCATTTGCATTTAAACCTGGCCTTATGGGCCTACTGCACCAACATCCCCATGCTAATACACGCCAGCTCATTTTCTTTGGTCTACGGATCAGAAGCTATACTCTCAATTGAGATCAAACTCCTATCCCTGAGAATATCTTTGCAAAACCTCATCACAGATGAGGAATATAGGGTCACAAGACTAAATGAGCTGGAGTTACAAGATGAATGATGCATGGATGCCCTAAATCATCTACAGGTCTACTAGAATCACTTGAAATGGAGCTACAACAAGAAGATTAGACAATGCACCTTCCAAGTCGGTGACCTTGTGCTAAAAGAGAACCAAAAGAATGTACCAAACCCAAATAACAAAGAAAAATTTGAACCCAACTGGTTGGGACCTTTCATCATCACTGCAAGCTATAAATCAGGGGCATATCAGTTGTCGACACCAGAGGGCGAGCCTCTGCAGGAACCCATGAACAATTTTCATCTCAATAAGTTTTATGCTTAAGAACTTGCAAGGTATAGAAACAGAAAAAAACAAAAACAATCAGAAAAAGTCCAAAAAAAAATGGTTACCTTGATGAAAACCTGGCAAAGAGGCATCTTGGCGATAGCAAAAATAATCCAAAAATTAAAAAAAAATCCAAAAAAAAAAAAATCAGAAAAAGGATTGAAAATAGTAAATAAAAAAATTGTCCTCTAGTGAAAATCACTTCGGTGGCACTTTGTAAAAGTACCTCGGTGAAAACCTGGAAAACAGGCACCAAGTGTAAATAAAGTACCCTCTATCCACCAGGATCTATATGACTCACTCATCCATTCCATCATATTTCATTAATAATCCATACACCCATCCACTCACATCCATACCATAGCCTGAGTTGACGCCCATATCATATTCCACCATAGTACTACTTGGCATATTCCTAAGGTCAGTTTGTCTTACCTTTATCAAAGTAGTCTATTACCTAAATGCTGGGGGGCATGTCCTGGAAACTAGCAGTGGATCAGATTTGTGTATATCTTTTGTGCTCTTCCCAAAATTCATCAGAAAAAACCAAAAACATTCAAAAAATTCATCAAAAATCCAAAAACATCCAAATCATCAAAAATCCAAAAACATGTCAAAATATCAGAAAATCTTCAAAAAATTCATCATTGAGTCTTGTCAGTTTTTCACCTTGTTTGAACTACGTCATCTCAGAGCTTGAACATAAGCAAGGTTGATCTTTGATAATCCCCTAAGACAGTTAGGGTTAGTCCTTAGGTGTACATCACATTGGAAATCCATTTACCCGTCTATTTTAAAGTTAGGTAAGTCCTTTAGGCGTCTGTAACATTGGAAATCCGTTTTCTGATTCATCTTTTCATTGAGTCAAGTACGTCGTCAGTTAAACTACGTGGTCTCTGCATGTATAACATAGGCAAGGATAATCTATGGATCAACTCCCGAGACCCCTAGGATAGGTCTTTAAGTTAGTCTCTTCATTATAAATCCTGAAAAATACCAAAAACATTCATAAATCTCGAAAAAAACCAAAACATTTTGCAAAACACTTCAAAAATACCAAAAACAACCTCAAAATATCTGAAAACCCAAAATGGTGCATCCATTTCATCTCGCTTTCACCCTCGAATTTTATCACTCATAATAAAATCAATCATCACCTTCACCCTTTGGTAAGTCAGTGAAAAGAAAGTCTAGCAGGTTCGAAAGTGAACACTCTAATTGTTAGAGTCTTGAAAGTCTAGATTAGTGTGTTAGCAAGTTGGTCAACTCAGAATATCAATAGCTTATCAACCAAATCAGTCCCATCAAAACCTTGATCACAACATGTCCTAGGATGAAGCTTTCCTGCAATGGACATAAGCATCAGGTACCCCACAGTAGTTAGTCCTGGCTAGCGGTATGAAGAACATTATCTTGTTTGGTTTTCTTTATTTGGTATTTTATTGAATTATCTTATTTTGTGCTCATTCCAAGGACCTCTCGATGATGCCTAAACAAAATAGGTTTGGAGAGAAATGAATGGGGTAATGATCATTATCTTTTTATCTGCTATGCTTGTTGGATATTCTTGTAAAATAAATTCATCATGCATACTTTGTTTTGTTTGTAGGAAGGATGTTTTAGGTATATTGTTGACCACATAAGAAGGCTTTCCTTTTTATGTTTTTTCCCGAGATGTCTAGAATATCTAAACTACATTCTGAATAAGGTTATGTTTGTTAGGTGTAAATAAGAGTAATCCTATCTGTTTGATGAGTCAAAGTCCATCACACTAGGTGCCACGCCATCCTGGTTCTTAATACCTTGATGCATTGCACCTACGTGTGTTATCAGACATAAAAAAAGGTATGCTCTTTATCTCTCCCATCCTTGGATAAGAAATACATCATCAACATTCATCATCATATCCAATAAAGTCTCGATAACTAGTAGACTTGTTAGACTTCTACATCTTCTTGGATTTAAGGGTTGATCCCTCTCATTCTTCTATCCTCTTTCATGCTAACAATGCATCCATCTTGCATCCATCTTTCGTAATCATTTCATGTCATCATAGCACAACATCATCCATCACATCCATCTCATATACATTTCATAATCATCTAAGTTGCTTAAGATAATATAGATTTTTTATTCTAAGCATCTTCCAAACATCTCATTTTCATAATCATTTAAGTTGTTTAGGATAATATAAATTTTTTATTCTAAGCATCTTCCAAACATCTCATTTGTATCATCATGATCATATAGATCATATAGTCTAACCATCCATACATTCATTTTGAACCTCTTTGTCATGAGATCCACCTCAATATTTTCGATCGATCTCTCAAGGGGGCAATGTACTAGCGTACTTCTTTTCATTGGGGCATCTGAAAAAATCATAAACTTTTTAATTTCGATGTCAATGACATCATTATTTGAACCAATGTAACGAGTACGTTGCCTCAAAGAGGGAAAACTGTAGACATACTAGATTAACATTATTAATTAAACATCACATTTTCCTCTTAATTAATTAAATCAAATTAATTAATTAAACCTCCTAAAGTCTTGATTTAATTGATGTTGACAATTTGTACACATTTTATATTTTGTTGGGCCGACATATAGTTGATGTTATCCTTAGATGTAAATATATATATGTTCAATTATTTTGAGGACAATGGTATGAAATGTGGAAAAAGTGCAAGTGTTGTGTGCAAATAAAATTCATATCTTTTGAAGGAAGAAGTAAAGTGTGAAGAAGAGTGAGCAGAAGAAAGTTTTCATGTTAACTAAAACTGTAATCAGGCATTAGCATATGTTATTTTCTCAGTTTAAGATATGTCAAATGTAATCTGAATATGACTGTAAGATAGTGTGTCTTCCTTTGGGTAGTAAGTCCTTTTTTATTTGAGCAATGAGCTCTAAGTAGTGTTCCTAAATGCATGTGCATTCCCCATTTACTATAGTTTTAACAAAGTATAAACTTGTGGATTAACCTCCATCATGGTTTTTTCCCCTAACAGAGTTTCCACATAAAAATCTTGGTGTTATGTGTATTTTTGATGTGGTGATGGTTTATGATTTCATGTTTATTTATTATATCTAAGAATAAGTTTAATAAGTATAATTTGTGAGACAAAAAAATCAAACCGCGTCTCAGTTTTATTCCCTTGTGTTGTCAACATTTGGTATCAGAGTAGGTTCTTTTGAAGAAGCTTGATCGCTTGAGGTGATCAGGGATGATGAAATATAAGAAGGATAATTTAAGATTTTATGGAACAAATTATTCTATGTGGAAGACTCAAATGGAGTGCCATCTGAGATGCATTGGTGAACCTTACTAGAAAATTTAAAAGAATAGATATATCATCCCACATAATGGTACTTAAACTATAGGTGAGATTAAGGAAGCTGAGTACAATATCAGGGCTAAGGAGGCATTGTTGAGTGCTTTGACTGATTTCGAGATGACAAATTTAATGGAGCTGAAGACTACTTATGAGATCTCTAAAAATTTGGAAACTTTGTATGAAGGTGATACGCATATGAATATTGCTAAGCTGCAAAGCCTAAAAGGGAAATGTGAAACATTGAGAATGGGTGAAGATGAGGACATTACTTCTTTTATTCAGAGAGTGAATGAACTTGCATGTAGTATCAGATGTGTTGGTGGAATATTTGAAGAATCAAATATTGTTGCTAAATTTCTAACATCCCTACCTATTGCATACAAACACAAAGCTGCAACTATTGAGGAGATCCGAACTGTGACAAATGTAACTAGAGACATGTTAATTGGTAAGCTTTTTTCTTCTGAGTTAAGTGAGTTTGGTTAATCTCTTCCTAAGATAGAATCTCAATTCAAAGCTATTGTGTCCGGGAAATATAAATAGAGAAATGATCCAAGATAAAGTTTTTGTCAAAAAATGTTCAAGTACGATCAAGAAATGAGAGAGATTGAAGAAGCAGAGAGAAAGCTATATGATCTTGAAAAAATTATTGTCAAGAGAGTAGCCAAAGGAGAAGGAAAGTATAAAGGGAAATTGCATAGTAAATTTTTTGCATGCAATAAGATAGGTCATTTTTCCTCAAGTTGTCCTAAAAGAGTTCCTAAGCCAAGATCTAGCAAGCCTAGATTCCAAATAAAGTGTTATTTTGTTGTTGATGAAGGTGTGAAAGATGATGAATTTGATGAAGGGAATGAAACTGAGGGTGAATTTGTGTGTATTTCTATCAAGGAAAAAAATCCAATACCTACTCAATCTACTAGTTCCATGAATGTGGAGAAATCTCTAGCTACCATAGTGGAAGAAAAAGATGAATGTGTGATTGACAATGGACACTCTCATCACATGACAAGTGATAATAGTAAATGTGTGAGCTTGGAAAATTATGTTGATTGTGTTGTAAGATTTGGTGATGAAAAAGTTGGTGGAATCCATGGTAGAGGTTCCATTTCTTTTGATGGTAAGCATAATACTAATGATGTCCTATATGTGGAAGTTTTGAAGCATAATATCTTGAGGATTGGACAGATGGTTGATAGGGGATATAATATTCAATTATAGGATAAGAAGTGTAAAATATTGGGGAGTTCTAGAAATGTGGTTGTATCTGGTACAAATACAAAAGGTAATATCTTTCACCTAATTAATGCTAGTAAAATTTATGGCATAGGAGAATGTGTTATGTAAACTTTGATAATATTATCAAGATAATTTCTAACTAGGCAGTGAGAGATCTTCCTAAGTTGATAAAACCTAATAATACTATATGCAAGGAATGCTAGTTAGGGAAGAAAAATATAATTTCATTTCAGATCAAACAACATTTCTCAAATGAATTATTGGAGCTTGTGCATACTAGCTTGTGTGGTTTTTCTAGAATCAAAATTTTACAAGGTGACGGGTATTTCATGTTACTTATTGATGATTATTATAGATTGATGTGGGTTACTTTCTTAAAGAAAAAATATGAAGTTCTAAAGAAATTCAATATTTTTAAGACTATGGTTGAGACAAAGACAAGTCTGGAAATTGAATTTCTAAGATCAAATAGAGGTGGTCAATTCACTTTCAGTGAGTTTAATTATTTCTATGTAGAGAATGGGATAAAGAGACAATTATTTTCCCTGTAGATCCCTCAACAAAATGGAGTTGTTGAAAGGAAGAACAAGACAATTCAAGAAGCTACTAGGTCTATGATGTTGGAAGGAAATGTTCCTCATATCTACTAGAGAGAAGTTGTGAGTACTATCATTTACACTCTCAACCAGGTACATGTCAAAGGTGATACTGGTAAGACCCCTTATGAGATATGGTTTGGCCATAAGCCTACTATTAGATAATTCAAAATATTTGGGAGTAAATTCTATATTAAAAGAGATGAAGTTATAAGAAAGTTTGATGCTAGGAGTGATGAAGGAATACTTGTTGGTTATTCCACTAAAATTAAATCCTACTAATGCTATAATAAGAGATTAAGGAAAGTAATTGAAAGTGATAATGTAAAGGTTGATGAAAGCACATTTAGACAATCCAAAACCTATGGATATGATTGAGACAAACAAAATGATAAATCAAATAAAGGAAAGAAAGTTCATACTCTAAATCAAGTTCAAATCATTCCACTGAATTAGGAAAATCAAGAGGAAGAAACTGGTGAAAGTTTAGAATCAAGATCACAAAAGCTTGAAGTTCAAGAGCCTAAGACTCCAAGGTATGTGAAACTAAATCATTCAAAAGATCTAATTATAGGTGATAAGAATAATGGTGTTCAAAGTACGAGAAGAATTGTAGAAGAGTATTGTTTGATTTCAAATACTCAACCTAATAATGTCAATGAAGCATGCAAATATGAACATTGGATGGAAGTAATGAAATAATAACTACTGCAAATTGAGAATAATGATACATGGACTCTTGTTCCTAGACCTAAGGACACATAGTATAATAAATACTGAATGAGGCATGCCACTTATTATACTTGGATGACCATGGTTTGGCTCGTCACGAGTGCTAGAACTCAATAGGATACAACTTAAATTGTTAGTACTGGGGACTACTAGAGGTTAATGAAATTAATTGGATGGTGGGTTTCATTACAACCATGGAGGATGGAAATTTTTATGATGAGGTCAATTGAAAATATGATTCTCTATATTTTCTTTTTATAATCAATCAGTCGGTAATTATGTCTCATATTATGGGTGTCTATGGATAATGTGTTTCTAATGCCAAGGATGTAATTCATGTCGCTCTATCTATGTCATGTGGATTTGGGATTGATACTATGTAATTTTTTTTTCAAAAATCAAAACAAATCATGCAACTTTCATTGCATATTATGAATTAAAAAAAAGGATTATTTTTAAATAATTAAATGTTTTCTTCTTATTAAGTGTAGGATATGGAGTATAGATCGTTAAATGAAATTATAGATCTAAAAATATAATATCAAAATATGTGAAAATTAATCAAAATGGTTTCCTAACAATAAAGTAGTACATGGTGTAGTGTCAAAAATTATACTCCGTTCTTGTAGATAGTACAATTTCACTTTTCTTAGAACCATTTTAGTACCATTACATTCATGTCCTTTAAATCATCATTAATATGCCCCTAATAACCTTTATTACGTATCCCAAGGCTTATTTCAATTGAAATCCATTTTTTTTTAATAAATGCATTTAATATTGTAACCCCCTAACATTCTCTCACCCCAAAAACTAAGGGTGGGACTAATATGCCAACCTAGGCATATTAGTATCCCTAGGAGAGACCTATACACCACCCTTGGTTTATTAGTCCCATTTGGATCCTTTTTAGGGTTCTGAGTGGGAAATCAAGGTTTTTAATTCAAATTTTGCAAATTTTGGCATTTGGGATCTAATAAATTGTAAATTAGATAAGATGAATATAAAACTAAGGTTTCAATATCATCATTCACCTAGAAACTTTTATCTAATACATAGAGAGCTTTCAAGTATCCAAGTATCCTAGCAAGTTTATGAGATCAAGAGAATATTAGGTCAAGTTATCAAGAATTTAAAGAAATATTCAAGATTCAAGCATCATGTCAAACTATTCATGCATCATGTGCGAGCTAACATTTGTCTTGTACGTTTCATGATTCAAGTAAGCATTCAAGAAAAATCTTCAAGAATTCAATCAAGATTCAAGATCCAAATTCATGCTAGCCATTTCACACAAGTTTGTAACCTTCATTTCAAGGTTTTGGTGAGTTGTAACATTTAATTTGTTCATTCATGATTACTTTATTCTATTTCATTTTATTTCAAGTTTTAATTACCAAAACAAGGTTTGACCAAGGAAAACTCCCATCCTCTAACAAAACAACATTTCTATCTCTTGTGATGTGTGTTTTGAATATTTTGGTGAGCTAGACTCATTCACCTAACCTAGAGATTTATTTCCTGATAGAGGATTTTGACAACATTCAATAGTGTTGGATCTAGGTTCAAAGGACTTAGAAAGATATTCAAAAGAGCCCATAGGTGGACTAAATCACCCAACCTGGTGTATTGGTCGGTACAAGGTTTTTTATCACAGTTCAAAAAATCCTAATAGTTGACAAAATAATTCTAGATTATACCCTAAAAATCCTAGAGCAGGACTCATCCACCCTACTTGGTGTATTTAGTCTCGGTGAAAATCCTAACAATAGTTTTTAGAGTTTTCATATTTTCTCTTGGATTCTAAATTCATCTAGGTACTTTTTGTTTTATTCAATTTTTCAGTTTGATTTCAAGCTTTCAATTTTATAGGTTTCATAGTGAGTTTGACAAAGTATTTTCATTTATCGCTTTTGAAGCTTCATTTAATGGTGAACTCCCATCCAATTATCCAAGGAACTAACTAGCCATTCCTCAATCGATTCACTTAGTTGAGGGATCTATTTTCCTAATAAATTGAAGTGTGAATTAGGCCCAATTTCATCTCCCAAAATGTGGAACCCCTATTTCCCTTTTGTTCATTTTGGTGAACCTGACATTTGGACCCTTGAATTTTTGATTTGGACAAAAATGTAGTCTTAGATCTAGGTTGTATTATCTTTTCATTAAATTTGGATTAGTTGAATTTCAATTAGGGCTTCTAAATATTGTATGAGTGAAAAGTGCATATAGATTGCATTTTTTCATTTTGCATCATTCAATTTTAATGAGAATCTATAATTGTAAACAGTCAATCAAGCATAGCACCTACACAAATTAAAATCAACTCAAAACTTGTTGATTTAAGCTTAAAAACCTAATTTGCAATCATGCTTCCACCTTGGCATATTAATCCCTATATATCGGATTTTTTTTGTAGATTTTTGGGTATTCTGTGCTCTCTCTTTTTCACTATTTCAACCTGTCAAAACCCTAATTTTAACTCATACAACCACATGGGTTTATTATTCCTTGATTAGGTTTTAATCTCTATTTTAAAACAATAAAATATTGTCATTTTTACTTTGAGTTGCTTTCTTTAGATTATTGTTTCAGTCTATAGAATTATCGTCATTGATAATATTTTCAAAATTGGTTTCATTTGAAATGAATTTGTAAACATAGGAGTTGGAATTAAAGCATATCATTTAACTTTTCTTCATTACATTTATTTCACATTCATTATCCTTCCTTGATTGACCCTTGTATGAACTTTACAAATTGGTGTTCTATTGCTAATACTATAGCTAGATGTAGTTTGAGACTCACGTCATCTTGCAATAGCACACTTCTCATGGATCTTAGCTTATCTATCTCTTTCACTCATATTTTTGACACTAGTCAACACTATGAGTGAACTACGTATGGACCATACCATTGATAACTATTTACCTTCAAGTAGTATGACAAGTGTTGAAATAATGGTTGCTAGTGTCCCTCAAGAAAACCTAACCCAAATCCATGAAGAGCTTACACATCTACAAAACTTACTGAGTACTGATAACATTTCCAACACCACCATTCTTACCATAGATAACATACTCTAAATGATTGAAAAGGAAAAATGAATAGATATTATGCATAACTTAGCTCCAATTTTGGAAAATATATTACCTTAATGACAGGTTGTGCTCACACTTTGAAAAATGATCAAAGTCAAGGAGGAACCAAAATTAGTCCTCCTACAACCATTGCCTCTATTCCTACTTACACGAACACTCAAGTTACCACAACAATACAATATACTAGTAATGTCTTTCCTACCTTGGGTATTTCGACTAGCAATCCTTCTACCTTTGTGGCATGTCACGTCATATATCCTACAACCTCACCTCCCATAAATTTTCCATTCAATTTCTCCTTGAAAACATATACACCTCCACCATATTCCCCCTCCTACGAAAACACAACTAATGATGCCATTCTTAACCAACTATTGCAAAAAAAATCATCCTTTCAATGAAAAATTTCCATCATAAACCAAAATCAAAATAGCCAACCTTCATACTATGTTAGAAGAAATAGCTTATCCTTGGAGATGTTAACAATGAAAACACCACAAGGTATAGAGATTCATATATTTGAGAAATATGGAGGAAAAGGAGATCCTTTTAACCATGTTTCTTCTTACACTACCTTATGCAATGATTTTTTCTTTGAAGATAAGCTCTTGGCTAATATTTTCCCTAGGTCCTTGAAAGATATCACTTTAGAATGTTTTTGATCATTACTAGATAGCTCAATTTCATCACTCAATGAAATTTTTGACACCTTTATCAACCATTTACAAGTGAACATGACTCCTAAGATGACCTTAGTTGATTTGATTAGATCTAAGAAAAAGGATGATGAAAAGGTTATTGAATTCATTTGACGCTACCAATTGCTTTATTCCCAAATCAAAATAAAGATTCTCAATCCTCACCTTCAATAAATGCTCATTGAGAACTTAAAAAAAAAATGCAATATCTTGGTATTATGAAATTTCCTTCCTTTTTACACTTGTGTACCACCCTTTGTTATTATCAAAACTCAATTAGTAGTCGTGAAATAAAACCCACCTCTAGTTTTCTTGAAAAATCCAAACCCACATCTCAAAACAATTACCAACCTTCCAAGAAACAAAATAAAGTATTTCTTCAACTAAATCCCCCTCAACCAACCAAAGATGTTGATACCCAAGTGGCTTCTATAAAGAAGACAAATCCTTTTAAATTTTTGGATCTGAATAGATAATTTACTTCCTTACCCAATACCCATCATAACACCATGTTACAACTTCTAGAACATAGCTTGATTTTCTTACCTCTCATTAAATCTCCTAATCCTACTAAACAATTACCTCCAAACTTTAGATCAAATTCATATTGTCATTTTCACATTGAAATGGACATGATACAAAACATTTTATGCATCTTTAACATATGGTGTAAGACCTCATTGATTTCAATCATATTCAAATTGGTTGTGTTAATGATCAAGGTAATAATTTTGTTTCCTCTCCAAGCCAAAAGCTATAAAACTTCACCAAACCCATGCCAAATCATAATATTTCATTTTTCAAAATTAGTGAAACTAAGAATTGTGTGATGAATGTTGAGATGAATGATGACAACATGGATACTAATGAACAAATTCGTATGGATAATATGGTGGGATTGATCAAAATTCAACCTCATAAGGGACAAACTAAAATACCTCTTGAAATTTCTCTCATCAAAAGATATAACTAGAAAGGATCATGATGCTCCTCTTTGATTGTCGGTTGGATCAATGACAAGCCTACTAGTGGGATATTAATTGATCTCATTTTTGTAAAGGATATGATCACTAAATGATTATTACTTGTGCATGAAATCCATCAAGATACATACGATAAACCAAAAGAATGAAAAAAATGCAGAATGGTGTTTTTTTCCCTATAATAGGTTCAATAACCCTTCCTTTAAAAGTTGGACTAAAAAATTAGATATCTCATTCTCCATCATCCCAAGAATGGATCAATTATGTGTGAAGCTTAGTTATCCATGGATACACTCGATGAAATCCATCCCTTTAACTATGCCTAAATGTTTAAATTGTCCCTTTGATAATGAGATCTTTGTTGTGCACCATAGTGGCTTTAATCCTATGTATTTCCATGGGAATTTCTCATTGGATTTGTTTTGGCTCAATCCTATTGAACCTATTAAACCCTGTGAATATTTATTTTTCAAATATTATGAAAATTTTAAGGTAAAATACATAGAAAAGCTATCCCTTCGAAAAAATTGCTCAACCCATGATTGAGCCTCCTATCCTTGATGAAACCATGATTGAACAAAAATACCTTACAAGTAACCAAGACCAAACCAAGATAGATCCTTTTACTATCTCGTACAAACAACCAAGAGACAACCAAAATAATCTCATCATGCCTCGTAATATAAAAAAAGTTTATAGAGCTAAAGAGAAAGTGGTTGAACAACCTCCCATGGTTCCTTATGTTCCTCCTCTAAGGGGATAAAATAAACCCATGGTTGATAAACCTACTCCTACACAAATTAAGCTTGAAAATTATACCAATAGAAATATAAATGCTAAAGAGCATAGGCATAGACATTGTGTTATTTCTCAAAGGTTAAATGAAGAGAACAAAAAAAAATCAACATCCAAACTCAATTGAATCAATACAGGATGAGTTTTCCTCTTCACCACAAAAAAATTATTTTATATGACAACCATAATAGGGATTGAAACCTTCTTTAGAAATTATGATTCAACCTCCTGTTGCGATTAACTTGAATGATGATGATGAGATTTGTAAACTTGATGAGGAAGTGCATAATGAATTAAATTTATTGTTGTCTTCTTCTAGGAGCTTAGATGATAACAACTATGATGATCCTCCCAAAAAGAGTGACTCACCATGTGTTGAACTTAGTGATGCTCCTAGTACCAGACTTTATATTGTCCCTTTAGCTAGTTGTTGACCTTCCATATACAATGAACAAGATTGGGATACAAAGAACCTAATATAGGTTGACTCACATGTGCCTTACTATTCCTTTCTTTGTTTTATTTTTTCATGTTATGTGTGTTATTGGAAGCATGTAATGATCTCTCATACTATTATATTTGATGTATCTCTCCCTTTATTAAATTCATCTATTTGTATTGACATTATTCTATATGTCAGAAGACTTTATCTTTTCTTTTTTCCTTTTAGGGATGGCACAAGGAGTCGAGAAATTTAGGTCTCTTCTATGTTGACCCAAAATTTATTTTTTATCTTTTCTTTATCTTTTGTTTTCCTTTTGGGGATGATGAAAGGCATTGATAAATTCAAGACTCTTCCATAATGACCCAAAATTTTTTCTTTTTTTCACTCTCTTTGTGTGATTCCTCTTGTTCCATAAGTGTTTGGCGAATCGTGATGTTCCTAAGCTCTCTAACAATATTGTATCAAATAAAATTGACCTCGATTCCATGGATCCCTTGTGTGTAATTTCATTGTGGAGGCAACTCCTTTTCATCATGTAGCTTTATTTGTAATCATATAACATGACACAAGGCTTTCCAAATAAGCTCTCATGTCTTTTTAGAATTTAGAATTTTCTACTTTAAAGTAATTTCTCACAACATGGTGTTTAGCAATTTCTTTAAAGTGGGGGCATACATTTACATTATTATTTTGCATTTCTATTACAGCTCATGTTTCATTGTGTGGTATTTTTACTTCATGTGATGCATATTTCTCTTTGTAGTGACATTGGATGTGATATCATTCAAGAGTGTGATCTCTCCTAGCATATTATATTCCTCTTCTAGTCGAAATTATAGGTGGAGTGCATTCCCTAGGTTGTGCATCTTATGTTCTTTGATTGGTCCTCTCTTGGAGACATTAGGCATGATGTTCCCTAGGGTGAGACCTTATATGAACTAATAAGAACCCATTTGAATGTACCTTACACTATTTCACATTTACAATATCTTTTATATGCCCACTTGAAATAAAACACTTTTCTTTCTTTTGGAGCCATCATTTTTGTTCATGGGTGTTAGCATATGAAGTTTTTCTAACCTCAAGAATCTCACTATTCATATTGTGTGGCCTCTTATCAAGGTTATAAAGCGGAATAGATTTGGTATGTTTAGTATGTATGGGAGCTAGTCATAGGAATGACTTTCCCATAGCTACTTGCATGTTTGTGTAGGCACAAACGAACCATGTGTTTGTACCTCATATCTTTGGGGGATCACCTAGTTGATGTTGGATTCCAATAGCCTATATGAGCATCTGTTTTGTTCTCTTAGTGGACATCGTCTTCCACTTATAAATATTTTTTTTGGAAAAATATCTTAGACCCAGTCCACATCATATTGGATAGGCTATCGGGGCTTGATCCACCCTTTTTCTGCTTTTTTTCTTTCCTCTTTATGTCTTTGACAATGTATTCTTGTGCCCTGTTGTTCCTTTATACATAATTAATATGTGGGTTCTTGTTTCCCTATGTTTCTTTGCCATAGGATCTTTATCCTAGGGGCTTGATCATTGTCATACTATATCACTATAATTTATACAGTTGGACCCATCTTGATGTGTATTTGTTTACTTTAGTGTGATTTTATTGAAAGGTAATGCTCTCACTAAAGTGGATGCTAAATGTAGTCTCAAAAATTATACTCCCTTCTTGGAGATAGTCCAATTTCATAGTCCACTTGGACCTATTTTAGTACCCTTCCATTGATGTCCTTAACTAATCATTAATAGGTCCCTAAGACCCTTTATTACATATCCCAAGGCATATTTCAACTCAAATAATATCAAATTCAATAAATGTATTTAATATTCTAACTCATCAACATTCTCTCACCCTGAAAACTTAGGGTGAGACTAATACGCCAACTTGGGAATATTAGTCCCCCTAGGTAGGACCAATATGCCAGCCTTGGCGTATTAGTTCCATTTGGGGCCTTTTTAGGGTTTTGAGTGAGAAATCGAGGTGTTTGATTCAAATTTTGTAAATTTTAACATTTGGGATCCAATAAACAGTAAATATATATGATTCTTATAAAACTAAGGTTTCAAATCATTATTTCACCTAAATGTTTTTATCTAAGACCTATAGCTTTCAAGTATCCAAGTATCCTAGCAAGTTTATGTGATCAAGTGCATTCAAGAGCAAGTTATCAAGCATTTGTTGAAATATTCAAGATTCAAGAATCATGTCTAAGTATTCTTGCATCATGTGTGAGCTAAAATTTGTGATGTAGGTTTCATGATTCAAGCAAGCATTTAAGAAAAATATTCAAGCATTCAATCAAAAATCTAGATCCAAATTCAAGCTAGCCATTTCACACAAGTTTGAAACCTTCATTTCAATGGTTTTTTGAGTTGCAACATTTCATTTGTTTATTCATCATTCCTTCATGCTATTTAATTTCATTTCAAGGTTTAATTACCAAAATAGGGTTTAAGCAAGGAAAATCCAAATCCTCTAATAAAACAACCCTTTTTGTCTCTTGTGATGTGTGTTTTATAGATTTAGGTGAACTAGACTCACTTGAATAACTTAGAAATTTATTCACTGATATAGAATTTCGACAAAATTCAACATTGTCAGATTGGATTTGGAGGACGCGAAAAGATACTCATAAAATCCTATAGGTGGACTAAATCACCCAACTTGGTGTATTAGTCCTAGGATAGTTTTTGATAACCATTTAATAGATCTTGACAGATGACAAAATAATTCCAAATTTTACCCTAAATACCCTAGAGTAGAACTCATATGCCCTACATAGTGTATTAGTCCTAGTGCAAACCCTAACAACAATTTTCAGAGTTTGCATATTTTATCTTGGCATCTCCATTCATCCAGGTACTTTTTTGTTCCATTCAGCTTATCAACTTGATTTTATGCTTTTAATTTTATAGGTTTCATAGTGAATTTATATAAGTGTTTACATTTCTCCCTTTTGAAGCTTCATTTACTGGTGAACCCCCATCCAATTAACCAAGGAATCTACTAGAAATTACTCAACCAAGTCACTTGATTGAGGTATCTAGTTTCCTAATGAATTGAAGTGTGGAATAGGTCTAATTCCATCTCCCAAAAGGTGGAACCCCTATTTCACTTTTGTTGTAATGGAATTGTACATAAATCTTGTGACATGTATCTATATGTCAAATTTAGATGACATGTAATGAAGGGAAAATATGTAAAAAGATAAGTCAAAGTTCCCTTCCAAATTATCAAGTGCTTTGTAAGTTTTTATTATTTGAAGGGACTGATCATTGGGTTTACTATCCAAATTTACCTATAAATATGTAATAGTAACTCACTATTATGTTTTGGAAGATGGAAACCCATGAAAAATGATTAGAAAATAAAATATGATAGATTTTTTCTCTAATTTTTTAAGTTTTCATGTTTCCAAACTCTTAGTTTACATTCTTTTCATATAAATCTCATCCATAAACATATTTGGAAACTCAAGAATGTGAGATAAATATAGAATCAATATTATAAGATTAGGTCTTTGATAATCCTAATTCATCTCTCTATGTACTAGAACTATTAATGACAAAGAAAACTTTAAAATAGTTACATGAAATAAATGATGCTACATTATATTAATAATAATTATTCAAATACACTTTGAAACTATTTGATAAATATATGTAATGATTAACTAATTAAGACCACTCCATGCAATAAAATGTGTACTTGGAAATAAATATATTAAATATATATACCCTAAAAAATTCCTTCATGAATAAATTTCTACATTTGGGAGCATCGCTTGACTTCTAATACATAAATATTTCATTAAAAAATCTTAATTTTTTGAATTGATAACTTAGAATAAGCTCCATCAATGGAGACATGAGCATGTATAATAGGGTACTTACCAATCCAATATTAAAACTTAAAATTTTGCATTTATATCTCAAAGATTAGCCCCCATAGTTTGAATGGTGTAATTAAACATGAAGAAATAAATGAATTCAACTAAATTCATGCCATATTAATTACATGATCATAGGTAAATAAAATTATAATTTTCATAAGTATGGAGGACATTCATCATTTAGTTTTTATTATCTAAATTAATAGGAAAGTATAATTTATAAACTTATAATTTAGTGTAAAATTTTAACTTAGAGGCCTCTAATAGTAGTATGTAATTATTTCATGGCTCACCCTTTTCATGTATCAACTTCATATAATCATCTTTATGATCTCCATTCTACTAGTACTTTGAAGTATTTTGAGACTTCTATTAAATGCAAATATAATACTAGTATGATGTATAAATGATAATAATAGGCTTGCATATTGATAAAATAAAAAATAGGAATGGTGTTGCTATCCAAAATTTTTGCTATGTCAAAGCTGAGGGCTTTTGTGAATGACATGGATTGGATTTCTAGCTTTCTGAGTAATGGAAATTTCACTACCATGGATGATGGATCTAGGGTTTCTATAGTGTTTTATGGTGATCATATGGCTTGATAGCAAGAGACACTACTGCTATAATTTTTTGTTTTCATTTATGGAAAACCTAATCATGATCAGGTATGTACATCATCATTTGATCATACCGACAAAAAAATTGAAGATTATCAAGGAAGAACATGGCATCTGATAGTTCAGTGTTCATCGATCCATATGAAGATTGTTTGTTACTATTTTTTTGCACATCTCAGGAATTTTTTTTGGGCATATTATCTCTGTTACTATTGAAGCATAGTGGCTCGTATTGATCCTTGTGCGAGTTTAAATATTTAGTTTGCTAATTATTTGTTTTACAAGTACTGATGCCAGCTTCGTGAATGTATCATGTCACAACTGTATGAGAAGTAACTAGATAAGTATTTTTCTATTCGTGCATCTTTGTTTGGGTCCTAGCCAAGTTGTGCTCGACCATTTAAGATACACATTTCATATTATTCATGTTTTGAGCTGACAAATGTAAATATATATTCTTTTTTAATTGAAGCCGACATATTGTAGTTGAATTCTAAGTTGCAAATATATATATGAGATCATCTATATCATTTTGGAGAGTGTAGGTAGTGTGTTGATGCAAATTGTGAATAAAATAATACCAAAAGAGAGATAATGCATAGTTTTAATTGTGCATAAAAATATTGTGTTGCGAGTATGAGAAAAATAGAGTAGAAGTGTAAAATCAGTCTATAGGACAGGAGATCGAGTATTCAACCTAACTGAAACTGTAATCAAGCATATGTAGATGCTACTACTTTAGTTCAAATCTCTCAGATGGTTTTAATCTAAACATCTTGTGAGGCAGTGAGCCTTCCCTTTTGAGCAGTGAGTTCTAGGTAGCGTGCTTGAATGCAAGTGCATTCCCCTTATTGTAATCTTCATTTTAGTGTACTCAAATCATAATTGTGGATTAGCCATCCACTGTGGTTTTTCCCCTAATAGGTTTTCCACATAAAAGACCTTATGTTATGGTGTTGTGTTAATTTTATTCACGTTTGTGCATTATGGTTAAATGTTGTTAATGCTTTGAAGATAAAGGTTAAGAAAGTCAATTTTTGCACAACATTGATCCACCCCTCCCCTCTCAGTGTAGCTTGTTTCGAAACATTGGTATCAGAGCTAGTTCCTCTTAAGAATTCTGACAACTTTGTGAGAACCTAAAAAGTGTTTCAATGGATTCAAGTATTCTTCAAAAACAAATTTTGGTGGCCCTAGATGATATTGATCACTCAAAGGCTCAAGTACAGAAATTGCAAGATAAAAATGTGGATTTTGAGAAATTTATTGAGTATTTGCAAGATGCAATGAATAAGTGTAGAGAGAAGAGAAAGGAACTCTGTGATCAAATTAATTAAAATGACAATAAGAGCATTGAAGATTAACTCGGTCAAGCCTTGAAGGAAAAGATAAAATAATGTGAAAATCTTACCAAAGATGATGTCCTAAAGTATGAGATGGAATCTATTCTGATGAGAATGAATATGGAGGTTGGTGAAAAAAAGAAGAATGCAAAGAACCTAGCACAATCCTTGAAAGAAAAGTCTGAAGTATGCAGTTGATTGGACAATGAATTGGAACAATCTAAAAACAATGAAGAAGTGCTTGGAAAGCTTATTGATGATCTTTGAAATGAACTTGTTTCTACAAATGAGTACAAGGAGAAGTTAAAAGTTAGCTCAACCAAGCTTGATGAACTGATTAAAGGTTATAGAATTGATGGTGACATGAGAGGCCTTGGATACAAGGAAGGAGAAAGTTCAAGATCTAGACAAATGAATTTTGGACAAGGAAGATTTAGGCAATGAAATAAAATGAACAAATCTAGAAGGTATCTGATAAGGAAGCCTAATGCTCAAAGATTTAATGGATATTGTTTCAATTTTAATAAATTTAGACACATGGCTACTCAATGCAAAAGTAGAATGAAATCAAATGGTCCATCATTCTCAGGTCAATTCTCTAGTTATCATAAGTTTGGTCATAATTCAAATGAATGAAAAAATGTGATGACCAAACTCCAAAGAAATATCACATGCTATACATGAAATAGATTAGGCTATATTGCTAACCAGTGTAGAAGAAGAGAGAATCAGTGGAAAAATTGGTGTGGATAGAGAATGTTTTATGTTACCACTACAAAAAATTTGGTAACATTGTAGCATACTGTTGGAATAGAAGAGGTATGGTAAATCAAAAGAAAAACATACATAAGGATATCAAGGGAAAAGGAAAATTCTCTACATATGTGATCAGGTAGTAGATGTAGAATAAATGGGTGATGATAAATCCCTCTGAAGAAGAAAATGTGCCAGCACCAGAATCTGGTTCTGGTAATTCCTCTGGGAATTAGTCTCAGGCCTTTCACCTAGGGGGAGCTATCAATAAAATAATTTAACACCCTAAATAGTAATTAACATCAGATGTGGATACGTATAGGAGGTGCATATATGCTTAACAGATATTGTTGAACTCATTGAAGAAAGTGGTATGCAATATCGGAGGTCTGCAAAAGATCTATCTATGATAGTTTATAGAAACAATGTAACCAAATGAGTTAGGGTAAAATAATTTATTGCAATAAAAAGGGTTAGGTATGAAAATGATAAAAGGCCATTTCTATTCTTTATTTTTTACTTTTCATTTTGAAGGAAAGAAGTTTTGAGAGCTCCAAGATAAACTTTGGTGAATGAAGGTAACAATCTAGTGTGAAAGTAATTCAATGATCATATTCTAGTTTGACAAAAAGGTATTTATCAGTAAAACCTTGTGAATTGGTAATTTGGTCGAAATGAACACTCCTTTGGTAGTTGAAGTCAAAGATATACCTTGTCCCAAATTCAAATGGCATCCCTACAAGTCTCTCAAGAAAATTCCATTAGGGACATTTTCATTTGTGTCACAATGACTTCTACATACCAAAGATATTAGGGCATACATTCACATGAATATTGAGGAATTGGGAAGCTCTCAACTACTGAATTTGTATAAAAATCTTATAATTGGAGAGGATTTCTATGTCATCAGCCTAAACAGAAGCTTTCCTGTGCAGCTATCTTTAAAGTCACAAATAAGTTTAAAATATCTCAGTCCATAAAATGGGATGAGGGTGGGTTTGTGTGTGTGGGGTTGGAGGGTGGTGTGAACCAGGTGGTGGGTGTTTGGTTGGACTTGATGTGGGGTCAAATTATCTATGTGGTTGTTGGAGTGCAATGGCTACTCCTCGATGAACAGTTTTGTTTGGGCTGACCTGGGATGGTTGGAAGAGTGGGCTAGCTGTGATTTGGGGTTGACTGTTGGAGTCTTGGAGGATCCGAGGGATGAAGGAAACAACAGATGGCTTGGTGGTTCTTGCGGTTTTAGAGGTTTCCATTTGGAAAAGCAAAGGCCGGTGGTTGCGCGGTTGGGGTGCTGACTGCATTGCATGCCGATACTAAGACCAAAGAAATGAATCTATTTTGAGATGGTTGCGAAGATTTTGAGGTAATGATTTCCGGAACGGAAGGTGATGGCTGCGGCGGATGGTGGCGGGTTGCGGAATTTCGTGGCGGTCGGTGGCGGTGGGCGATTAGAATGGTGGGATAGGCGGACGAGGAACATCGCACTCAAATCCAACTCAAAATTCGCCTATCTGAAAAATCAACAAACTTCAAAGAAAACTCTCGAAAACTAAAATAAAAAAAAGAGTAAAGAAATAATATTGGAAAGAAAAGTATACGAGAATACCGATTGAGAAAATAGGAGAAAATAAAAATAAAAGGGGAAAGAGAAGTTAAGAAATAGATTAAGTATTAAAACAACAAATCAATCAATAACAAATACCGCTAAAATGGAGTCTGAAGCTATGCACCAGATCTACTCTGGCCAGAAAAATTCTTGAGACGTAGTAAGGTGAAAGGGAAGAAAGATAAAGCAAAGGAGGTGTATTGGGAGATTTGCTTGAGGGATGAAAGAGATAGAAGTTTGATAGGCAGTCAAATAAATAAATCATCAAGATGATAAGACAACCACAGTTCCGAAATATAAGCCCTTCGGTGGAGATGACCAACCAAAGAAGAAGGAATAAACTGACAAACCAGGTATGTCAGTGGAAGCATTTGAAAAATATTTGGTTAAATATAGGAATCTTAAACCACTTTTAAAATGGTATGAATCCATTCGTAAATATGATCAGAGAATTCTTGAAGAGGCAACAAAAAAAAATGAATATTTTCAATAAAGTCTTGATTGAAATAATGCCTAATCTGCCTAAAAGTATATATGACATTCTTGAAATGAGGTGACTTAATGCTAGAACAAAATAAGAATAGATGAGA